>CM055278.1:59033946-59050132 GCA_029237695.1 Conchocele bisecta | reverse complement strand
CACAAAATGCGCTTTATAGGAATTAAACTAGAAATGGACGCTTGTCGATAAGTGCATGTGTATCCCCCTCCCCAGATACACAAGTAGTTTGAAAAAAGGGTGTTCGAGTTATGCTCCGGAGACAAAATCAGTGTGCCGAAAAACAAAGGGAGATAACTAAAAAATTAGCAATGCAAGAGTTGTCATTCTTGCGAGACACATCTTTAGGGTCGTGGTCTATGCATGTGCGAAGTTTCATGAAAATATTCCAAAGGGTGTTCGAGTTATGCTCCGGAGATAAAATCAGTGCGCCGAAAAACAAAGGGAGATAACTAAAAAATTAGCGATGCAAGAGTTGTCATTCTTGCGCGACACACCTTTAGGGTCGTGGTCTATGCATGTGTGAAGTTTCATGAAAATATTTCAAAGGGTGGTCGAGTTATGCTCCGGACACAAAATCAGTGCACGAAACGGACTTGGTGCGTTCAAAACCTTAACGCTGGGTAAATGCCTTATAATTTCTGTTCCCTTGCTCGGATCTGCTTCACATTTCACACACGCATTGCTCCAATGGTCCTCTGCCACCCTGTGACAAATCCACATTCAAATATGCCTTGTTTTCTTTGGCTGCCAGCGGGGGCATTCGTGTGCCGACAGGCCACATTTCTAGTTTTTTTAGCCATTTAAACTAATTAAATATGTCACAGGAAAAAAATAATCGTGCGGGACAATCGTGTGGTAGCGGAGCATTAAAGCAATGTGTGTGTTAACTATCAAGTATATCCAATCAATGAAACAGACAGTATAAGACATTTACCCGAGCGTTAAGATTTTGAATGCACCAAGTATGTGACCTTGACCCTGGGCTTAGCAAGGGCAGGACAATCGTGCGGTAGAGGACCATTAAAGCAATGTGTGCGCGAAATATCAATCATATCCAATCAATGAAACAGACACTATAAGATATTTACACGAGTGTTTCGAACGCATTGTGTGACCTTGATCCTGGGCATAGCGCGGGCGGTGGATTTGCCACAGGATGGTAGAGGACCATTAGAGCAATGCGTGTGTGAAGTATCAAGCAGATCCGTGAAACGAAACAGAAATTATAATACATTTACCCGAGCCTTAAGGTTTCAAATGCACCAAGTATGTGACCTTTACCCTCGGCTTAGTAGGGGAGGGACGATTGTGGATTTCTCTCAGTGCTGTAGAGGACAATTGGAGCAATGCATGTGTGAAATATGAAGTAGATCCGTGTAAGGAAACAGAAATTATGAGACATTTACCCGAGCATTAAGGTTTCGGGACAGACGGTCAGAAGGACGTACGGACACCGGTAACACTACATGTATATTCCCCCCTCACCATTCGGTGGCGGGGGCATAAAAAGTGGAGAAAATGTTATTTATCCAGTGGAAAGCCTGAATGGTTTGGTGTGGAGATGAGCATACCTGACTGGTATACATGTAAGTTTTCTCGCCACTGTGGTTGGTATAGTTCACTATGGCGTTGAATGTCTGGTTGAACCACTGCCAGAATATCACCTCCGTTGGCGTCCTGGAATGTATGGAGAATACTTAGGGCAATTCCAGAATTAATTGTGTGTGGGGGGGGTGGGCACTTTTTTCAAACCCCACCACCCATCAATAACAATTTTCGTTGACCACCAGCAACCATCAATTTAAAATATTACCAAACCCCACCACCCATCATTTAGAAAGAAGAAAAAAAAACCACCCCCTGTCAATAAAAAAAAAAGCCAGCCCCACCACCCATCCATAAAAAAAAAATATGTCAACCCCACCACCCATCAATCAAAATTACTGACCCACCTTATAAATGAAGGAAAGTAATGCCCATAACGAGCGACCATACGTACTTAGAATAACAGCTGACGTAACGCGCGGTAAACTGAAATGGCCTACGTGACAATTGACATTTAC
This sequence comes from Conchocele bisecta, assembly GCA_029237695.1. Taxonomy (NCBI): domain Eukaryota; kingdom Metazoa; phylum Mollusca; class Bivalvia; order Lucinida; family Thyasiridae; genus Conchocele; species Conchocele bisecta. The sequence continues at coordinate 59,048,207 of CM055278.1, read as the reverse complement.
GTTCAAACAAGATTTTCACTGTGTGTAATCGATCGTATTTCCTCGCCACCATATGAAACCCGACTCAAGAAACACAAATTAAGTTGTTGATTTCTGAATTTGTCAATTGTTTGAACGGTCTAAGAAATCAAACAAATGTGAAAACAATTTTGTTTTTACAAAATATTAGACTCGTCTAAGGAGAAGATTCTTATGTGTTGCCAACACATGTTTTATCAAGAAATTAAACAAATGTGAAACTGCACAAGCTAATGCGTCAATTCGATGACGTGAGCGACTACATAGCGTGGTTTTGGTATGTTCGTTTCCACCGAGTTCTAAAGGTCAGTCACACTTTGCACGTGAAAATGGATTACCGACTGATGATTGTAAACACCATCAGGTGTGCAGCTATACCGACAATGATATGTCGCAAATGTGCTAGTTGTGGATGGTTGGGTACGGCGGTATATTTTTTTTATATTACAATCTCGCGTATTTGCGATCTCGATCTCGCCTTCCGCTTTTGGAAATACCATTTGCCCATGCATGTGTAGACAGCATGCGTGTTCGATTTGCGTTCTACATGTACGTAAGCACATATTTATAAAAGCATGCTAGTTCGAATTGCGTTCTACGTACGTACGTGCATGTAATGTATGCGGAAAACTCAATTTCACCCGAAATTTACTACAATAAATAGCATTAATAGTGTATGCTTTGTCTCTGACGAGACGTATGGTAATTACCGATACCACCATTAATTTTTGGCAGTTTTACACTGCGAACCCACAATTTCCCGCGCGTATTTTTTCGCTAGAGTGGACAAAAACACGCGGGACGTGACGTATGGTAAATACCGATACCACCATTAATGTTTTGCAGTTTTACACTGCGAACCCACAATTAAATAATTGTCGTGTTTCACTCGATCCCATGATTAAATAATTGCCGGTTTTCACTGGAGTCCATAATTAAATAATTACTGTTATTCACTAGCCCCCACCATGCATCAATTATAATTTCCTGTGGACCCAACCACCCATACATTTTAATTTCATGCAGACCCCACCACCCATCAATAAATAATTCGGGTGCCGCCCCCCCCCACGTTTAATTTTGAAATCACCCTTAGTTGTACTGAAACACACATACATCATAATCGCTTGTGCTTCGAGAGTCATTAATACACTGTTGGATGATAAGTTTACACTATGCATTGCATACAATGGGCTTTCACAGTGTAATAACAGTGTCTTAAAGGTACCTGCCCACTCAGTAGGCAAAAAATGTGCTTTATAGGAATTAAATAAGTGTATAATTGTGTCACTATTCCACCAGTTCTAAAAATTACAAGTGCCCGCTATACACATATAATCATTTATTAATATTTATTTTACTGATAGTGACTCACAGTGGTATCAGGATATTTTTATATGCAAATGAAGCATGCTATTTTTAAGCTATTTATACAAATTAAATATGTCATCTGAAAAAACTAGATTGGTCAGTAAGCGAGGCTTACGGAATACCCCCCGCGTGGGCCCAGGTACCCCTAAAATATGTAAAAATTTCCAAGTGTGTGGGCTTGTGACCTTGACTCTGGGATTAGCGCAAGCGGCATGAACGTGAATTTGTCACAGGGTGGTAGAGGTCCATTGGAGCAATGAGTGTGTGAAATGTGAAGCAGATCCGAGCAAGGAAATAGAAGTTATAACAGATTTCTCTGATGTTAAGTTTTGTAAAGAGACTACCGTATAACCTCGAAGTCGTAGACTTGTCACAGCATGATAGTACAACCTTAGAGGAATGCACAAGTGAAATAATAAGAATTTTCAATGAAGGAAATAGAAGTTATAACTTATTTCTCTGATGTTAAGTTTTGTAAAGAGACTAAGTATTTGACCTTGACATTGGGATCAGCGGGGGTTGGACGGTTATGGATTTGGCACAGCATGGTATTAGAGCCTTACAGGAATGCATGTGTGAAATATTAAGAATTTTAGATGAAGGAAATAGAAGTTAGAACAATATTTCTCTGATGTTAAGTTTTGTAAAGAGACTAAGTATTTGACCTTGACCTTGTGATCAGCAGGGGTTGGTGGACGGTCGTGGATTTGGCACAGCATGGTAGTAGAGCCTTACAGGAATGCATGTGTGAAATATTAAGCATTTTAGATGAAGGAAATAGAAGTTAGAACAATATTTCTCTGATGTTAAGTTTTGTAAAGAGACTAAGTATTTGACCTTGACCTTGGTATCAGCGGGGGTTGGATGGTCGTGGATTTGGCACAGCATGGTAGTAGAGCCTTACAGGAATGCATGTGTGAAATATTAAGCATTTTAGATGAAGGAAATAGAAGTTATAACAATATTTCTCTGATGTTAAGTTTTGTAAAGAGACTAAGTATTTGACCTTAACCTTGGGATCTGCGGGGGTTGGACGGTCGTGGATTTGGCACAGCATGGTAGTAGAGCCTTACAGGAATGCATGTGTGAAATATTAAGCATTTTAGATGAAGGAAATAGAAGTTATAACAATATTTCTCTGATGTTAAGTTTACGGACTAAGTATTTGACCTTGACCTTGGGATCTGCGGGGGTTGGACGGTCGTGGATTTGGCACAGCATGGTAGTAGAGCCTTACAGGAATGCATGTGTGAAATATCAAGCATTTTAGAAGAAGGAAATAGAAGTTATAACAATATGTCTCTGATGTTAAGTTTACGGACGCACGGACGGACAAACTGACTCCAGTATACCCCCCTCCACAACTCGTTGCGGGGGGTATAATAATCGTGCGGGACAATCGTGTGGTAGAGGACCATTAAAGCAATGTGTGTGTGTGAAATATCAAGTATATAAGGACACAGACAGTATAAGACATTTACCCGAGCGTTAAGATTTTTAATGCACCAAGTATGTGACCTTGACCCTGGGCTTAGCGTGAGCGGGACGATCATGTATTTGTCACAGGGCGGTAGAGGACCATTAAAGCAATGTATGTGTGAAATATGAAGCAGATGAGTGCAAGGAAGCAGAAATTATAAGATATTTACCCGAGTGTTAAGGTTTCGGGACGGACGGACAGGACGTATGGGATGTACGGACGCCGGTAACACAGGTTGAAGTAACGGACCGAGGTCTATAAATACATTAAATATGCCTAAAAGCATCAATAAATGAGGGGAAAAAAAAGCTAAATTTTGTTACCCCCTCCATATAATTCATATGGAGGGGGTAAAAACAAATTTTAGCTTTTTTTTTTTTTCATTTATTGATGCTTTTAGGCATATTTAATGTATTTATAGACCTTGGTCCGTTACTTCAACCTGTGGCCGGTAACACTACATGTATATGCCCCTCTCACCATTCGGTGACGGGGGTATACAAAGTGGCGAAAATGTTATTTATCCAGTGGAAAGCCTGAATGGTTTGGTGTGGAGATGAGCATACCTGACTGGTATACATGTAGGTTTTCTCGCCACTGCGGTTGGTATAGTTCACTATGGCGTTGAATGTCTGGTTGAACCACTGCCAGAATATCACCTCCGTTGGCGTCCTGGAATGTATGGAGAATACTTAGTTGTACTGAAACACACATACATCATAATCGCTTGTGCTTCGACAGACATCACTGCACTGTTGGAAGGTAAGTTTACACTATGCCTTGCATACAATGGGCTTTCACAGCGTAATAACACAGTGTCTAAAAGCTACATGCCCACTCAGTAGGCACAAAATGTGCTTTATAGGAATTAAATAAGTGTATAATTGTGTCACTATTCCACCAGTTCTAAAAATTACAAGTGCCCGCTATACATATATAATCATTTAGTAATATTTATTTTACTGGGTTTAGCAGGGGCGGGACGATAGCGCGGTAGAGGACCATTAAAGCACGTGTGCGTGAAATATCAAGTATATCTAATCAATGAAACAAGCATTATAAGACATTTACCCGAACGTTAAGATTTTGAATGCACCCAGTATGTGAACTTGACCCTGGGCTTAGCGGGGGTGGGACGATCATGGATTTGTCACAGGGCGGTAGCACAGCATTCAGCGTGTTTCGGCTTTCATAAGTATAACTCTATATACATGTATATATGAACAAGGCTTCTAACTTTGGTCGGAAATGACGTCGTATCACAACATATTTCCGTGATTTTATTAACGCTAATGTGAATATGTTTTGGCGGAAAGTGCAAATGTTCATTTGAGAATTATTGTTATCTCGCTAAAATAACATGGTTAGAACATATTTATGCAAATAATATCGAAATACAGCTCCATTTCCTAGGTCGGACACAACCTTTGTATATAACAAATGAAACTAGAAATGTGGCCTGTCGGCACACGAATACCCCCACTGGCAGCCAAAGAAAACGAGGCATTTTTTATTATAAGCCATTTAGCCGAGCGTTACGCATCAAGTCTATGACCTTCACCCTGGGCATAGTGTGATAATCCATGCATCGGTGTAGAAGATATAGAGCGGAAGGGAATTTCAATAGGTTTGACCTTTGACCTTCAACTGTGACCTTGACCTTGGACGTAGGTGCGTGGTTATTGATCGCAACACACCTTCTCATCATGAGAAACATTTGTGCCAAGCCATTTGATAATCCATGCATCGGTGTAGAAGATATAGAGCGGAAGGGAATTTCCAACAGACAGACCGACAGACCGACCGACCGACATGCTGACTTCTATATAAAGTTTGTTGGGGGGGTATAATAATTTGTCATACCGCAGATAAGTTTCTCTGCTTTTGATTGGCTAGCTTGCCTGGTCATATATATTATATGACCTGCCAAGGCCGTCGAACATAAGAGAAATTGCGATTCCCCTCCGGCGCCTCGCGTCCAATGAAGACACATTTTGAAAGCGTCTAGCGATTGCGAATTGTATCCCTCAAGTTCATATGATCATTTCAGAATTATCGATATCCTGCAGAAATACATTGAATGTATAAATTTACAAATTTAAACATGTTATTTTGTTATGATACAAGGTCGTGTCCAACCAAAATTTAGAAGCCTTGTTATTATACATATAGTTATAGCGATGAAAGCCGAAACACGCCAAATGACTGTGGGCGGTAGAGGACCATTAAAGCAATATGTGTGTGAAATATCAAGCAGATGAGTGCAAGGAAACAGAAATTATAAGACATTTACCCGAATCTTACGGTTTCGAACGTACCAATTATGTGACATTGACCCTGGGCTTAGCGGGGGCGGGGCAATCGTGGATTTGTCACAGGGTGGGAGAGAACCAGAAGAGCAATGCGTGTGTGAAGTATCAAGCAGATCCGTGCAAGGAAACAGAAATTATAAGACATTTACCCGAGCCTTAAGGTTTCAAATGCACCAATAATGTGACCTTGACCCAGGGATTCGCAGGGCTGGGACGATCGTGGATTTGTCGCAGTGCTGTCTGTAGAGGACCATTAGAGCAATGCATGTGTGAAATATGAAGCAGATCCGTGTAAGGAAACATTTACCCGAGCGTTAAGGTTTTGGGACGGACAGACGTACGGACGCCGGCAACACTATATGCCCCCCTCACCATTCGGTGGAGGGGGCATAAAAAGTGGCGAAAATGTTTATCTTATTTTATCCAGTGGTAAGGCTGAATGGAATCCATATAATCCCAACTATTAGGGATGTCAACTTATTTTTTAAAAATGTAGATTTTTATGGATTGTACTGTATCAAATTAAAGCTATGGAATGTAGTACACATGTACATGTAGTACAATGCAAGTTATTTTATCAAGATATCTTGATTAGTTAAGAAGTTATTCAATTTTGAAATTTGAGAAATTCCGAAATTTTCTGACCATTTTCTGCGATTTTCAATTTAAAGATATTTAGATTTTTTTAAAAGGTATAGTATTGAGTGTTTGATATCAAATTAAAGGTATTGAAAAATGCAGAACAATGCATCAATATATCTTGATTGGCTACATAGTCATACAATGTTTTATTTCGAAAAAGAACAAAATTTTGAAAAAATAAATTGTCGATTTTGAATTTAGTGAAGAACAAAAACAAGAGACGAGGCAAAGCCACAAAGGCCGGGTTTTCTTCAAGGCATAGACAATTGGAACACAGGTAGTTGGCTATTAATGTTATTATGACCACAATTGAACGCGACAACTGTCGGTGGCCTAAGATGGCAAAAGAAGCCAGTGTATGAGAAAACCTACATGCAGTTGCAGGCTGGCATACATATATTAGTACAAGATACGAGTGAACATATACCGGTAGGTAAAGGTAAAAAAAGGTCAGATGACGGATAGTAACTTATGAAGCTGTGCAAGTATGGTGGTACTAGGTGGTACAGTAACAGAGAAATGGACCCAAACACGAAAACTTAAGTCCACTCCATTACATGTACACAAAAAAATAGGTTTGGTGTGTTTATAACATGTTTTGATTGAAATATTACTAGTTATTCACAAACTAAATATTAATGGAAGAACTAATGTATGGACCGAATTACAAAAACTTTTTTCTATCCAAATACTTTCTAAGAGGTCGGCGGTCGGATTAACTAAGATAGTGCGCTCTCATTTAATGAGCCAACAATTAGCCAACAGTGGCTTTCATACACTGATTGATTAATTATTTGTGTTTAATGGCATATCAACTGCTAAGGTCATTTAAGGCTTGGCCAACAGGTCTATCCCGTATTTAATGTGTACATTATGAGAGAAATTGAATATTGACATAAAAATCAATATTCAGCCCTGAAATTAGAATATCCTATCCTGGTGCCAGGTCCATTCCACATCAGTCACTTAGCTCCAACCACAAAAGTAGTACATTGTATGATAAACACTAAAGTTGACCTTTGATCTGACATGTGGCTGATGAGGCAACAAGAAAATGTGGCTTGTCGGCACACGAATGCCCACGGTGGCAGATTGGAGAAACTGTGTCAAAGTTAATTAACCAAAAGTGATAAGTATTCACAAGTGTAGTTGTGAATGTCAAAAGGTCAATAATTCCAGCACAAAAATATTTACACAATTCCCTAACATATGATTGGCCCGTAGCAAGTCTCTGTCCAAAATTTATATCCCAGTAAACTCCCACGCCAAACTACTTTCCGTAACCGTGAGGCGCAGTTAAAATAATTCTTAAGACAAGAAACGAGGCGAAGGCCAGGTTTTTTCCAAGCATAGACACTTGGATAACATAATTATACCCACTTTTTGTAGACTAGATGGCCGTGGCCTGCATGTCGCGCCTTGGGGCGAGGCATGGACACTAAAAAAATAGATATAGTAGATGGAAAAACTTTAACCAAAAAACTTTAACCGGACACACGGACGAATGGATGGACGATATCGCGCTTTCCGCAAGCAGGTGTGACAATGATGATAAACACCCATGTGAAGTATGAAGGTATTGGGTGAAGCAGTTGCAGAGATATAGTACACGAAAATACTTTAACAAAAAAATTCAAAGTAATTTGAACTTGACATAGGGCACAGGATCGCGCTTTCCGCAAGCAGGTGCGACAATGATGATAAACACCATGTGAAGTATCAAGGTATTGGGTGAAGCAGTTGCAGAGCATAGTACACGAAAAAACTTTAACAAAAAAATTAACAAAGTAATTTGACCTTGACATTGGGCACAGGATCGCGCTTTCCGCAAGCAGGTGCAACAATGATGATAAACACCCATGTGAAGTATCAAGGTATTGGGTGAAGCAGTTGCAGAGATATAGTACACAAAAAAACTTTAACAAAAAAATTCAAAGTAATTTGACCTTGACATTGGGCACAGGATCGCGCTTTCCGCAAGCAGGTGCGACAATGATGATAAGCACCCATGTGAAGTATCAAGGTATTGGGTGAAGCAGTTGCAGAGATATAGTACACGAAAAAACTTTAACAAAAAAATTCAAAGTAATTTGACCTTGACATTGGGCACAGGATCGCGCTTTCCGCAAGCAGGTGCGACAATGATGATAAACAACAATATGAAGTATCAAGGTATTGGGTGAAGCAGTTGCAGAGATATAGTACACGAAAAAACTTTAACAAAAAATTCAAAGTAATTTGACCTTGACATTGGGCACAGGGGCCGCACGGTTGGGGGTTAGAATGAAAATATGGATGATGATAAACACCCATGTGAAGTTTCAAGGTAATGGGCGAAGCAGTTGCAGAGATATAGTATAACTAGAAATGTGGCCTGTCGGCACACGAATGCCCCCGCTGGCAACCAAAGAAAACGAGGCATATTTGATTATAAGCCATTTACCCGAGCGTTAAGGTTTCGAATGCACCAAGTCTGTGAGCTTGACCCAAGGCTTAGCGTGGGCGGGACGAATGTGGATTTGTCACAGGGCGGTAGAGGACCATTGGAGAAATGTGTGTGTGAAAGTGTGAAATTTGAAGCAGATCCGAGCAAGGAAACAGAAATTATAAGCCATTTACCCGAGCGTTAAGGTTTCGAACGCTCAAAGTCTGTGACCTTGACCCTGGGCTTAGCGGGAGCGGGACGAATGTGGATTTGTCACAGGGCGGCAGAGGACCATTGGAGCAATGCGTGTGTGAAATGTGAAGAAGATCCGAGCAAAAAAAACGAAATTATAAGCCATTTACCCAGCGTTAAGGTTTCGAACGCACCAAGTCTGTGACCTTGACCCTGGGCTTAGTGGGGGCGGGACGAATGTGGATTTGTCACAGGGCGGTAGAGGACCATTGGAGCAATGCGTGTGTGAAATGTGAAGCAGATCCGAGCAAGGAAACAGAAATTATAAGCCATTTACCCAGCGTTAAGGTTTCGAACGCACCAAGTCTGAGACCTTGACCCTGGGCTTAGCGGGGGCGGGACGAATGTGGATTTGTCACAGGGCGGTAGAGGACCATTGGAGCAATGCGTGTGTGAAATGTGAAGCAGATCCGAGCAAGGAAACAGGAATTATAAGCCATTTACCCAGCGTTAAGGTTTCAAAAGCACCAAGTCTGTCACCTTGACCCTGGGCTTAGCGGGTGCGGGACAAATGTGGATTTGTCACAGGGCGGTAGAGGACCATTGGAGCAATGCGTGTGTGAAATGTGAAGTAGATCCGAGCAAGGAAACAGAAATTATAAGCCATTTACCCAGCGTTAAGGTTTCGAAAGCACCAAGTCTGTGACCTTGACCCTGGGCTTAGCGGGGGCGGGACGAATGTGGATTTGTCACAGGGCAGTAGAGGACCATTGGAGCAATGCGTGTGTGAAATGTGAAGCAGATCCGGAAGAAAGGAAAGATTATTAAAAGCCATTTACCAGCGTTAAGGTTTCGAAAGCACCAAGTCTGTGACCTTGACCCTGGGCTTAGCGGGGGCGGACGAATGTGGATTTGTCACAGGGCGGTAGAGGACCATTGGAGCAATGCGTGTGTGAAATGTGAAGCAGATCCGAGCAAGGAAACAGAAATTATAAGCCATTTACCCAGCGTTAAGGTTTCGAAAGCACCAAGTCTGTGACCTTGACCCTGGGCTTAGCGGGGGCGTGACGAATGTGGATTTGTCACAGGGCGGTAGAGGACCATTGGAGGAAAGCGTGTGTGAAATGTGAAGCAGATCCGAGCAAGGAAACAGAAATTATAAGCCATTTACCCAGCGTTAAGGTTTCGAAAGCACCAAGTCTGTGACCTTGACCCTGGGCTTAGCGGGGGCGGGACGAATGTGGATTTGTCACAGGGCGGTAGAGGACCATTGGAGCAATGCGTGTGTTGAAATGAAAGCAGATCCGAGTAAGGAAACAGAAATTATAAGCCATTTACCCTGCGTTAATTTGGTGCACCAAGTGTGACCTTGACCTGGGTTCAGGGGCCGGGACGAATGTGGATTTGTCACAGGGCGGTAGGGACCATTGGAGCAATGCGTGTGTGAAATGTGAAGCAGATTCCGAGAGGAAACAGAAATTATAAGCCATTTACCCAGCGTTAAGGTTTCGAAAGCACAAGTCTGTGACCTTGACCCTGCTTGCGGGGGCGTGACGAATGATTTGTCACAGGGCGGTAGAGGACCTTGGAGGAAAGCGTGTGTGAAATGTGAAGCGATCCGAGCAAGGAAACAGAAATTATAAGCCTTTACCCAGCGTTAGGTTTCGAAAGCACCAAGTCGTGACCTTGACCCGGCTTAGCGGGGGAAGAAGTGGATTTGACAGGGCGGTAGAGGACCATTGGAGCGAATGCGTGTGTGAAATGTGAAGCAGATCCGAGAAAGGAAACAGAAATTATAAGGATTTACAGAATTTTAAGTGACCACACGGCTGTGGACTGACTTGGTGTAAAGCGTGCAAGGAAACGAAATTGTTGGAATGTCCACCCGCGGGGGTAGAGACGGGATTGGAGCAATGCGTGTGTGAAATGTGAAGCAGATCCGAGCAAGGAAACAGAAATTATAAGCCTTTACCCAGCGTTAAGGTTTCGAAAGCACCAAGTCTGTGACCTTGACCCTGGGTTAGCGGGGCGGGACGAATGTGGATTTGTCACAGGGCGGTAGAGGACCATTGGAGCAAATGCGTGTGTGAAATGTGAAGCAGATACGAGCAAGGAAACAGAAATTATAAGCCATTTACCCAGCGTTAAAGGTTTCGAAAGCACCAAGTCTGTGACCTTGACCCTGGGCTTAGCGGGGGCGGGTCGAATGTGGATTTGTCACAGGGCGGTAGAGGGACCATTGGAGAAATGCGTGTGTGAAATGTGAAGCAGATCCGAGAAAGGAAACAGTAAATTATAAGGCATTTACCCAGCGTTAAGGTTTTGAACACACCAAGTCTGTGACCTTGACCCTGGGCTTAGCGGGGGTGCAGGACGATTGTGATTTGTCACAGGGCCGGAGAAGGTAGAGGACGAGGTTCGGAGCACCAATGCCTTGTGTGTGAAATTTGTGAAGCATTGAGAATCCGAGCAGGTAAACAGAAACAGAAATTATAAGCCATTTACCAGCGTTAAGGTTTCGAAGCACAAGTCTGTGACCTTGACCCTGGGCTTAGGGGGCGGGGGCGATGCGGGAGATTGTGGAAAGTTGTCACAGGGCGGGTAGAGGACCCATTGGTTTGAGCAATCGTGTGTCGATAGTGATTTGCAGATCGAGCAAGAAACAGAAATTATAAGCATTTACCCAGCGTTAAGGTTTTCGAAACACACCAAGTCTGTGACCTTGACCTGGGCTTAGCGGGGGCGGACGAATGTGGATTTGTCACAGGGCGGTAGAGGAGACCATTGAAAGAAGCATGCGTAGTGTGGAATGTGATGTGAAGCAGATCGAGAAAGGACAGGAGCAATAAAGGCATGACAGGCGTTAGGTTTTATTGGAACGCACCAAGTCTGTGACCTTGACCCTGGGCTTAGCGGGGGCGGACGAATGTGGATTTTGTCACAGGGCGGTAGAGGACCATTGGAGCAATGCGTGTGTGAAATGTGAAGCAGATCCGAGAAAAGGAAACAGAAATTATAAGCATTTACCCAGCGTTAAGGTTTTGAAAGACAAGTCTGTGACCTTGACCCTGGGCTTAGCGGAGAATGATTTCACGGGGCGGTGACGAATGTGGAAATTTGTCACAGGGCAAGGTTATAAGAGGACATTGGAGGAGCGTGATGTGGGTGAATGTGAAGCAGATACCGGAGGCAAAGAAACAGATATTATAAGCCATTTACCCAGCGTTAAGGTTTCGAAAGCACCAAAGTCTGTGACCTTGACCTGGGCTTAGCGGGGGCGGGAAGAATGTGGATTTGTCACAGGGCGGTAGAGGACCATTGGAGCAATGCGTGTGTGAAATGTGAAGCAGATCCGAGAAAGGAAACAGAAATTATAAGGCATTTACCCAGCGTTAAGGTTTTGAACACACCAAGTCTGTGACCTTGACCCTGGGCTTAGCGGGGGCAGGACGAATGTGGATTTGTCACAGGGCGGTAGAGGACGATTGGAGCAATGCGTGTGTGAAATGTGAAGCAGATCCGAGCAAGGAAACAGAAATTATAAGCCATTTACCCAGCGTTAAGGTTTCGAACGCACCAAGTCTGTGACCTTGACCCTGGGCTTAGCGGGGCGGGACGAATGTGGATTTGTCACAGGGCGGTAGAGGACCATTGGAGCAATGCGTGTGTGAAATGTGAAGCAGATCGAGCAAGGAAACAGAAATTATAAGCCATTTACCCAGCGTTAAGGTTTCGAAAGCACCAAGTCTGTGACCTTGACCCTGGGCTTAGCGGGGGCGGGACGAATGTGGATTTGTCACAGGGCGGTAGAGGACCATTGGAGCAATGCGTGTGTGAAATGTGAAGCAGATCCGAGCAAGGAAACAGAAATTATAAGCCATTTACCCAGCGTTAAGGTTTCGAAAGCACCAAGTCTGTGACCTTGACCCTGTGCTTAGCGGGGGCGTGACGAATGTGGATTTGTCACAGGGCGGTAGAGGACCATTGGAGGAAAGCGTGTGTGAAATGTGAAGCAGATCCGAGAAAGGAAACAGAAATTATAAGGCATTTACCCAGCGTTAAGGTTTTGAACACACCAAGTCTGTGACCTTGACCTGGGCTTAGCGGGGGCAGGACGAATGTGGATTTGTCACAGGGCGGTAGAGGACGATTGGAGCAATGCGTGTGTGAAATGTGAAGCAGATCCGAGCAAGAAACAGAAATTATAAGCCATTTACCCAGCGTTAAGGTTTCGAACGCACCAAGTCTGTGACCTTGACCCTGGGCTTAGCGGGGCGGGACGAATGTGGATTTGTCACAGGGCGGTAGAGGACCATTGGAGCAATGCGTGTGTGAAATGTGAAGCAGATCCGAGCAAGGAAACAGAAATTATAAGCCATTTACCCAGCGTTAAGGTTTCGAACGCACCAAGTCTGTGACCTTGACCCTGGGCTTAGCGGGGGCGGGACGAATGTGGATTTGTCACAGGGCGGTAGAGGACCATTGGAGCAATGCGTGTGTGAAATGTGAAGCAGATCCGAGAAAGGAAACAGAAATTATAAGGCATTTACCCAGCGTTAGGTTTTGAAACACCAAGTCTGTGACCTTGACCCTGGGCTTAGCGGGGGCAGGACGAATGTGATTTGTCACAGGGCGGTAGAGGACGATTGGAGCAATGCGTGTGTGAAATGTGAAGCAGATCCGAGCAAGGAAACATTATAAGCCATTTACCCAGCGTTAAGGTTTCGAAAGCACCAAGTCTGTGACCTTGACCCTGGGCTTAGCGGGGCAGGACGAATGTGGATTTGTCACAGGGCGGTAGAGGACGATTGGAGCAATGCGTGTGTGAAATGTGAAGCAGATCCGAGCAAGGAAACAGAAAATTATAAGCCATTTACCCAGCGTTAAGGTTCGAACGCACCAAGTCTGTGACCTTGACCCTGGGCTAGCGCGGGGCGGGACGAATGTGGATTTGTCACAGGGCGGTAGAGGACCATTGGAGCAATGCGTGTGTGAAATGAGTGAAGCAGATCCGAGAAAGGAAACAGAAATTATAAGCCATTTACCCAGCGTTAAGGTTTCGAAAGCACCAAGTCTGTGACCTTGACCCTGGGCTTAGCGGGGGCGGGACGAATGTGGATTTGTCACAGGGCGGTAGAGGACCATTGGAGCAATGCGTGTGTGAAATGTGAAGCAGATCCGAGCAAGGAAACAGAAATTATAAGCCATTTACCCAGCGTTAAGGTTTCGGGACGTACGTACGTACGTACGGACGCCGGTAACACTATATGCCCCCCTCACCATTCGGTGGCGGGGGCATAAAAAAAAAGTTTTAACCAAAAAACTCTAACCAGACGTACGTTAAAAAGTTAACGTTGAAAATGGCTAAGTCAATTACGTAGAAATAATAGGTGAAGGTAAAAAAATATGGTCACATGTTGATAGTTGTATGTGGTAGGCACCCCTTGGTTATGAAGCTGTGAAACTTTGGTGGGTCCTAGGTGGTACGTACCAAAGAAATGGACTTTAAACACGAAATTAACATTGTAAACGCAAAACTTAACATTGAAAATGGCTAAGTCGACTGCGCGGAAAAAATGGGTGAAAAGTTAAAAAAAAAAGTAACATGTTGGATAGTGATAGTGTGGTGGGTACCCCTTGATATGAAGCTGTGAAACTTTGGTGGTCCTAGGTGGTACGTACCAAAGAAATGGACTTAAACACGAAAACTTAACATTGTAAACGCAAAAACTTAACATTGAAAATGGCTAAGTGACTGCGCGGAAAAAAATGGGTGAAGTTAAAAAAAAAGTAACATGTTGGATAGTGATATGTGGTGGGT
>CM055278.1:58996858-59033446 GCA_029237695.1 Conchocele bisecta | reverse complement strand
TCTGAGACACAGTGCCTTTAGATGTCAATCAATTGACACCAACCTGTTCTTTCAGCTCAAGAAACTGCTGGCCAACCTGGTTGTTAGAAAACCAACAATCGTGGCCGTCACCTCCACACAGTCTAGCGCAGCTTATGTTTTTAGCCACAGGTATGATTCCTATGTTCAACACCACTGTCCGCGCTAATCTTGCCAATATTTGACAATGTATCCAGCGCTCCAGCAATTGGGTATTTCCAAATTTCAATTGGGTAAAATAAAATCACACTACTGAACAGACAACAATTATTACTTCGAAATGAAAACATGTCTTGGCATTTCATTAGAATTGTCTCCTGGGAGACAATTCTAATGAAATACCAAGATGTATTTTCATTGAAAATAAGAAAAATATGCTATACATGTATGTGTGGTCTGTATATTGTTTTCTGCAGCATGGTAAAGGTACCACACCATTTTATTGCTTTTTGATACTCGCTACTTCTGATTTCAATTGATTTTTGGCAATTTTAATTGGGTATTTAAGCAAATACGCAGCTTATCTGGAGCTCTGGCATCATTTGCACAATACTTGAATATAGTGCTTGAAAACGAGCAGCTTGATTGGCTTTGCATGAGCTGCGCTCACTGAGCTCTTCGATTGCAAAGTACACACCGGTTTTAAATTAAAGTGGCCAAATAACTGAATTACAGTGTTCGGGTTAGGAGACTGCACGTTTGATATGTTCACATTGTAATAGTTTCATTTTCGATTTGTTGCATCTAAAAAGGGTGTATTTAGTAAGCAATCAATGCCATCCCACATCAGACTGCGTGAATGCCTACAGGGCCTATACTGTTTGCTATTGTATTGTGAACACGTTCCTTATTCCTCTGTCCAACAATATATCCAGATCAGGTTGCAGGAGGGAGCATATAATTATAGCTATACTGGCCAAAAGTGGATCACCAGCTTTGTGTGGGCCAGTCGCCGATTTCACCATAGTTGCAAAGTATACTTATCTTGCTATTAACGTACACTGAGGGAGAAATTTTAAATTTTAGGATAAATTTATTAATTTTTAGCCAGGTTTTTTGAAAAAAAATCCAGGCTATTGGATTGGCGAAAGCCGGGCGGGCGGGCGGGCGGCGTCCACAATCAATGTTAAGTTTTCGTGTTTGAGTCCATTTCTTTGTTACTGTACCACTAGGACCACCAAACTTTCACAGCTTCATAATCAAGGGGTGCCCACCCACATATCACTATCCAACATGTTACTTTGTTTTTAACTTCACCATTTTTTCCGCGTAGTCGACTTAGCCATTTTCAATGTTAATCGCGTTACAATTTTTTGTAAGTTTTAAGTTTTCGCGTTTACATTGTTTAAGTTTTCGTGTTTAAGTCCATTTCTTTGGTACTGTACCACCTAGGACCACACTTTCAACAAGCTCATAATCAAGCACTGAACACACTCCCAGGATCTAATCAGGGGTCCCACACATATCCTACATGTTACTTTTTTTTTTAACTTCACCCATTTTTTCCGCGCAGTCGACTTAGCCATTTTCAATGTTAAGTTTTCGCGTTTACAATGTTAACTTTTCGTGTTTAATTCCATTTCTTTGGTACTGTACCACCTAGGACCACCAAACTTTCACAGCTTCATAACCATGGCCTATCGTCCAAGATGCCTACCTTCACCATACTAACACTATCCAACATAGTGACCATGGTTTTTTTACTTCGTTTACTATTATCTCAACGTATTGACTTAGCATCAATCGTTAACTTTTTAACCCCCAACGTACGTAATGGTTAGATTTG
The DNA here is from genome assembly GCA_029237695.1 of Conchocele bisecta. NCBI lineage: Eukaryota > Metazoa > Mollusca > Bivalvia > Lucinida > Thyasiridae > Conchocele > Conchocele bisecta. The sequence goes on along the minus strand of CM055278.1, from coordinate 59,031,642 downwards.
AATTTTTTTGGTTAAAACTTTTTTCGTTATACTATATCTCTGCAACTGCTTCGCCCATTACCTTGATACTTCACATGGGTGTTTATCATCATATTTTATTCTAACCCCCCAGCCGTGCGGCCTGTGCCCAATGTCAAGGTCAAATTACTTTGAATTTTTTTGTTAAAGTTTTTTCGTGTACTATATCTCTGCAACTGCTTCACCCAATACCTTGATACTTCACATGGGTGTTTATCATCATTTGTCGCACCTGCTTGCGGAAAGCGCGATCCTGTGCCCAATGTCAAGGTCAAATTACTTTGAATTTTTTTGTTAAAGTTTTTTTTTTTCGTGTATATATCTCTGCAACTGCTTCACCCAATACCTTGATACTTCACATGGGTGTTTATCATCATTTGTTGCACCTGCTTGGAAAGCGCGTTCCTGTGCCAATGTCAAGGTCAAATTACTTTGAATTTTTTTTTAAAGTTTTTTGTTGTACTATATCTTGCAACTGCTTCCCCAATACCTTGATACTTACATGTTCTCATTGTGCACCTGTGCGGAAAGCGCGATCCTGTGCAATGTCAAAGGTTATTCTTTGAATTTTTTTGTTTTTAAATTTTTTTCGTGTACTATATCTCTGCAACTGCTTCACCCAATACCTTGATACTTCACATGGGTGTTTATCATCATTGTCACACCTGCTTGCTGAAAGCGCGATATCGTCGGCATTTTGGCATACGTCCGTCCGTTCGTCCGTGTGTCCGTTTAAAGTTTTTTGGTTAAAGTTTTTCCATCTACTATATCTATTTTGTTAGTGTCCATGCCTCGCCCAATCCCAAGGCGCGACATGCAGGCCACGGCCATCTAGTCTACAAAAAGTGGGTATAATTATGTTATCCAAGTGTCTATGCTTGGAAAAAACCTGGCCTTCGTGGCTTTGCCTCGTTTCTTGTTATTATACTGAATTTATTACATTATCACTGTAATTTTAGTTGTGATAATGTAATAAATTCAGTATAATAATTCTGCATACTTTTAATCATCAAATATGAAGTTAGTTCTATATGAAATAATGCATTTCAGGAAAAATAAATGACCACTCCCTCAAAGTACACTTTGCTAGATACGTATGCTTAGCAATTTTGGTGAAATTGGCTACAGGTTGCAGGAGGGTGCATATTGACCTGGAGCTATACTCAGGTGGAAGACTCGGACCTACCGTCTGTTTCATGAAACCTGCCCAAATTGTACGGCTATATAAACAATGCAAAAACAATCTTTTTTTTTATATTAATATTAAATTATAGTAAAATTCAAGTATGAGCTTTCTTTTTATTTCGTGAAATTTTGTCAAATATTGATTTTATTACGAAAAAAAAAAAGATTTGGAAATTGATTCTGAAACCTAGCTAGATAAGAAAACAAGTTACATTTTGAAAATCGGTCCACTATTTCTGAAATTAGAAAATTGTCCCCATGTTTTTCGCAATAAAATCAATATTGGACCAAATTTCATGAAATAAAAAGAAGGCTCACTCTTAAATTTTGCTATAATTTAATATTATCAAAAAAAAATATTGCATTACATGTATTTATATAGCCGTATAATTTGGGCAGGTTTAGTGAAACAGACAGTAGGACCCAATACTTGGCTCATTTGGAAAACGTTACCCACATGGCTGGTCTCATTTGTAACCGGAGTCCCGTCTTTGTTCGTCATTAGCTGCTGCAAAGGTGTTAAATACTTTATTTACATAAAGGTTTAACGTTTCAACATTGGGTGGTTAGGTGGGAGCATGCGATGGGTAATTTAACGATTGGGAAGAAACACTAAGAAATTAAACTCTCAACAGCAGCTAAGGTCATATAGGGATGGGACCTCGGTTAAACATTTACAGAGCTCCAGATAAGTTTTCTATCCAAAGACTATTATACCCCCGATTATAAATTAAATGCATGTTTTACTTTTACTGTATTTTCTTCCTTTAATATATTAAATTGGGAACAAATGATAAAAAATAAAACAAATTTACAAATTCACTTATTTGAGCTGCAAGAAGCAAACACAGTATTTTCACTACTCGGTTTGAAAATCAGTGCATATTTTCACATTGCTGTGAGTATTTTATACTCCCACTTTTGATAATCAATGCGTATTCGGCTAAAATAAGTGTGTAAAATACGCTAATACGCAGCTTATCTGGAGCTCTGCATTCTCCCAATACAGGATTGTGAGGCCGAGCGGACGCAAGTGAAGTAGCCGAGAAGTTGGTCGTAGCTCTGAAGGGACGCATTGAGGCGAAAACGGACAATTACTGGGTGGTGTTAACTCTGAAAGAGAGGGAATCACTATATGAGAAGACGAAGCAATGTCTAGATGATCTACAAGATAAGCCAGCGCAAATCTCCATGGATGTGTGAAAATGAAAAGTTTGTATACTGAATGGAGTTTAAAATGCAACAATGAGGTAAACACGTTATCGGACACCCCTATGTCAAGGTGCATGATCACGTGGTTACAACAACAACAATGGCTGAACTTTTCCTTAATAGGCAACATATTTTGATGATATATGGCGTAGCAAACGCGTCTTCATGAGTTGCATTTGGTGGTCCCTGGAGTTTGGCACATACTTATGTCGTTTTTGCGAAGAAGACACGGAAATCGATTCTTCGCAAAAACGACAGAAGTTTGGGCCAAAGTACTGCGACCAACAAATGCAGCGTAACAAGACGCATTTGATGCGCCATATTTCATCAAAATCTGTTTCATAATAAGGACAAAATAAAGGAATACGTACTTTGAATCGGAGGGCTTGTTGATGTTTCAGTACTTGTTGTTGTAAACACGTTGTCATACACCTTGTATGTGATCGTCGATGAGACCGCTGTGTACCACGTGGCTGATGTATCAATTCCAGGTTATGTGGATAGATGAATTGCTATTTATCCTCATAATAAAATGTTTTGCATTTTTCAACATATGAATAAATACAGTGGAACGTATCTAAAATGGACACGCAGGCAGTCAGTGTATCCTTAATTTTATGGGTTTCATTGGCGTATATTTATGATGATAATGCCTGTTCAAGTTCGCAAAGCACAGCCGCATACCTAGGCATGTTCATATTTCCAAATTACAGTGAAACCTCTAAACCGGACATCCTGGGGACCCCCTCCCCCCCCCCCCACCCACCAGGGTGTCCGGTATAGAGGTTCCGCTGTAACATGTTTACCTCCATGTTGCGTTTTTAAAGGCATTATAACCTGCAAATAATATTATAACAGAAATGTGTTTAACTGCCTTTGTTTGTTAAATATGTTTATTGTGTATGATTATGAATATTAAAGGTACATGCCCACTCAGTAGGTTATAATGTAAACTATGATTTGTTCAGGTGACACATTTAATTAGTATAAATAATTAAAAAATATAATGCCTAATTTGCATATGAAAATAGCCTGATACCACCGCGCGTCACAATCAGTAAAATAAATATTACTAAATGATTATATCTGTTTATTACACTCTTGCAAATTATTTGCACGGGTTTCGCTGTGAGAGAAAACCCGTAATCAACTCCTTACAAATAATACACCGTGAAGAGAACACCCGTCATTGCGCGCCTGTTTTCTTGGAAACCATGAGCTACCATGCAAAATGTTTACTTTTTATTACAGTCAAAATAAAGTTATTTGAAAACTTGGAAATGGTTTCGACTATAAATCTAGAATGTTAATGTGATTGAACACATTCCAAACATGCAGTCAAATATATCTGGTTCATAGAAATAGCTGTGTATTTGGATTTCAAAAAGTTTACATGACGTCACACAACGTAACGTCAAAACGCGGGAAAACATGTCATTGTGTAACTAGTCATGCGCACATCACAATTCATTGTTTATAATCTCAAAAGTAGACTAAATGTGCATATATATCCGCCGTGGAAGTGTAATAAATAGGATGTTCCATCGTACATGTTTGAATAGCGGAAATAATACACTCGTGTCAGTCGGCGTCTGTGCAAGCAACTCATTCGTAGCGCTACGTTCACTCGTTGCTTATGCGGAAGCCAACACACACTCGTGTATTATTTCCCGCTATTAAAAATGTACGATGGAATATCCTCTATATAGCGGGCACTTCTAATTTTTAGAACTGGTGGAATAGGGACACAATTATACACGTATTTAATTCCTATAAAGAACTTGTTGTGCCTACTGAGTGGGCATGTACCTTTAATACTTGCCAGAAATGTGGTGTTATATCATTTAATACTTGTCAGAAATGTCTTATATCATTTTTCCTGGAGTTGCACCAACAGGCTACGTAGCCCATTCAAGGTTTCTTGAATTTCGCGCTTTTCTGAATCCCGTGTCACGTGGTATTTGTTGATAAATTGAGCATGCGCGATTGAACCAAAGATGGTGCACAGATCAAATACTTTTCTTTGTTGAACAAGCTTCTTCTGGTCGACCTCGACTCTTCGCGTAATAGAGAATATCCCGATCATGTGATTCATATTGTACAAATTGTGGTTTTCCAGCTGTCTACTTTCGGTTTCGTAATACATGTACCTATATTATACCTATAACACAATTCTGGCAAGAAATATTGTATAGTATTACATATAAGGATTAGCTTTATTCAATATATGCCTTTATTATGCCCCCGCCACCGAATGGTGAGGGGGGCATATAGTGTTACCGCCGTACGTAAGTACGTACGTACGTACGTACGTCCCGAAACCTTAACGCTGGGTAAATGGCTTATAATTTCTGTTTCCTTGCTCGGATCTGCTTCACATTTCACACACGCATTGCTCCAATGGTCCTCAGCCACCCTGTGACAAATCCACATTCGTCCCGCCCCCGCTAAGCCCATGGTCAAGGTCACAGACTTAGTGCGTTCGAAACCTTAACGCTCAGGTAAATGCCGTATTATGCATTTAGTGTTACCCTTGTCCGTCCGTCCCGTCCGTCCGTCCGTCCGTCACGGAAGTTTAACGCTCGGGTAAATTTGGCCTCATTTATTATCAAAGCGATATGTGGGGCATCCGTGTTCTATGAACACATTTTCTAGTAATTTCTGTTTCCTTGCTCGGATCTGCTTCATATTTCACACACGCATTGCTCGAATGGTCCTCTGCCACCCTGTGACAAATCCACATTCGTCCCGCTCGCGCTAAGTCCATGGTCAAGGTCACAGACTTGGTGCGTTCAAAACCTTAACGCTCGGGTAAATGCCTTATTATGCCCCCGTCACCGAATGGTGAGGTGGGCATATAGTGTTACCGGCGTCCGTACGTACGTAACGTACGTAACGTACGTGTACCGGCGTCCGTACGTACATAACGTACGTAACTTACGTAAAGTACATACATACACGCATTGCTCCAATGGTCCTCTACCGCCCTGTGACAAATGCACATTCGTCCCGCCCCCGTTAAGGCCAGGGTCAAGGTCACAGACTTGGTGCGTTCGAAACCTTAACGCTGGGTAAATGGCTTATAATTTCTGTTTCCTTGATCGGATCTGCTTCACATTTCACACACGCATTGCTCCAATGGTCCTCTACCGCCCTGTGACAAATCCACACCCTTCGTCCCGCCCCCGCTAAGCCCAGGGTCAAGGTCACAGACTTGGTGCGTTCGAAACCTTAACGCTGGGTAAATGCCTTATAATTTCTGTTTCCTTGCTCGTATCTGCTTCACATTGCACACATGCATTCTCCAATGGTCCTCTACCGCCCTGTGACAAATCCACATTCGTCCCGCCCCCGCTAAGCCCAGGGTCAAGGTCACAGACTTAGTGCGTTCGAAACCTTAACGCTGGGTAAATGCCTTATAATTTCTGTTTCTTGCTCGTATCTGCTTCACATTGCAACACATGCATTCTCCATGTCCTCTACGCCCTGTGGACAAATCCACTTCGTCCCGCCCCCGCTAAGCCCAGGGTCAAGGTCACAGACTTGGTGCGTTCAAAACCTTAACGCTAGGTAAATGGCTTATAATTTAGTTTTCCTTGCTCGAATCTGCTTCACATTTCACACACGCATTGCTCCAATGGTCCTCTACCGCCCTGTGACAAATCCACATTCGTCCCGCCCCCGCTAAGCCCAGGGTCAAGGTCACAGACTTGGTGCGTTCGAAACCTTAACGCTGGGTAAATGGCTTATAATTTCTGTTTTCTTGCTCGGATCTGCTTCACATTTCACACACGCATTGCTCCAATGGTCCTCTACCGCCCTGTGACAAATCCACATTCGTCCCGCCCCCACTAAGCCTCCGGTCAAGGTCACAGACTTGGTGCGTTTGAAACCTTAACACTTGGGTAAATGTCTTGTAATTTGTGTTTCCTTGCTTGGATCTGCTTCACATTTCACACACGCATTGCTCCAATGTTCCTCTGTCAACTTGTGACAAATCCACATTTGTCCCACCCGCACTAAGCCCAGGGTCAAGGTCACAGACTTGGTGCGTTCGAAAGCTTAACGCTCGGGTAAATGGCTTATAATTTCTGTTTCCTGGTTCGGATCTGCTTCACATTTCACACACGCATTGCTCCAATGGTCCTCTACCGTCCTGTGACAAATCCACATTCGTCCTGCCCCCGCTAAGCGCAGGGTCAAGGTCACAGACTTGGTGCGTTCAAAACCTTAACACTCGGGTAAATGGCTTATAATCAAATATGCCTCGTTTTCTTTCGCTGCCAGCGGGGGCATTCGTGTGCCGACAGGCCACATTTCTAGTAATTTCTGTTTCCTTGCTCGGATCTGCTTCACATTTCACACACGCATTGCTCCAATGGTCATCTACCGCCCTGTGACAAATCCACATTCGTCCCGCCCCCGCTAAGCCCAGGGTCAAGGTCACAGACTTGGTGCGTTCGAAACCTTAACGCTGGGTAAATGCCATTTATTTCTATTCCTTGTTCGGATCTGCTCACATTACAACCCAAGGTCACGGTACTAACGCTGGGTAAATTGCCTTTTAATTTTTCTGTCCAATTGTCGGAATCCTGCTCAAACCCATCAACACAGCCCATGCTTTCCAATGTCCTCTTACCGGCTAAATGAACCATCAATTCGTCACCCCGCCCCCGCTAAGCCCAGGGTCAAGGTCACAGACTTGGTGCGTTCAAAACCTTAACACTCGGGTAAATGGCTTATAATCAAATATGTCTCGTTTTCTTTGGCTGCCAGCGAGGGCATTCGTGTGCCGACAGGCCACATTTCTAGTAATTTCTGTTTCCTTGCTCGGATCTGCTTCACATTTCACACACGCATTGCTCCAATGGTCCTCTACCGCCCTGTGACAAATCTACATTCACAGACTTGGTGCGTTCGAAACCTTAACGCTGGGTAAATGCCTTACAATTTCTGTTTCCTTGTTCGGATCTGCTTCACATTTCACACACGCATTGCTCCAATTTTCCTCTACCGCCCTGTGACAAATCCACAATCGTCCCACCCCCGCTAAGCCCAGGGTGAATGTCACAGACTTGGTGCGTTCGAAACCTTAACGCTGGGTAAATGGCTTATAATTTCTGTTTTCTTGCTCGGACCTGCTTTACATTTCACACACGCTTTGCTCCAATGGTCCTCTCCCGCCTTGTGACAAATCCACATTCGTCCCTCCCCCGCTAAGCGGTCAATGGTGCTTTCGAAACCTTAACGCTCGGGGTAAATGGCTTATAATTTCTGTTAAGGGCAGGGTCAAGGTCAAAGACTTGGTGCGTTCAAAACCGTAACGCTGGGTAAATGCCTTATAATTTCTGTTTCCTGGCTCGGATCTGCTTCACATTTCACACACGCATTGCTCCAATGGTCCTCTGCCACCCTGTGACAAATCCACATTCAAATATGCCTTGTTTTCTTTGGCTGCCAGCGGGGGCATTCGTGTGACGATAGGCCACATTTCTAGTAATTTCTGTTTCCTTGCTCGGATCTGCTGCACATTTCACAAACACATTGCTCCAATGGTCCTCTACCACCCTGTGACAAATGCACATTCGTCCCGCTCCCGCTAAGCCCAGGGTCAAGGTCACAAACACTCGTGTAAATGGCTTATTATGCCCCCGCAACCGAATAGTGAATGGGGCATATAGTGTTACCGGCGTCCGTCCGTACTCGGGGGGGGGGGTAAATGGCTTGTAATCAAATATGCTTCGTTTTCTTTGGCTGCCAGCGGGGGCATTCGTGTGCCGACAGGCCACATTTCTAGTTAAATATGTTTAGATATACATGTACTCTGAATGTAGAGGTCAAGTGTCGGTCAATGGCTTTAAATAGTTTCAGTACACACATATTCAGTGCTCCTGTTAAGGAATTAGTAATTGAGTATTGTCACTCACATCATTTCTGAAGCAATTTGGTATTTCAAAATTTTACTTGGGTAAAATAAACACTATTGTTTACACATCAGCAGACAGCAATTATTGAATAGTTTGCTTCGAAATGAAAACATGTCTTGGCATTTCATTAGAATTGTCTTTTCAAGGAGACAATTCTTATGAAATAACAAGATATATTTTCATGGAAAATAAGAAAAACATGCTACATTTGTAGTTGTTTATTTTTTTCTGCAGCATGATAAAGGTACAACATTTTTATTGCTTTTTGATACTCGCTACTTATCATTTCAATTGTGTTTTTTTGCCATTTTAATTGGGTATTATTAATACGCAGCTTATCTCGAGCTCTGCATATTGCCTCAAACATAGGAAACGCAAACATAATTTGAATCATGTTAAACAATTGTGTTGTTGGATTCATGAATGTGTTAGCTGAACGCTTTATGTTTTGAATGTTGAAATCATGTTAAACAATTGTGTTGTTGGATTCATGAATGTGTTAGCTGAACGCTTTATGTTTTGAATGTTGAAATTAAATTTGCTACAAAATATCATTGTCTTTCTTCAAATGTGCCCTTGTGTTTACAGTCGGAGTTGATGGATCCGGGTATATGGCCATCCTGTGTAGTTACCTTTCATCAATGGAAGTAATTCTGCTTGTTCTGTAATTTGCTATAAAATTATACAAATCATTTGTTGATATATTTAAAGAAAGTATATACTAAAAACAAGTGTTTTGGGAGCATGGGTGGGTACACGACATTTACGGAATAAAAAAAAAAAAAAAAACAAAAAAAAACGTTTATGTTCTGTTTAAACCAATGCTTCGCATTGCCCTCCCACGCTCCCAAAAAAACTTGTTTTAGTATATACTTTCTTAAATATATCAATAAATGGTTAGTAGAAAGTTGTATAGTTTATATAGCAAATTACAGAACAAGCAGAATTACTTCCCTTGATGAAAGGTTGCTCTTACCCAATACCAAAATAGTGTTACTAGTTTTAACCACAACCTATATATAACTTTCATGAAGGGAAGTAATTCTGCTTGTTCTGTAATTTGCTATATAAACTATACAACTTTCTACTAACCATTTCTTGATATATTTAAGAAAGTATATACTAAAACAAGTTTTTTTGGGAGCGTGGGAGGGCAATGCGAAGCATTGGTTTAAACAGAACATATACGTTGTTTTTTTTTTATTCCATAAATGTCGTGTACAAGCCAATGCTTCGCATACCCCACCCATGCTCCCAAGACACTTGTTTTTAGTATATACTTTCTTTAAATATATCAACATATGATTTTTATAGCAAATTACAGAACAAGCAGAATTACTTCCCTTCATGAAAGGTTGCTCTACCCAATACCAAAATAGTGTTACTGGTTTTAACCACAACCTATATATATATATATATATATATATATATATATATATATATATATATATGAAGGGAAGTAATTCAGCTTGTTCTGTAATTTGCTATATAAACTTTACAAATTTCTGCAAACCATTTGTTGATATATTTAAGAAAGTATATACTAAAACAAGTTTTTTTGGGAGCGTGGGAGGGCTATGCGAAGCATTGGTTTAAACAGAACATATACGTTTTTCTTTTTATTCCGTAAATGTCGTGTACAACCCAATGCTTCGCATACCCCACCCATGCTCCCAAGACACTTGTTTTTAGTATATACTTTCTTTAAATATATCAACAAATAATTTGTAGAAATGTGTATAGTTTTATAGCAAACTACAGAACAAGCAGAATTACTTCCCTTGATGAAAGGTTGCTCTACACAATACCAAAATAGTGTTACTGGTTTGAACCGCAACCAAACACTAGAAACAGAAATAATTGTGTTTCTAGTGTTTGGTTGCATAGGGTAAACCAGGACAGTGTGTGTCTGCAACTTATTGTAGATAATGTAGGGAAGTATTACATAATAAAAACAGCAAATAGCTGAAGACAAGAAAACTTGTTTATTGCTGTCAAGTATACATGCAATCATAATGCATAAGGATTTGTAATAAGTATGGGTCGCCTTATATACGAGTTCCGCTGTACATGTAAAGTAATGCATTCCTCCATAGCACAAACTATAGGTACCGTTAATAGTTCCTCCATAGCACAAACTATAGGTACCGTTAATAACCCTAAATATTCCGACACCATTTATTTAGGGAAACATAAACATATATGGTTTCCCCACAACAGTGAGCGTGCCAATATTTAGGGTTAGTATCAGTAATGGTCTAATCACAATAACAATGTATACTCAACAAAACTAAAAATGTCCCTGTTTTATAGCCGGTGTAGCTCTGTCTATGTATGTACCACATGTTCAAAGTACATGTATTTTAAACCGTGGCGATGTTCAGAATACGATCGTGTAGAGTTTAGCCGATACACACGGTTTACATAGCGGACAGTGACCGGAACGTTGATTTCCACTTTTTTCACGTGCACGCTATACTTGTCATCGATAAGGTGATTCAGTTCATGTCGTACCATTCATGCGATAGGGGCTATTCGGAAAATTAAAAAACTTTTTTAATTTTTCACTGTTTTCGATATGCCACGGCTTTCCGAAAACGAGCGAAATCAGGCAATTGGGATGCTTGCGGGTGGGATGGCCGCCAGGGCGGTCGCGCCTCGGTTTGGTTGCTGTTGGAAGACGATTGATCGTCTTGCAGCCCGGTACCAGCAGACTGGGGCTGTTCACGACCGGCAGCGACCTGGTAGGCCTCGTGTAACGACGGCTAGAGCCGATCGTTACATTACGTTGACGCACTTACGTCAACGTCGATTGGCAGCCACAGTCACTGCTAGGCGATACGGTGTCTCAGGGCAGACCATTCGCAACCGGTTACGTCGTAACGCCCAACCAATCCGGGCACGCCGCCCGTACACTGGTCAGATAATGACCCAACGTCACCGTGCTGCCATGGGAAACCGGAAGACAGATTTGGTTGTTGTACAGGGCAACATCAATGCACAACGTTATGTTGCAGATGTGCTAAATGCACATGCCTTACCATTTATCCGTCAGCATGGTCCTGGTGTGACATTGATGCACGACAATGCCCGCCCTCACGTAGCCAGGGTCACCACTCAATACTTACAGCAAAACAACGTCGACGTCATGCCATGGCCCGCGGTCTCCCCGGATCTCAATCCCATTGAGCATATAGGGATGAGCTGGGCCGCAAAGCACGAGCTAACCATCAGATTGACAATGTTCGCGATCTTACACGGGCGTTACAACGGGAATGGAGGAATTTGCCCAACGCACTGGTATTGCGTTACGTCACGTCGATGCGGCGTAGAATCATTGCATGCATTCATGCAAATGGTGGCCACACTCGGTACTAACGAGATTTACTGAATTTGCCACATTACTTATTGAAATTCCATCTCTAAACATTAAGTAACACATTTCTGAGTTTTTGTGATTTTTGATTTTGACCCCTACCGCCCTTGGCCGGTTATCTCTCGAATATTTAACAAGATATCCAAATGCAATTTATTGGCTTTGATACAGAAATGAATGAACTTGTTTTTCCATTTTGATTTTTAAAAGTAACCCTTTTGGTTTTTGATGAATCTTTCCTTAAACATGGAGGGACGTTTCTAGTTTTGCTCAGTATACATGTATTTAATAGGGGTTTCCCAAAGCAAATTGTGTCTATAATTATAGATAGACACAGAGCTCCAGATAAGCTTCGTGTCTAAAGCGTAATATACCCCCGATTTCAAAATCATTGCGTATTTCTTCAACTAAATAGGGAACAAATGATAAAAAGAAAGTTTAACAAATTTAAACATTCACTTATTTGAGCTGCAAAAATTCTTTTTGCAGCTCCACTAACTGAATTTTCAACTTTATGACAGTATTTTCACTACTTAATTTGGATATCAATGCGTATTTTCACATTGCTGTGCTTATTTTGTACTCCCACTTTTGATAATCAATGCGTATTCAGGTAAAATAATTGTGTAAAATACGCCAATACCACCTTTCTGGAGCTCTGTAGACATTTTTACTTTCCCTCCAATAGTACTGTGTATATATGACAGGAGCTTATTCAAATGAAATAAAATACTGTTTAAACCAATTATAGATAAACAAGGGCATCATTATCACTATTAAGGTGTCAGATAGATAGATACACTCGACTTCAATGATAATTGCTTCATAAGAGCGATGTGATCAATGAATATAACATATGTGAATATTGTCTTGTTACTGTATACTTATATGGAGCATCGAGTTGCCGGCTCCGCCAACATTGTATGTACAAGCCATAGTACTATTGCACCACTTTGTGCGTTTGACACATACAGCAAATAATACACATACAGCATTTCTCCCATCAATCTCAAAATAAATTTCAATGTGTAAACTTTCTAATCTGATGCACAGCCTATGTTACTGTACATATTACCCATAGGTAAAGCCATATTTACTCGCATAGTAAGTGAGTAGACACCAGGGACAATGCACTCAGGTAATTGCTTACATGTCACTGGATTTGATAGCTAATGTAAGGGGGCAGTGACCAGTTAATTTAAAATTATCCATTTCACGCCCTCGGACAGTATGTAGTTAATGCAATATTCCAAATAAGTGGACAGCAATAAGCGTTTGACATTTGTGACCAAGACACACTAGAAGCGTTTATGTAAACACAAACATGCTGCTCTATTAGTGCTCCTTACCTATGCAGGAATGTGAAATATCTCTGTGCAGACACTTTAAAATTATCCAATTCAGAGGTAAAATATTCACGTTAAAACCATGCCGTGCCACGTCACTTGCAGAACTACAGATTGAACGTTGCACGTTTTCTCAATCATCATCCAGAGGCAAATGTACTATCATGGTGCAAACCAGTTCCCATACACGAGTTTTCTCTGAAATAAATTATTGTTTGAAACTCCCAGAAAAATCTGTTGTTTTGATTATTTTTTGTCACAACATACCCTCAATTCATATTTGCCCATTTCTGATCAATGGGAACAGGTCAGATAGCGCTGAAATGAGCATTCATCAATTAATGCGATGTAAAATCTGAATAAAACTAGATTGGTCAGTAAGCGAGGCTTACGGAATACCCCCCGCGTGGGCCCAGGTACCCCTAAAATATGTACAAATTTCCAAGTGTGTGGGCTTGTGACCTTGACTCTGGGATTAGCGCGAGCGGCATGAACGTGAATTTGTCACAGGGTGGTAGAGGTCCATTGGAGCAATGAGTGTGTGAAATGTGAAGCAGATCCGAGCAAGGAAATAGAAGTTATAACCGATTTCTCTGATGTTAAGTTTTGTAAAGAGACTACCGTATAACCTCGAATTAACGCCCCCGGAGGCGTTACCTTTTACAAAAGGGGGGGGGGGGCGTTTATTAGCCAGTAAAAAAAAAACAGAAAAAAAATAGAAGAAAAAAAAAAAAAAAAAAAAATTACCAAGGACCGCCAATTTCAAACACAAATAAGGATTTAAGGATTATTTGTGTTTGAAATTGGCGGTCACTGGTAAAAAAAAAATTATTTTGTTTTTTATATGGGGGGGGGCATTTATTAGGAGGGGGCGTTAAGCCGAGGTTATACGGTATGTATGTGACGTTGACCTCGAGATCAGCGGGGATTTGTCACAGCATATGAAATATTAAGTATTTTCAATGAAAGAAATAGAAGTTATAACATATTTCTCTGATGTTAAGTTTTGTAAAGAGACTAAGTATGTGACCTTGACCTTGGGATCAGCGGGGGTTGGACACTCTTAGATTTGTGACAGCATGATAGTACAACCTTAGAGGAATGCACAAGTGAAATAATAAGAATTTTCAATGAAGGAAATAGAAGTTATAACTTATTTCTCTGATGTTAAGTTTTGTAAAGAGTATTTGACCTTGACATTTGGGATCAGCGGGGGTTGGACGGTCATGGATTTTGCACAGCATGGTAGTAGAGCCTTACAGGAATGCATGTGTGAAATATTAAGCATTTTAGATGAAGGAAATAGAAGTTATAACAATATTTCTCTGATGTTAAGTTTTGTAAAGAGACTAAGTATTTGACCTTGACCTTGGTATCAGCGGGGGTTGGATGGTCGTGGATTTGGCACAGCATGGTAGTAGAGCCTTACAGGAATGCATGTGTGAAATATTAAGCATTTTAGATGAAGGAAATATAAGTTATAACAATATTTCTCTGATGTTAAGTTTTGTAAAGAGACTAAGTATTTGACCTTGACCTTGGGATCTTGCGGGGGTTGGACGGTCGTGGTGGATTTGGCACAGCATGGTAGTAGAGCCTTACAGGAATGCGATGTGTGAAAATATTAAGCATTTTAGATGAAGGAAATAGAAGTTATAACAATATTTCTCTGATGTTAAGTTTACGGACTAAGTAATTGACCTTGACCTTGGATCTGCGGGGGTTGGACGGTCGTGGATTTGGCACAGCATGGTAGTAGAGCCTTACAGGAATGCATGTGTGAAATATCAAGCATTTTAGATGAAGGAAATAGAAGTTATAACAATATTTCTCTGATGTTAAGTTTATCCGGACGGACGGACGGACGCACGGACGGACGGACGGACGGACAACCTGACTCCAGTATACTCCCCCACAACTCGTTGCGGGGGGTATAACAAGAGGGCCATAATGGCCCTAATTAGCTCACCTGACTATGAACACCAGAGGAGAATGTGACATTGAGTTCATGTGTTTTAAAAAAAATGAAAAAAAAATGTGATAGATGCCGGTAATCTTGGATTAAGCGATGACTCTCATTTTACCAAATCTGAAAATGCTTCACCCAAGGATCTTAACTTACTATGAAGTTTGGCCAGCATCGGCCATGTGGTTCCCCGAGAAAAAGACGTTCAAAATCTCGAATAAATGGACCTTTTGGCGGCCATCATGGATGACATAATCATCCGATTCCGACAAATATTGCACGAGAGCAATCGCCTCATCGATACCTTCAATTTGATATATGACACGAGCATATTCGGTCAAAAATAAAATTTGACCCCACCGGCCACGCCCATTTTTGACCTCGGGGGTCACCATTTTAACACCTTTGAAAGAGCATTGTACATCGATCATTCCTACCAAGTTTCCGGCTGGCGGTTCATGAGAAGAATGTTTAAGAATTTGTGCTATTTTTAGACGGCGGCCATCTTGGATTAGCGACGACCTCCGTTTTAACAAATCTGAAAAGGCTTCACCTGTGGACCATAACTGTGAAGTTTGGCCACCATGGGCCAAGCGGTTCGTGTGAAGATTGAAATCTCTAATAAAAGAACGACTGTTTGACCTTTCGGCGGCCATTTTGGATGACATGACCATCCAATTTCGACAAAAAAAATTACCAGAGTGATCGGCTCTTTGATACCTTCGATTTGATATAGACATGACCATATTCGGTCAAAAATAAATTTTTTAACCCAGGGGTAACAATTTTAACAACTTTGAAAGAGCATTGTACATCGATCATTCCTACCAAGTTTCGTCGAAATCTGGCAAACGGTTCATGAGCAGATTTTTTAAGAATTTATGCTATTTTTAGACGGCGGCCATCTTGGATTAGCGATGACCTCCATTTTAACAAATCTGAAAAGGCTTCACCCATGGACCATAACTTTGGCTACCATGGGCCAAGCGGTTCATGTGAAGAAGAATTTTGAAATCTCTGATACAAGAACGACCTTTTGACCTTTCGGCGGCCATCTTGGATGACATAACCATCCAATTTTGACAATAAATACACCAGAGTGATCGCCCCGTTGATACCTTCGATTTGATATATAACATGACCATATTCGGTAAAAAATAAAAGTTGACCCCAATTTGACCCCACGGGCCACGCCCATTTTTGACCCCGGGGTCACCATTTTAACAACTTTGAAAGAGCATTGTACATTGATCATTCCTACCAAGTTGTGTCGAAATCCGGTTGGCGGTTCTTGAGAAGAAGATTTTTGAAGAATTTGTGCTATTTTTAGACGGCGGCCATCTTGGATTACGTAATGACGTCATTTTAACAATTTTGTAACCCCCCTACCTAAGGACCATGACCATGGTTACCGAGGAGAATAAAATGTTCACGGACAACGGACACATTGCGGTCACAATAGCTCACATGAGCTTCGCTAATAAAAAATCAAGTACAAAATAATAAGTAAACAATTACAAGAATTCCGCCACGGAAGCGGTATCGCGCCTGCCGAGGCATTTGACCAAGTAAATAAAGGACATTGACCATGAAAATTTGGATGTGGGGGTGTGCGTAATGAAGAATCATCCCTAGACAAACATTGATGTGAAATATTATCAAAGTCTGGCAAGGGATTAAAGAGATATTGTGAAAAAACAATAACTTTAACGCATTTCTGTTACAAAACCGGGTGAACATTAAAAGTAAATAAATGACATTGACTTGAGAATTTGGATTTGGTGGTGAGTGAGTAATGAAGCATCATCCCTAGACAAACATTGATGTGAAATATTATCAAAGTCTGGCAAGGGGTTAAAGAGATATTGTGAAAAAACAATAACTTTAACGCATTTCTGTTACAAAACCGGTGAACATTAAAAGTAAATAAATGACATTGACCTTGAGCATTTGGATGTGGAGGTGTGAGTAATGAAGCATCATCCCTAGACAAACATTGATGTGAAATATTATCAAAGTCTGGCAAGGGGTTAAAGAGATATTGTGAAAAAACAATAACTT
The DNA here is from genome assembly GCA_029237695.1 of Conchocele bisecta. Classification (NCBI taxonomy): domain Eukaryota; kingdom Metazoa; phylum Mollusca; class Bivalvia; order Lucinida; family Thyasiridae; genus Conchocele; species Conchocele bisecta. The sequence continues at coordinate 59,014,551 of CM055278.1, read as the reverse complement.
TAACGCATTTCTGTTACAAAACCGGTGAACGTTAAAAGTAAATAAATGACCTTGACCTTGAGAATTTGGATGTGGGGGTGTGCAATAACTTTTAACGCATTTGCCTTACAACAAACTGGACGACGACGACGACGCAGACGACGACGCGGACGACCGAAAAAGCGCCGACTATAGTCGCGCGCCTGCTTTGACAAAAATGAATTTTAATCAGCAGAAAGTGTAATATTTATAAATTTCACCGGTGCCATCATACGAAACTGGCGGCTAACTGGTCAGTGCTACCTAAGGGCTTTGCCCTTCTGTCCAGCTGGGTGATGTACCATTTTGCACAAATACAGAGACAACTAATTTCATATGAACGTAAGCAAGACGTTTTATTAGTAATAATTGTTCTTTTTCATAAACACGATGGTTTAACTACAACAGTACATATTGTTGTGTATTGTTATAAGGCAGATACAGATCTGTTCAGCCAAGCAGTAAATTATGAGTTGTGTCCCTTTGAACTTATTTTACAAATAACTTATTTTACACACCATAAGTGTGTTAACTTGACTTTCCTTATATGCTGTTTGAGAAAATTTCAGTTGGCTGACGCAATAGCTCAGTGGTAGACCAGCATCGGACTACGGATCGAAATGTCCAATCCCGACACTGCCAGATTTGGCGTGTCCTTGGGCAAGACAAGACACCTTCGTGATAGCTTAGTCCTATCGGATGGGGACTTAAATAGTCGGTCCCGACATGCAAGGTCATCGAACCAATGCCATCGTTAAATCAAAGCATTTACATTTTTTTTCAGTTGGCCTTGTCTCGCTAAACAACTAAAGGTATCACTTATGCCTAATTGCGTGTTCTTATGTGTGAACTTGCTAATTATATTTGATATTCTTTTTCTCAGTAATGGTCACAATGGCATCAGATTCATACCATTACACCATTCATCAGAAATTCTGGCCTTAGTCAAATCTGGCGTGACCGTTTTGCCCGTTACAGCTAATAACAGAGTACAGTAGTGAGTATATATGGTATGTTTTGTGTTGTGTGGTTTGCCAGGTAAAAGTGATACACTGTGCGATTTTCTGTGTATGAAGCTATTTATAATGGTGGTTCATGTTGTTAAAAATACAGGCACAAACCTGTCCAGAAAACACACATTTTACAGTTTGGTGTAATATAATTTATACGAGTCCGTTCTTCTGGCTTTTCTACATGTGATTAACTACATCATGCTGGCTGATGGCTGGAACACACAAAGATGGCCGACTTGGCCACCCAAGGTTCCGTATACGAGACAGTAAAGAGGCAATGTTCATATATATGTTATACATAATATTCCATCACATTTAGGAAGCAATTATTTTTTAATCAAACGATGATCAGGTATATAGTTGGTCCTTAAGCTAATCCCCTCTCTGGCAGCCTTGATAATCAAAAAATATTTGTTTAACATTTTTGCCATCCAAACAAGGTGAACATAAGTCCTCAGTGACCTTGGGCAGTCGGACACGAGTTGTATGCAAAACAAAGCACCATCCCCAGACACACATTGTGGCCAAATATTATCAAGATCTGTGAAGTGGTTCATGAGTTATTGAACAAGAGTTGTCAGAAGACAACGAAGCTCGCCTGTTGGCAGCCTTCACTCAAACTTGGCACAGTTGTATAAAAAACATGAATATTATATAACTTGACCTTGGGTTAAGGGGTGTGCGGTGGACCTTGACATTGAGGTCAGTGGTGGAAGGTGGGTCGTTGATTTGCTATAGCATGATATAGCATATTAAGATGAATGCATGTATGAAATATCAATGCGCTCCCTGAAAACAGAAGTAAAACAAAATTTAACCCAACGCTAAGTTTATGAATGCACAAAGTTGGTGATTTTCTATAGCATGATCATGATGATAGCTATTCACATGAGGAATGCATGTATGAATGTGCTAAGTTTGTGACCTTGACCTTGGAGAAAGGGGTGGGGTGGGGGGGGGGGGGTGGGTCATGGATTTGCTGAAGCACAATAGAGGATTATCAGATGAATGCACGTATGAAGTATCAAGGCGTTCCCTGTAAAGAAACGGAAGTTATAAAAAGACATTTACTCCAACTTTAAGTTTATGATGTTGATCTTGGGGAAAGGGATGGGGGGTTGGTCATGGATTTGCTGTAGCACAATAGAGGATCATCAGATGAATTCATGTATGAAATATCAAAGCGTTCCGTGTAAAGAAACATAATTTAAACAACATTTACCCCAACGTAAAGTTTATGAACTTGCTTAAGTTTGTGACCTTGACGTTGGGGTAAGGGTTGCATGGTGGGTTGTGGATTTGCTACAGCATGATAGAGGGTCATCTGAGGAATGCATGTATGAAATATCAAGGCGTTCCATGAAAGGAAACAGATGTTATAAGACATTTACCCCAACGTTAAGTTTATGAATGTGCTTAGTTTGTGACCTTGACATTGGGGTAAGGGTTGGGTGGTGGGTTGTGGATTTGCTACAGCATGATAGAGGGTCATCTGAGGAATGCATGTATGAAATATCAAGGCGTTCCATGAAAGGAAACAAATGTTATAAGACATTTACCCCAAAGTTAAGTTTATGAATGTGATAAGTTTGTGACCTTGACCTTGGGGTAAGGGGTGGGCGGTGGGTCATGGATTTGCGATAGCACGATATGGTATAGCACGATAGGGTATCATCACATGAATGCATATGTATGAAATATCAAGGCGTTCCATGAAAGGAAAGAGATGTTACAAGACATTTACCCCAACATTAAGTTTATGAATGTGCTAAGTTTGTGACCTTGACCTTGGGGAAAGGGATGGGGGGGGGGGGGGGACATAGATTTGCTGTAGCACAATAAAGGATCATCAGATGAATGCATGTATGAAATATGAAGGCATTCCCTGTAAATAAACAGAAGTTACACAACATTTACCCCAACGTTAAGTTTATGAACATGCTAATTTTGTGACCTTGACCTTGGGGTAAGGGGTGGGCGGTGGTTCATGGATTTGCGATAGCACGATAGGGTATCATCACATGAATGCATATGTATGAAATATCAAGGCGTTCCATGAAAGGAAACAGATGTTACAGAGGGGGGGGGGGGGGGGACATGGATTTGCTGTAGCACAATAAAGGATCATCAGATGAATGCATGTATGAAATATGAAAGCATTCCCTGTAAATAAACAGAAGTTACACAACATTTACCCCAATGTTAAGTTTAAGAACATGCTAATTTTGTGACCTTGACCTTGGGGTAAGGGGTGGGCGGTGGGTCATGGATTTGCGATAGCACGATAGGGTATCATCACATGAATGCATATGTATGAAATATCAAGGCGTTCCATGAAAGGAAACAGATGTTACAAGACATTTACCAAAACGTTAAGTTTATGAATGTGCTAAGTTTGTGACCTTGACCTTGGGAAAAGGGATGGGGTGGGGGGGGGGGGGGTGGGTCATGGATTTGCTGTAGCACAATAAATGATCATCAGATGAATGCATGTATGAAATATGAAGGCATTCCCCAGAGGTCCAGATAAGGTGCGTATTTGCGTAAATACGCAATTAAAAAATGCAAAAACCCAATTAAAATCTGAGACAATGCGTACCAAAAAGCAATTAAAATGTCCGGTACGCAATACTTTTTTATCCTGTAGCGTACTCCTCAAATGTATTTTCAGTCTGTCGCGTACTGCTAGATTTGTATACAATCCTACAAAATCATCGCCGATGATCTGTGTGGTCGGCCATTCAATGTTTACAAAGTCTGGTCCCGGCTCTAGCTGCGGACAATGTCTCGCTGTATTTCACCGATAACGGCTGGAAACTAGTATTCGGGTGTACTCGATTTGAACTCCAGGATTTAGCGGGAGCGATTCCGACTCTCAGCAGGGAAAAATGGGTCCAACTCGATACGAAACTTTAGTAATCCACCACATGGCATTTGTTTAGAGTACCGTTCAAGTTAATGATCCCAAATCTAGAATGTCCACCCTTATCGCATCGGCCGTTTTTGCCCATATTGATTTTGGATAAGACGGGGCCTATCAATTATGGCGAAAGTTAACACAAACTTCAGAGCTCACGCGAGCCGGAATTGAATTCCCATTTATCTCTGAATTTGTTGTCACAATCCACGTCATTTACGGAAAATATTACTGATTGGCAAATCAATAATTGTGGGGGGAAAACGGCGATGCGAAATTTTTGTGAACCCGAGATCCAGGCTCATTACTAGTCTATTTTCTTAAATTCAAATCGATGTGAAACTGCTTGTTTCGACGACCCCGAGTCTACTCAAGGAGATGCAACGAAAAACGTATGTAGACATTCGTAAACGACTATCCGCACGGATAAAACAAATGGTACTGTAACAGTGGAATTGGTCCTGGGGGAGGGCGGGGCACAGCAGACATTTTATTACTTTGAATGTGTCAGGTTTATATTTTACATGTGGGACAGTATCATAAGTAATAAATGAAAATATGGTAACATTATTACTATTTCGACCATCGCACACGTTGAATATAATGGCAGTCGAATTAACTAAGTTAAAATAGGACGAGTTGAACGGCGCCCGAATTCACCAATTATATAATCGTAGTAGCGATAGACACTATACATAACACAATCGGATCATGTCAGATTTTTTCGTAGAAAATTGGTGACACATGGCGCAACAAAATGGCGGCCACAACAAACAAACGTGGAAGAAACAAATTGCAAAAGTCTAGCACCAATGTTAACCTAATTTCGATTTATTTTACGACCGATGCAAAGGTGGAATCTCAATCCATTGCACAAGGCATCATACAGTCATTTTGTTGAGCTCGGTGTGTGGAGACCCCACCCCCCAAATTAATCGTGATTGACATTATTGATGAATTGCTGTCAAACGTGGTCAGCCAAAAAAAAAATAGATCGCGTATTGCAAAGATCAATCTGCCAATCAAAGCATTCTTGATCAGCGTATGCCCTGTTTGTCATTCAGATAATGAAACAACTTGCATGATTTGTTTAATACATGATACTGCTTGTTACATAACTTATAACTATAAGTGTGCTAGCAGATCCGGAACTACACTGGCCACAAATGCCATAAGCCCAATTACTCTAGTAACAGTTACTTATATGTACTTGGTTTGAAAACTTGAACTAATCATTTTATGCTTCAATTAATTATATGAACAACAAAACAGTACCATTAATACATAAATTAGTACGATTTGTTTCCGAATCGGTATTTGTAATCCAAATATGGAAATATCCAATTGAAAACAATTGATGGTAACGTTTTTAAAATACCCAATTGAAAATTGAGAATACCCAATTGATTTCAAAAGTATGGAGTAACAGTACCCAATGTCAAATTCCTTATCTGGAGCCCTGATTCCCTGTAAATAAACAGAAGTTACACAACATTTACCCCAACGTTAAGTTTATTAACATGCTAAGTTTGTGACCTTGACCTTGGGGTAAGGGTTGGGTGGTGAGTGGTGGATTTGCTACAGCATGATAGAGGGTCATCTGAGGAATGCATGTATGAAATATCAAGGCGTTCCATGAAAGAAAACAGATGTAAGACATTTACCCCAACGCTAAGTTTATGAATGTGCTAAGTCTGTGACCTTGAACCTGGGGTAAGGGGTGGGCGGTGGGTCATGGATTTGCTATAGCACGATAGAGTATCATCAGATGAATGCATGTATGAAATATCAAGGTGTTCCATGAAAGGAAACAGATGTTACAAGACATTTACCCCAACGTTAAGGTTATGAATGTGCTATCTTTGTGACCTTGACCTTGGGGAAAGGGGTGGGGGTGGGTCATGGATTTGCTATAGCATGATAGAGTATCATCAGATGAACGCATGTATGAAATATCCAGGCGTTCCCTGTAAAGAAACAGAAGTTATAAAAAGACATTTACTCCAACGTTAAGTTTATTATGTTGATCTTGTGGAAAAGGGTGGGTCATGGATTTGCTGTAGCACAATAGAGGATCATCAGATGAATGCATGTATGAAATATCAAAGCGTTCCCTGAAAAGAAACAGAAGTTACACAACATTTACCCCAACGTTAAGTTTATGAACATGCAAAGTGTGTGACCTCGACCTTGGGGTAAGGGTTGGGTGGTGGGTTGTGGATTTGCTACAGCATGATAGAGGGCCATCTGAGGAATGCATGCATGAAATATCAAGGCGTTCCATGAAAGGAAACATATGTTATAAGACATTTACCCCAACATTAAGTTTATGAATGTGCTAAGTTTGTGACATTGACCTTGGGGAAAGGGGTGGGAGGTGGGTCATGGATTTGCGATAGCACGATAGAGTATCATCAGATGAAAGCATGAATGAAATATGAAGGTATTCCCTGTAAATAAACAGAAGTTACACAACATTTACCCCAACGTTAAGTTTATGAATGTGCTAGGTTTGTGACCTTGACCTTGGGGTAAGGGTTGGGTGGTGAGTCGTGGATTTGCTACAGCATGATAGAGGATCATCTGAAGAATGCATGTATGAAATATCAAGGCGTTCCATTAAAGAAAAAAGATATTATAAGACATTTACCCAAACGTTAAGTGTATGAATGTTCTAAGTTTGTGCCCTTGACCTTGGGGTAAGGGATGGGCGGTGGGTCATGTATTTGCATAGCACGATAGAGTACCATCAGATGAATCCATGTATGAAATATGAGGGCATTCCCTGTAAATAAACAGAAGTTACACAACATTTACCCCAACGTTAAGTTTATGAACATGCTAAGTTTGTGACCTTGACCTTGGGGTAAGGGTTGGGTGGTGGATCGTGGATTTGCTACAGCATGATAGAGGGTCATCAGATGAATGCATGTATGAAATATGAAGGCATTCCCTGTGAACAAACAGAAGTTACACAACATGTACCCCAACGTTAAGTTTGTGAACATGCTAAGTTTGTGACCTTGACCTTGGGGTAAGGGTTGGGTGGTGGGTCATGGATTTGCTACAGCATGATAGAGGGTCATCTGAGGAATGCATGTATGAAATAGCAAGGTGTTCCATGAAAAGAAACAGATGTTATAAGTAGGGATGGCATCGAATGGTCAAAATGGTATTCGAACATTCGATTGGCTATCGAATATTCGGTACCACCAAACCTCTAAATCTCCTCACTATTACGGAATTGACACCGGTAACACGTCTCGGATAAATTGAGTTCCCACATGCTTCAAATAATAATCAATACCTACTTTAAAACATGAAAGCGCTTTGTACACGTGTAATGCCCGATTAAAATATGTGTCAATAATACGCGATGTCAAACTTCTGTTGTGTGTTGTGTGTATTGGAACTCTGAAATGACGTCACGCATCACACAGCGGAATGATGAAATGTGTATACCGACATGAGAATAATGGGTGTATTGAGTGTGTATACCGACATGAGAATAATGGGTGTATTGAGTGTGTATACGGACATGAGAATACTGGGTGTATTGAGTGTGTATACCGACATGAGAATAATGGGTGTATGGAGTGTGTATACCGACATGAGAATAATGGGTGTATGGAGTGTGTATACCGACACAGAATAATGGGTGTATTGAGTGTGTATACGGACATGAGAATAATGGGTGTATGGAGTGTGTATACCGACATGAGAATAATGGGTGTATGGAGTGTGTATACCGACATGAGAATAATGGGTGTATGGAGTGTGTATACCGACATGAGAATAATGGGTGTATTGAGTGTGTATACGGACATGAGAATAATGGGTGTATTGAGTCTGGGAAAAGTGTAGCTAGGATGGACATTAGTAGATTCTTTTTCTTTGGAAACATAACATTGATGCGAATCAGGTATTAATTCGTTACTCATTTACTGATTGGTTAACTAATGAGAATTCAACAAAAACATAATTATACCACCACGAAACACCGTGTGTACCGACAAAAAAGCGGGAGTTCTTTACCAAGGATTACGCTATTTAATGCAATTAAACTTTATTAAGATACGGATTAAACACCTGCAAGCCATCAGGCTGTCAAAACAATACCGTGTTATTAATTGTCGATATTAGGAACAAGCAAACTTTGACGCGATACCGTATTAATCGTCGATGCCATCGTTAAATCAAAACATTTACATTTTTTTTTCCAGTTGGCCTTGTCTCGTTAAACAACTAAAGGTATCACTTATGCCTAATTGCGTGTTCTTATGTGTGAACTTGCTAATTATATTTGCTATTCTTTTTCTCAGTATTGGTCACAATGGCAACACTTTGAAATATGTTATAACCAAAATCTCAATAAATTTCTGTTAAATACCTTGTTAAAATATCTTCCCATCTTTATTGCCTTCAGACAGACTCGAGAAATGAACCACAGTGTTGCCTGGGAAAATAAGGCTTTGGCAGGGTCATCTGTCTGCCTGCTTGTTTTGCCTTGTCAACAAACGGGCTCGGTCAATCAGATTTATACCATTACACCATTCATCAGAAGTTCTGACCTGAGTCAAATCTGGTGTGACCGTTTTGCCGGTTACAAAATTGGGGGCTCGTCCGTTTTCCTAGAGTAGAAATATGTCTGACGGTAGTAAATTACCAAATGTAGGTCAACCAGACCCATTTGTTACTGAAAGACGCCCACGTTTACCCGCATCCCACGAATCTACCTCAATCGACACGCCAATTAGGGCAGATAAAATGAAAACTGACATCAATATAGGTCATTAGACAAAGGGTATCTCGATCACTTGTATACCATTGCCCAATTTGATTACCCTAGTACCAAGACTGCACATTATACATCCACACCAGCAAACATGAGAATGCATAACCCACATCCTGACATGAATGTCAGCTCATTCAGTGAACAGTACCCCGCCCACGTGTAGGCATTGTCACAGCCCAATGGAACAAACACCCAATCAAATGTACCTAAACAGGTTTCATTCTCAGACCAAGTTCATTCATACACTACAGGCAATGTGTTTGGTCTACCATCTCAGTCAATTGGCATACTAGAAATAGCATAGATCCACAGCGAACTGTCGAACTCAGTATTTGTAGTTGTACCATTTTGCACAAATACAGAGATAACTCTAAGTTCAGACTCTAGAAATGAACCAGAGTGTTGCCTGGGCAAATTAGGCTTTGGCAGGGTCATCTGTCTTTCGTCTGTTCGTACATCTGTCCGCCAGTCTGCCTGCCTGTTTTGCCTTGTCAACAAACGGGCTCGGTCAATCAAATTCATACCATTACACCATTCATCAGAAATTCTGGCCTTGTCATAAATATTTGGTGACGCAAGACCCTAATTGACCCACACAATACGTGTATTGTGCCGCTAATCGGGATATCCGTTATCATGGTTATCGAGGTGACACACGTCACACCAATAAACCAGTGACATGTTGTGTATTATTTTGGGCATTCGGAGCGTGGATGGAGAAATAGCAGCTGGATTTCATTATTTTCTGACCAAATTTTAAGGATAGTTTGCAAATCTCAATCGGTCCGAGATTTCAAAATTCGGTCCAGAACCGACAAACTGAAAATTTTAGAAGCCCTGGTACCTAAGATGTGCGATATCTCACAAAAAATATTTACAAAATTTATGATATTTTCTGTAAATGACGTCAAAAGTTGATGAAATCTTCAGAGCCAATTTCGACGTCAGTTACAGAATATATCACAGTTTATGTAAATATATTTCATGAAAAAAAATGCACATCGTCATAGGTACAAAATCAAATGGCTTATCTCACACGTGTATATCCGTTCATTAAAATCCTTCTTTTGTCACTTATTATATTTAGCCATCCACCTATACTATAAAAGTATTTTTGATGCCTAAGGTGAGGTTTGAACCCACAACCTCTGGATTGGAAGTCAGGTGTTCAAACCTCTAGGCCACAATCCATCCCTTATGAGATTTGTTACCAGTGTAGCTCCTTATCATTCAGGCAGTGGAATATTTGTCAGACTTCTAACACAGAGCATGAATCGTTTACCAGGGCCCGGTTGCTCAAAACATCTGTTAGCTTAACGGACTGTTAAAACCTTAACTGAATGGTTAAAATCTCTGTTTTAACAGAGATTTTAACCATTCAGTTAAGGATTTAACAGTCCGTTAAGGATTTAACAGTTCGTTAAGCTAACTGGTGTTTTGAACAACCGGGCCCAGGCTTACATAACAGGACTATGTTAGCCGACCGTGCGCTAGGCTGATCATGAATTTCTATTCCCCGTTCCTCCGACTAGAGTCCCAAATGGGCCGCCCACCACCAAGAAAAGGGACCTTATCAGGGCTCCAGATAAGGAATTAGTAATTGATTATTTTCACTCCATCATATCTGAGGCATTTGGGTATTCCAATATTTTAATTGGGTAAAATAAAATCACACTACTGTTTACACATCAACAGACAGCAATTATTGAATAGTTTGCTTCCAAATGAAAACATGTCTTGGCATTTCATTAGAATTGTCTCCTTGGAGACAATTCTAATGAAATACCAAGATGTGTTATCATGGAAAATAAGAAAAATATGCTATATTTGTGGTCTGTTTATTGTTTTCTATAGCATGATAAACGTACCACAAATTTGTTATTGCTTTTTGATACTCGCTACTTCTGATTTCAATTGAGTTTTTGGCAATTTTAATTGGGTATTTACACAAAATACGCAGCTTATCTGGAGCTCTGCCTTATGATGTTTGCGACCAGATAAGGAATTAGTAATTGAGTATTTTCATTCCATCATTTCTTAAGCAATTGGGTATTTCAAAATTTTAATTGGGTAAAATAAAATCACACTACTGTTTATACATTAACAGACAGCAATTATTGAATAATTTGCTTCAAAATGAAAACAAGTCTTGGCATTTCATTAGAATTGTCTCCTTGACAAGATGTGTTTTCTTAGAAAAATAAGAAAAAATATGCTATATTTGTCGTCTGTTTATTGTTTTCTGCAGCATGATAAAGGTACCATCAAATGTGTATTGCTTTTTGATACTCACTACTTCTGATTTCAATTGGGTTTTTGGCAATTTTAATTGGGCATTTAAGCAAATACATAGCGTATCTGGAGCTCTGTATTAATGTGTGTTTCCCAGAATAAATTGTGTCTGAATAATTAGGGTAATAACGGTACAAGGCAAATGGTGAATATTGGTATACCTGGTTAGAGGGTAGTTAATTTCGGCCGTGACAGCGCCTGCTGTGTCCGCACTACATGGGGTGAACTGGCCGTCTGAAATACAGCCAATAAGGTAGGGTTTCACTAAAAAGGAGTTTGGCTTCTATGTGGTTGTGACTGGAGAAATGGGGCTTACAGGATTTCAGCGTAGCTCGGGATCAAATCGCACACTCCTGTAGCCTGACAATGATCTTTATTGCTTGTTATAAGCATGACAGATGTTTCATAGATGGAATGGCGAACAGTGCAGATCCTGATCAGACTGTTTGCAAAACCCATAAGCCCCATTTCTGTAGTCACAGCCACATATTACCCATTGCAGCTTGTTTATTGGAGGTATGACGTCAGGCCCGTATGCAGGAATTAATGTAGGGCGGTGCGTTATTGATGGCACGAAGGGATAAACATTTTTTTTTGCACATCCACGGACAGACCTCGGCAGATTAACCCATTCACCCTAAGTAACTGGAATGGATTTTGATGTGTTCATTTTGCAAACCAATCCAATTTACAAAATGACTCACCTTTCTCTATAATGTAACAGTCTCCAACCTAACATGAACTAGTCCACGTCAGTTACTTAGGGGTGAAAGGGTTGAGCCTTTTCACTTGTTCCTATTTACTGGAGTCCAAGATCACACACACATGCATGGATGCACATCACTTACACAAGCACAGTGTACATAATTATTTAAAGAAACTGTATCTCAGAATCTCGGATGACGTCTCAGATATTCAATGTGTGGTTTTTCATTTGCAAATAGCATCTGCCAATGAGGCACGCCATGTGAGATTGTACAGGAGAAAATGTGACATTTTTCATGAGATATGCTTACAGAAACTGTGATATTTTCTGTAAATGACGTCGACAGATGACAAAATTGTCATGGCAGATGCAGAACTTAATTCCACATTTGCTATGGAAATTTCGTCAACTTTCCACGTCATTTATGGGAACTATTGTAAATTCTGTAAATATTTTTAATTGGTTTAATAAAGGTAAATTAGTAATCATTTATAGTCGGTGTCAAAATGTGAACCTGCTGAAATTTTTGCTATTGGAAATGTGTTTTTATGACAGAGTATGTGACATAGTACAAAAAACAAATTGGTACCATTTCTTTTCGGTCACATGTGTGGTGGACATCTTGAATTTTAAAATGGCCACCATTCAAGACACATGTACTCTTTTTATCAAGATAATAAACCCATTTTCGACCACATGATGAAATAGTGATTCAATAACAGATATGTGTGCCATTTTAAAATTCAAAATAGGCCACCATAGCATTACATTTTTTTGTTATTTTCAATTGAATAGAAGCAATTTCACTGTTAAATGGATAATTATCAACAGAATCATGCAGTAAATGAAATGTGTCATTTGAACATGTATTACTATGTGATGTAATGAAATTAAAATGTTGTTTATATACATGTAGATTTGTATTTCAAAATGGCCAACTTTATAATCAAACAAGTATGTCAGTAATATAATAGCAATGGTTTGAACTAGAAATGTGGCTGGTTTTAATGTACGATATTGATTGAAAACATATATACATATATATATATCAGAGCTCCAGATAAGCTGCGTATTTGCGTAAATACCCAATTAAAATTGCCAAAAACCCAATTGAAATCAGAAGTAGCGAGTATCAAAAAGCAATAACAAATTTGGGTTACCTTTATCATGCTACAGAAAACAATAAACAACAGACCACAATTATCGGGTTATTCGTGTAGGTAAGTACTCGGACAATAAGAAAATTGTCAATTAATTTGCGACGGTCATTGGGAAAACAGGGTTATTGACATTTGTGAGCGGTCTTCAGGGGATCTGCTAATGCAAACCGATCTGCATACTGCATACCATTGAGGATCTACATCTTTTTTGTGAGAAACATAACAACCACATAACTGATCAGCGACCAGCACAGCCCCTGATTATATGGCACATAATTATGTCCAAGCTGATATTGGTCTACACTGGTTGCAAATTTCTCATCTGGTGGCCCATATCGTGTACAGTATAACATGATAAATATATGAATAAACATGTATCAATTATGAATTTTCTTAATACATATATTAAATTATACACTGTATTGTGTCCATATTTTATTCCATGACCATATTAACAGGCCCGTAGCCAGACCTGTTTGAAGGGGGGAGGGGAGTCGTTTCGAAGGCCCAAGGGGCCTGAGGTACATTGTATCTAGGGCTAAAAAATTGGACCTCGAGGCTGGGGGTGGGGGGTCGTCCGACCGCTCCGACACCCCCTGGCTACTGGCCTGTTAAGGACCAGTAGCCAATGGTCATATTAATATGTGGTCTTTTACTGAGGTCCACTAATAAGACCGACTCGCTAATAAGACCACTTTTCTTTAGTCCCACAAGTGGTCTTAATAGTGGAACTTTACTGTATTATATGTTCTGAGCTTAGGACCCCCCTCCAGAATATCAAAACAATTATAGACACAGCTTATTTAGTGGAGTGCTGTTGTTTACAGCTTCTATTCAGAAATCATTTCACTTTTTCATGTCGTTTCGAGACTACTAAACCTGCTAATTTAATATACTAGCATTATATATACATGTACTTATATGCCCAAAATTTAATCATGTGGCATATGTACACAATTGTATAATCGACTGTAGTGGAATGTTACACCGAGCAGTCGCAATTTGGGGGAAAGCTCTGTGGATGGCATCAACAGATTTGGGCATACTGTGATATAGATATTGCATTCATGTATCTCCTGATATGTTAGTCAGTGTTCTGTTTCAAGCTTCATCAATATATTCCTCAGATTTATGACAAAGCACCCTGTGTCCGCAACCTACTATGTTATGGAAGAAACTGTCCTCTTCTCGGCGACCACCTTATTTTACAGCGATTTATCGCTAGTCATGTGGCCATGTATACATATTGTCTATGTAGAACTTGCAAATTCATCCTGGTGCCATATGTATATTACACAGATGATCATTTAACCAAATCCACATTTGCACCCCTTGTACGATAGTGCCAGTGGCGTATTCATGAGCTCAAAATAATTCATACACATGAACTGTGAATATATTTGGACAATCTTGTTTTGACAACATGTCTTTTTAAAATGTGATATCTTGACGGTTCCGTCATGTGATCGTGTCACATGACACCAGTTTGCAACTTATATATCTTTGAACTCATATGGCATCATGTGAGTAACAATTATTGTATTAACAAAATCCATTCCAGTTACTTAGGGGTGAAAGAGTTAAACAATCAATATATGAACTATAACTATTACAAATAATTGATTAATTAGGGCCACTTCACCTTTTTTTTTTATCTTTTCTTGAATTTTCGAGATCTTTTCTTGAATTTTCAAGATACTTTCTTGAATTTTCGAGATCTTTTCTTGAATTTTCAAATGTTTTCTTGAATTTTCAAGTTCTTAATTTTTCTTGAAAATTCAAGAAAAGAACTTGAAAATTCAAGATTTCAAGATGTTTTCTTGAATTTTCAAGTTCTTTTCATGAATTTTCAAGATCTTTTCTTGAAAATTCAAGAAAAGATCTTGAAAAGAACTTGAAAATTCAAGAAAGCATCTTGAATAAATGGAAATTAAAAAAAAGAGAAATGGCCCTAATGGGCTTCTGTATATTTCAGAACATTTACAGGGTTCTGTTTTTGAGGTTAGTCCTGCAAAACAAGGAGCAGTTTTCGCAATAATTTTTGGAAAGTTTACGACTGGAACCGATTGTTTTTGTTTTATATACACATGTAGTATAAAACTTCTCCCTCAACTCAAAATACGAGAAATGGCACCATTTACGGAGATAAAATGGCCCAAATCGGCACTTAACTGGATCCCTGATATTAGATAAACCGATACAGTTCTTGGGCATTCAGGACCCATAAACTTGTACCACAATTTCATTGCTGGTCATACATGTACGAGTTATATAAACACGGCACAGTCAGTCAATCCACATGGACATATTTTTCAGACGGGTGAATAAAATAAACTACAAAAAATTAAGTCAGCTTAAGCTTCAAATTGACAAACTTACAACTGAGCACCGTTTATTGTTAAACTCCAGGTTGGCGATATTGTCGTCCCAGATCTTGCCCGGAAATGGGTTAACTGGCGGTTGGCTGGGTTCAGTCTGTGCCTTCGATTGCAGTGTAACTGGAAATAGAATTTGGAGAACTGTCCAAATTTTACTGATATATAAATGATGCAATAACAGTATTTTTTTCCATAATACATGTATTAAAGTTTATAAAAATTTAAGAGCCAGTCGAGTCTTCCTTTTTATTTTGTGAAATATGGTCCAATATTGCTTTTATTGCATTTTGTTTTACCCATGTTAAATCCCCGTAGACATCTTCGCAGATAGGAACATTTTTTCTAATTTCAGAAATAGTGGACAAACAAACATTAATTTTAGGCCGAGTGCAAGGCTCAAACTTTGTGTTAGTCCTGTGCAGGGATTCCGCTGGGGAAAATAAAAAAATTGCCACTTCAAAAAAAATAAACAATTGGCGATAAAAAATTACAATTTTCGAAAAAAATAAAAAAATTGAATTCTTTTTTAGAAAATTGTAATTTTTTATCGCCAATTGTTTATTTGTATTGCCAATTGCGAAAGTGGCGATCGCCAGCGGAATCCCTGTTAGTCCTGTGTAAGTTCTGGCATGACTGAGAAACTCTTACAAACATTCTGGCTAAGTGTTTCGACGTCCTTGTAAAGGTCAGAAAGGTCATGGCAGGGATTCCGCTGGCGATCGCCACTTTCGCAATTGGCCATAGAAATAAACAATTGGCGATAAAAAATTACAATTTTCGAAAAAAAATCCAAAAAAAAAAATCATTTTTTTTCTTTTTTTTTTTCGAAAATTGAAATTTTTTATCGCCAATTGTTTATTTGTATTGCCAATTTTTATCGCCAATTAAGTGGCGATTTTTTTATTCAGTGGAGACGATTCTCATTTGCTGTCAAAATCGTTTTAGTTAAGAATTAAGGCAAAAATGAAAAACAGCAGACGACTTTCGTCTCCAGTGAGGGTTAAAGTACTGTAAACAAACTAATAATTCCAGCACCGTTTTTCCAGAAATTGTGAAGAGAGCTGGGGGCTGTTTCACTAAACTTCGTACGACTAAAATGTTCGTAAGTGCAAACTTGGAATAGTCTGAAAAGTTCAATTGATGGATTTACATTTATTGAGCATAAATGTAAATCCAATAATTGTTTACAAGAAAACATTGTTAATGTGAAATTTACAGACTATCATAGGTTTGCACTTACAAACATTTTAGTCGTAAGAAGTTTTAGTGAAACGGCCCCTGGGCCTTGTGATTTTGTTGAAAATAAAATATTTAACATGGTGATAGGAAAAAGTCACTAAATTACAATGGATTATAGTATGTAATAATTATGTACACCCCACATAAATACCCTTAAATCACAACTCATGTAAGTAAAGATCCTCCATTTTCACTTACCTATTTTTCTGAACTGATCGAGGGACCAGTTTTTTTGGACGGGTGTCATCCGCTGATTTCTGACCTTTCTCGATTCCGGCCCGCGACCCTAGCCTTCCTCTCCTCATTGTTGTCTGTTGCAATCGGTCAATCTGTATATAGAGATTGCTAGTCAGCCTATCAGAGTTTTGTGTCAAAAGAGTATTATACCGCCAAGATTTCAAATTCAATGCGCATTTTACTTTAACAAATGTATTATAGATTTTCTTCCTTATTAAATAGGGAATAAATGATAAAACTAGATGGTCAGTAAATCCGACAAATGCTCCCCGATGACGCCTGGATTGAAATTCAAAGTCCTTGACCCCGGGTATTGGTTCAGTATGCTTATTAATCACAATAAATGGTGATCAATGTGTACAGGTATATGACGTTTCACATCATAATCTCAATTGGTAACAGACATAAATTCTAGAAAGGTTTAACACAATATTTTGTGTATTAGTCACAATAAATATTTGGATGTGGTTCCTGAGAAAAAGACGTTCAAAATATCGAATAAATGGACGTTTTGGCGGCCATCATGGACGACATAATCATTCGATACCTTCAATTTGATATATGACATGAGCATATTCGGTCAGAAATAAGATTTGACCCCTATTTGACCCCACGGGCCACGCCCAATTTTTACCACGGGGTCACCATTTTCACAAGAAAAGAGCATTGTACATCGATCATTCCTACCATGTTTTGTCGAAATCCGGACAGCGGTTAATGAGATTTTTTAAGATTTGTATGCTATTTTTAGACGGCGGCCATCTTGGACTAGCGATGACCTCCATTTTAACAAATCTGAAAACGCTTCACCCACGGACCATAACTTTTAAGTTTGGCTACCCGTTTTTATTATGGGCCCAAGCGGTTCATGTGAAGAAGAATTTTGAAATCTCTAATGAAAGAACGACCTTTCGGCGGCCATCTTGGATGACATAACC
>CM055278.1:58968271-58996358 GCA_029237695.1 Conchocele bisecta | reverse complement strand
AAACTCGATTCCGTTGCCGGTTCGAGCGATCAAAGTTCTACTGTAGTATTTTAATTTTTTTTAAAAACTGGGCAAGGAACTTTTTGACCTGGGCAAGTACTTTTTATTTGTATTTTGTTCAACCCCTGCTAAAATCACACTATCAATACTAGTAACTTTATCACTGTTATATGCACAAAATGTGTCATGAAACTACATGTACAACACTAATTGTAGTGTTGGTGGGATTTAAATAACACAACTCAAGTCCATCTACAATTCATACTTATTAATTCCATTAATTTACAAGTTTATTAAGCTATCTAGAGTTTCTAAATAAAGTTAACATTTACTGTGATTCCCTACTTCGCGTTGTGCCCGGTCGTTTTTTTTTTTTTTTTTTTTTTTGCTTATATTTAACGGCGGCACTGGCTCGAGGACCTTGCATGCCGTCTCCCATTCTTGGGAGAAAGAACGGAGGTAGAGATTTTTTGAGAGAAGCCGGTAATTCGTATTTACAGAGCAACTACGAATTATCGGTACCCATTCACAGCTGGGTGAACTGGAGCAGTGTGGATAAAGTGTCTTGCTCAAGGACACAACGCAGCGCCTCCGGTGAGGCTCGAACCCACGACCTTTAGATCAGCAGTCTGACGCTCTAACCACCAGGCCACTGCGCTCCACTATGTGCCCGGTCGTTTTTTTTTTTTAGCTTATATTTTACGGCGGCACTGGCTCTAGGACCTTGCATGCCGTCTCCCAAGAATGGGAGAAAGAACGGAGGTAGAGGTAGAGCTTTTTTGAGAGAAGCCGGTAATTCGTATTTACAGAGCAACTACGAATTATCGGTACCCATTTACAGCTGGGTGAACTGGAGCAGTGTGGATAAAGTGTCTTGCTCAAGGACACAACGCACGCCGCTAGTCAGGCTCGAACCCACGACCCTTGGATCAGTAGTCCGACACACTAACCATTACGCCCGGTCGTCCCAATGAACCAGCCATATATACCCTTGGTCAAGCTCCTCCTACTGATGATCAGCGCCATCTGAATACGTCATCAGTAACCAATAGTATTTAAGGAACTAGGGATTGAAGTAGAATGGTGCAATCCTTGGCATCTGGCAATGTCACCAGTTTGGGAAAGTGCCAGGGTCTAATGCATAGCAAGATAAACAGGTGGACCTAATGATTATCATTGACCGTTATTTATATGGCTTACTCACGTGTTGTCAAACAGCGTCCACGTGAGAATAGTATACATACCAAAGTTAACACCTGCACCTGATGAAGTTTACAATGTTACATAATTGCAACACATTGGGTAATTGGTCGAAAACAGGAAATCGCCAATTTAAACTACAGGCCACACTCACTTACTCGAATTCGAAGGGAGATAAAAAAATACTTTTGAGTTAACCGTAGTTTGACGTATCCGTAGTACGCAACCTGTCGGACAACAAACTATTTTATTGACAGTTAGAACCAAATGATTACTTGCTGATGTAGCCTTGAGTAGTAAATATGATATATTTTAACAATTAAATGTACATGGATACATGTTAAATGCTGTTTCTAAGACAAATCATATTTAAACACTTTCGGTTTGTTTACAAATACACATATGCATGTCTGTGTGTAATTAATAGATAACCCGGATGTGGCACACGTGACATGTGCATGTAGCGATATGTACATATTCAGTTCACCAATGAAATAAATAATAACATATTATTTTATGAATTATTTTAATAAATTATACACGGAAACAACACAAAACAACAAGAAATACTGATTTGTAACACTATTATAAATGATTATTTCTGACCAGACTTGATTATACAAACTAATAATGTTTAGAACATAAAACTCGCCCATTCAATGTTTCGTCCCTATACTGATGCTGTCACATTCGGGAGATATATACACACGATCGAGTGTGAAATATTTCAATCATTTCTAATCGCGCAACTTGTGTTCACTTTAATTAACGTTCGAGTAAAAGCATTTAATGCCAGTCCAATTAAAATAGTTGCCATTTATTGCTCACCACTTAATGATCACCGACGGTCATTTCGGGAGGCCTGTTTAATCAGTGTCAACGCAAACACCTTTAACTATGGTCTGAATACCCGACTTTCATCAGGTAAACTGCAGGGGCCCGTTTCACTAAACTTCTTACGCTACAAACTTTCTTACGTCTACGATACTTTTCGTACGAACTTCTTGCGAACTTCTTACATGCGTTTCACTAACATGTGCATACGAAATTTCTTAAGTTACGAACTTCTTAAGAATTCTTCAGTATTGGAAATCCATCAAGCCCTTTGAATGTAAACATCCGGTCAGACTTTGACAACCAGACGACAGCTGTTAAATCAACTGCCTTAGTCCAGCAAGTTGAAAACCAGTAAAGTGAATTGGACTGACACTGAGTGTCCCATCCACGACAACATCATTAATACACCGAGAAACCGAACTCCTAGAGACACCGTGGATGTCGCCAGCCTCGGAGTAGAACTCACCCTTCGCTAGGCAGCGCAGGGTAACCAATGTCTGCAAAGTTTCAAGTGCTCGAGTCTTTGAGGATCTCAAATGTGATTTGTATTTGCTTTAGTTTGTACTGTACATGTATACTATACGGGGCATGGAGTTGCCGTATTGGCCATCTTAGTATATGCAATACATCTTGTGGCGTTTTACACATACCACAAATAATTTGACATACCCATAAATACAAGTTTGTGCAACGTCCTATTGGTTGTTTTCATCACACTTATATACAAAGTCTGATTTCCTATTACATTTATGGGAAGGGGCCAAGTGGCTTTAGTTTGGTATGGACCTGGAACTAGATCGGGTTCTAATTTCAAGGCTGAATATATATTTGTTTCAAAATGTAAATATTCCGTTCTGATTTTGGGACCACCCCCCCCCCCCCCCCCCGAAATGCAGCAGGTTGAATACGGGATCGAACCAGTTGGCCAGGCCTTATATGACCTTAACCTGTTGTATAGCTTTCTGGCATAATATTTATAGCACGATGTTGTTATATCTGTCTATAATGTATTGCACCACATTGTAATACTTTCTCTGTCATATTATTTGCTGTATGTGTCAAACGGTCGAAGTGATGAAACTGTAAGATGGCTGTACATACAAAGATGACGGAGATGGCAACTCGGTGTACCATATAGTATACAGTAACAAAAAAAAATGATATGACAACATTACATACATATTACTTTTGAAAATATTTGATTCGTCTTTTCATCCATTTCACCACACTACAATTATAGTGAATCACTCCTCCTTAAACCACATTATATCAGGCTGCATTTGCTGGCTAACTGATCAGAAGGTAAAATTATAGTGAGTAACTACTCCATAAGCCACGTTATATCATATGCTGGTATAACTGATCAGCAGGTACAAGTATAGCGAGTCACTATTATATAAGCCACGTTATATCAGACTGCATTTGCTGCACTAACTGATCAACAGCTACAAGTATAGTGAGTCACTACTCTATAAGCCACGTTATATCTGGGTTGCATTTGCTGGCTAACTGATAAGCAGCTAAAGCTAGATAATCCGGTCTGTCCACGCATTAGGGCCCCTATAAGTGATTTGAGAAACTTACAAAAACTTCCAAAAAATAAACACACGAACAGACAGATGGACAGACCAACACTTAAAAACAAAATAAACAGACGAACGGACGTACGATCCGTAGTGAGGGTAATGTATTACTAAGTAATGCCAAAAATAAACGGACAGACATACAGACGGAAGTATAGGGCGAAACCTATAGGGCGAAATATGCACGGCCGATTTTATGGCGATGTTATTCATGAAATACATGTATGGCGGCCATGACACTTGCGCTAAAAAATCTTCGTACGACAGCCCAATACCTATCGCAGACTTACGAGGAAAGTTACGAACTTCGCAAGAAAGTTTGCACGAAATTGACGTTAGTGAAACGGAAAAATGCGCCTAAGATGTTCGTACAATAATTTCTTATCGTAAGAAGTTTAGTGAAACGGGCCCCAGGTGACAAACTTCTACTTACCTCCGCAAATTGACATTTCGACTTAACGAGTGTGAAATACAGTAGATTTACGTTTTCGGGACCTAAATATACCTTCGAATAAACGGAAAATTTGAGTTATCGAAATTTGACTTAACCAAACTTAGTTATATGGAAAATAATAGGATTTTAAACGGGACCGTGCTAGTAATTCGACGTAACCGGTGATTTCGACGTAAGCGACTTTGAGTAAACGAGCGTAGCCTGTATTTTCATTATATGATTTCATGACAAGTCTGAATCGTCTTCTAAGGGTGGTAGGTTGGGAGCATGTGAAGGGTAATTTAACGGGTTTCATCCCGAATCACACTATCCCTGGTTTCGGTGGCGCTCAGATACATTTTTGACTTCCTTGTTACTTGAGAGTTGTATTCCATTATAAATGTAGTATGATTAGTACTAATTATCTTACTTTTATGGGCTTGGGGCTAAGTGACTGGTATAGTGTAGACCAGGCACTATATCAGATTAATCTAATTTCAGAGCTGAATATATATTTTCCTGTAACTATTTAGTTCTGATTCCGGGACATCCATCCATCCATCCATCAGTATACCGGTAGGTGGAATATGGGATTCGACCCACTAACCCAGCCTAAACTGACCTTAGCTGTTGACAGGCCATTAAATAAATGAATATTCTGCTAATATACTCAAGTTTAATAACAATGAAGAGCTTATTATGCAACAAGCACAGTAGTTGTGAAAGCCTCGAGTATGTGCCATAGACGGCCATATTATGTACATTATGTATGTTTTCTTTCCGCCATTTGTATTATATGAGACTGTGGCTGCAATAAATAATACGAGGAAATTATAAAATGGTGACATTTTGGCGGCCATATTGGATTACTAACTTGTCTATTGATTCAAATCGCTGAATATTGTTCTCATCGTATTATTAAAGGTATATAGTTCATGTTTCAAGCTTCAAGCATAAAATCAACGAGACAACATATGTAATGATGAGTACCACAATCATTAGACAGCAGATATATATGTAGTAAATAATGGCAGCCATATTATATTTCTACTATCTGTAATTATTTGTGCCAGTCTATGTTTAATATAGCACATATATATATTATTGATTGATGACACATATAGATGCACTTGAAACAACAGCAAAATAATATTTGGGACACTTGAACATGCAGTAACATTAACTAACCAGATGGCCGCGTCCCGCATGTCAAGTTTCAAGCAAATCTGACTTACGGTTACAGAGATAGTAGGTATGTGAAAACTTAAACGCAAATTTTGACAGAAACTTTAACACAAACTTCAAAGTCATTTGACCTTGACATAGGGGCACAGGGGAAGCATGAGTGTGACACAGAATGAATATATGGATGATGCCCAATAAAAATACAAAGATTCAAGCAAATCTGACTTACGGTTACATAGATAGTAGGTATCTGAAAACTTTAACGCAAATTTTGACAAAAATTTAACGCAAACTTCTAAGTCATTTGACCTTGACCTTGGGCACAGGGGCCGCATGAGTGGGATACAACATAAATATATGGATGATGACTATTAAGCATATGAAGTTTCAAGTCAATGTGACTTAGGACTGCAGGGATATAAGGTATTTAAAAACTTTAACACAGATTTCGGATGGACGGACGGACTGACGGACTGACGGACGTCATTGTGATCACTATGTCTCATTTTCCACAAGCGGGCTCGACAAAAAGTATGTAGCAAAAACCCACACCTATGCATCATTATTGACAATAATGGTGTCCATGTTGAATTCAAGATGGCGGCCAAGATAGTGATGGAAAGAATTGTACCAATGTGTTTTTTGCTTTACAGTGTCTCAGAATGAAAATAAAGACAAAATTTAAGACTAAAAATTTCGGCAAATGCTTATTTTTTCACTTTCTGACACCGACTATTATTGATGAAAGTGAATGGGTTTAACGTCCCAGCAATAGCTAGAGTCATATAGAGACGTTAAAGTCTACATCCGACTCAACAGTGGGATGGAAATATTATGAAAGTATTTTTGATGCCCTATGCAAGGTTTGAACCCACAATCCCCTGATTGGAAGTCACTGTCAGGTGTTCTAACCCCTAGACCACAACCCATCCCTCATTGATTGTAGAACAACTAGCAAACACAAGTTATTTTTCAGTATTATACACATTTTTAACAAAATCCCATGTTTTATCAAGTGACTCATAGGCCCCTTAATCCACTGACCCCAATTATGCGACTATTAGATATGGCTAACCCTTTCAACCCTACAGGCCAGGAAGCCAACACTGTAGATCCAGATGAGCCGGCTCGTAATTTGTCACTATTATTCACCTCTATAATAATCCAAATTTTAGTCTAAAATTTTGTGTTAAAAAGCTAATGTAGGAAGGATATCCAGGGTTAAAACTATATTAGTACCTGGTCTTCGACTCCAGAACGTGGCAATCTGTAGGTCGAGTATTGGCCTGAACATCGACTCGAGTGTCATATTGGCGATATCACTGCCAGAGTATCCCTCAGTCATCTCCCCCGAGATCTCGTTAGCTGCAGCTCGTTTTCCCGCGTGTGGATCTTGATTAGTTTGATTCTGGCAGCTCTGTGGATAAATCGAGGCTAGATCATGTGTAATTTCGCAGCCCTTTGGGATATACGAGTAACAGGGTGAGAACAAGAATTCAGTCACGAAAGCGGTATCGCGCCTGCCGAGGCATTTGACCATAACATGATCATGGGCATGTGCTAAAGTAAGCATCACATGAAAAAGGTCGAGGTTGAAGAAACGTTTTGACATAAAAAGTGGCTAAGTGTTTCCACAAACATGTGAAGGTCAAAAAGGTCAAGGTCATATTAATGGCGGAATGAGTGTGTTCCAAATGTGTACATGTATCAAGTGTCCAAATATTTAAGATGCAAAATATGGCCAAGTCTTTACGCAAAAATGTGAAGGTACAAAAGGTCAAGTTAATGGGGCATGAGTGTGTTCTAAATGCTCACATGTATCAAGTGTCCAAATAATGAAGCAATCTGTCAAGTAATATTATATTTATTATAGGAATGAATGGCCTTTTTGTGGAATTTATCGGGGTATAAACTTGGAAAAGTCGCGGGAATACTGGACGAAGGCCGGAAGGCCTCGTCCAGTATTCCCGCGACTTTTCCAAGTTTATATCCCCGATAAATTCCACAAAAAGGCCATTCATTCCTTATAATTCCAGCATTTGAAATAAATTCATCAAGAAAATGTGTTTATTTTCCGATTTCTTAAGAATTATTTTAACTGCGCCTCACGGTTACAGAAAGTAGTTCAGCGTGGGAGTTTACTGGGATATAAATTTTGGACAGAGACTTCCTACGAGCCAATCAAATGTTAGGGAATTGTGTAAATATTTTTGTGCTGGAATTATATCATGATGAAAAAACTTTATCAAACTTTAACAAAGTGTTTCCGCAAAAATGTGAAGATACAAAAGGTCAAGGTCATGTTAATGGATGCATGAGTGTGTTCCGATTGATCACGTTTATCCAGTGTCCAAATATTGAAGCAATCCATTGAGTGATATTAAAGTTATATCATGATGAAGAAACTTGTACAAACTTTTTGACGCAAAGAAATGGCTAAGTCTTTCCGCAAAAATGTGAAGGTACAAAAAGGTCATGTTAATGGCGGCATGAGTGTGTTCCAAATGCTCACATGTATCAAGTGTCCAAATATTTAACAAATCCATCAAGTAATATTAAAGTTATACCATGATGACGAAGCCTGTATTTTTTTACATTTCGGACAACGAAGACGACGATAAACCCAGGACCTCTGGTTTACCGCACCATCGTCTAACCGACTGACCGAATTGGGCCCGAATACACAGATTCTCCCCATAGTGAGTTACGTACCGTGACATATTGAGGCTAGAATATGTGTAGGAATTCCAAGGCTTACCATTTCCGAGCCGTGTTGGGTTCAATAGGATATTAAGTTGCAATTTGACAAATTCCTCGCTCGTTAGCTGCAGCTTGTTATCCCACGTATGGATCTTGATCAGTTCAATTCTTGCAAGGCTTAGGAAATGTGTAGGAATTCGAGGTTTGTCGAGGAATTCCTACCATTTCCGAGCTGCGTTGGTTTTATAAAATATAAGATGGTTCAAACGAGTGGTAACAACATATAATTTCATTGCGAAACAAGAAAACTACAAAAACTAGAAAATGTGTTAATAGAACACGGATGCCCCACATACCGCTTTGATAATAAACGAGGAACAATACCATGTCCAAAAGGGGAGATAATCCATGACCAGGGGTCGAATAAAAAATCAAAATAAACTTTGCGCATCTACTCATCATAAGGAAGCTACATGCCAAGTTTCAGGGGTCCGTTTCATTAAACTTCGTAAGATTAAAATGTTCGTAAGTGCAAAATTATAATAGTCTGTAAAATTCACATTAACAATGTTTTCTTGTAAACAATTATTGGATTTATATTTATTGAGCATAGGCTGCATATGCTCAATAAATGTAAATCCATCAATTGAAATTTCTAGACGATCCTAAATTTGCGCTTACGAACATTTTAGTCGTAAGAAGTTTAGTGAAACGGGCTCCAGGTCTGTAGATAGTATGGTTTAAAAGTTTTGCGAGTTACAAGGCAAATTGGCAAATTGCCAAATTCTAACTCGAAAAGGAGGAGATAATCCATGACCCAGGAGTCAAATCAATCAAAATTCGAAATAAAATTTGCACATCGACTCATCATAAGTAAGCTACATACCAAGTTTCAGGTTGGTAGCTAATACGGTTTAAAAGTTTTACGAATTACATGACCCGGGGGTCAAATCAAAAATTTAAATAAACTTTGTGCATCTACTCATCATAAGGAAGCTACATACTTTCAGGTCTGTAGCTATTACAGTTTAAATGTTTTACAACTTACAAGCCAAAATTGGAAAGTTCTCAGTCGAAAGGGGGAGATAATCCATGACCCCGGTGTTGAATCAAAATAAACTTTGCGCATCTACTCATCATAAGGAAGCTACATACCAAGTTTCAGGTCTGTAGCTAGTACGGTTTAAAAGTTTTACGACTTACAAGGTAGGTGACGGACAAGGGTAAAATTATGCCCCCTCCACTATCGTGGTGGGGTATAAAAAACATACAGCTAAAACCACATCCCAAATGCAATGGACCAACCTACCTATCAGGAAGCGGTATATAGATCTGTTTCTGGAATCGTCGCAGAAACGCATATCCAGCTCCCACGGACAATTTGTCGCACACTGCAGGAATATTTTTTCCGTAGATCTGGAGTTATCTGCCCCTTCCATCTGTTTGCGAAGCTCTGTCTTCATCCTTCGTGTGTGTTCCTCCTCACGCGAACTTCGCTGCAGACAAATACTGTCGATCTCGTCGATAAAGATCATGGAACAACCGGGCCACGTTGTCGCGTATTGGAACAGTTCTTCGATCAGTCTGTGGATATAGAGCTTATATGTGGCTGTGACGGATCCACAAAGGGACATAATTTATGATTCATGACAAACAAAGAAATACCGGAAAAATTAACGTTCATATTTATTTTTACCGGGAGCAGAGGTGGGTCCGGACCCGGTGGACCCACCCCCTGGATCCGCGCCTGGAAAGGGTCAGATGTCGCTGTGACTAGAGAAATGGGGCTTATGGCATTTGTGGACATTCAAACTTCTGATCTTCTAGCACAATCCTGAATTCTGATAAGAATCAAAACGATAACTTAAAAGTATTACGGGTCTTTCATTGACTGAATGGTGAACTGTGGTTTATGATATTTGTCAAAACCCTATCCCTGATCTATAACTCAAGAAATGATGTTCATTGCAATTGTGGCCAGTAAATGTGGTCTGATCACAGGTTGTAGTAATGGACTAAGGTCTATACATACATTAACTAGATTTGTCAGTAAGCGGGGGCTTACGGAATACCCCCCCCCCCCCCCCGCGTCAGCCCTGACCTAGAATGAACTAGAATGAATTCCCGCTCGCATACTATCATTTTCAGATAAAAGACTATGTCAGCACATACATGTATGGAGAGTGCGATGGTGGTTCCAGTTGAAAAAAGCAAACTAGACATTCTAAGTCTGTGACCTTGACCCCTGGCATAAATGGGGGTCGTAGGTTTGTTGCAGAATGATGTATGAGTGCCAGAGAAGGGCCGGGTAAAATATCACTGCATTCCGCAAAGGGAAAGAGAAGTTATAAGGAAATTTACATTTGTTAAGTTTTAGTTTTTTTCTAAGTTTATAAGTCCGTGACCTTGAGCCCTGGCATAAATGGGGGTCGTAGGTTTGTTGCAGAATGATGTATGAGTGTCAGAGAAGGGGTGGGTAAAATATGAAAGATTTCCGCAAAGGGAAAGAGAAGTTAAAAGGAAATTTACAATTGTTAAGTTTTCGTTTTTTATTTCTAAGTTTCTAAGTCCGTGACCTTGACCCCTGCATAAATGGGGTCGTTAAGTTTTTGTTGCAGATGTTAAGTTTTGTAAAGAAGACTAAGTATGTCACCTTGACCTTGGGATCAGCGGGGGTTGGACGGTCGTATATTTGTCACAGCATGATAGTACAACCTTAGAGGAATGCAAGAGTGAAATATTAAGAATTTTCAATGAAGGAAATAGAAGTTATATAACTTATTTCTCTGATGTTAAGTATTGTAAAGAGACCAAGTATTTGACCTTGACCTTGAGATCAGCGGGGGTTGGACGGTCATGGAGTTGGCACAGCATGGTAGTCGACTTACAGGAATGCATGTGTGACATATTAAGCATTTTAGATGAAGGAAATAGAAGTTATAACAATATTTCTCTGATGTTAAGTTTTGTAAAGAGACTAAGTATTTGACCTTAACCTTGGGATCTGCGGGGGTTGGACGGTCGTGGATTTGGCACAGCATGGTAGTAGAGCCTTACAGGAAAGCATGTGTGAAATATTAAGCATTTTAGATGAAGGAAATAGAAGTTATAACAATATTTCTCTGATGATAAGTTTAGTGACGGACGGACGGACAACCTGACTCCAGTATACCCCCCCCCACAATTCGTTGCGGGGTGGGGGGGGGGGGGATATAAAAACAATATATTGCAATGCATATTAAAGGTACATACCCACTCAGTAGGCACAACATGTACTTTATAGGAATTAAATAAGTGTATAAGTGTGTCGCTATTCCACCAGTTTTAAAAATTACCAGTGCCCGCTATACAGATATAATCATTTAGTAATGTTTATTTTACTGATAGTGACGCGCGGTGGCATCAGGCTATTTTCATATGCAAATGAGGCATGATATTTTTTAATTATTTATACTAATTAAATGCGTCACCTGATTATTATATTAAAGTATGATCATTGCACATCAAAAATAAATACAGAGAATAAATAATATCGTCCGTTAACATTTTAAGGAAACACGGTTATCGCCCCTGATATCAGTGTGGAAATTTTACGTCTGATATAAAATGTATAATAATGCCAATCAATGCGTGGGCTAAAAGTGAATGAATGTTTATTTTGCCAGAAAATGTCTCCGATTATGTCTCAGATATAGAGAACATTTTGTGTCTACTGCGTGGGTATGTACCTTTAAAGTTCGTTTTCATCAATATTCATAATACAAGGTCATTTATTATTGTTAATTTATAAGAATATTAAGAATATATATGATGGTGGGTCTAGTTTTCGGGGTATTAACAAGTTTGTCAATGGAATTAATATTTTGGAGAAAGCAATATAATAATACTTATTATAATACTTACTCCATATTGTGTGTTTATAGTAACCTGGCTCTTTGACCTTAAACTAGCTCAGCTATATGGATGACTTTTACTATCTATTTCATCTGTCTTTTATATTATCTGTATCCTTATTAGCTGAGACCCGGCCATTATAAAATATGGTCACAACAACCTCCATTCTGTCCTGGCATTTAGTGACGAGCGAGCAGTTTAATACTTTGCAGTTCTGTTAAAAAACTTGCAGACCAATTATAAACTTATAAATATACCTACTTTGACCTGGATTACCGGTATCCTTTTATTTCCTTTTATTCGCAAAATGCAAGAAGAGAACAGACTGTTATTCTGACCATATTTTATAATGGCCGGGTCTCAGCTATAAGGAGACAGACAGTATAAAAGACAGATGAAATAGTAAAAATCATCCGTACAGCCGAGTATTCTAAGCTAACCTTAAACTTGCATACCTACTTATTTTGAAAGTAATTAGTTTCATATTTAGAAGTAAACATGCACAAATTTGTGTTATCTTCAGTCAGCATGGGTATTGCTTTTGTGCAATAGTGAACAATAATTGTCACATGTATACCTTACCACATTGTTTTTGATGAGCGTTGTTGTAACTGATTTTCAAATTTTATTTCTGTATGAATACAAGTTTGAAGTTCTACATACGGGTCTACATATTGCCGATAGTCCGATCATCCTGGGTAGTACAATTATGATCTGGAACTACAATGGTCTACATATTGCTGATAGTCCGAACATCTTGGGTAGATATCATTTATGAACAGGAAATACACTGGTCTACATATTGCCGATAGTGTGACCATTTGGGAAAGATATGCATTATGATCAGGAACTACACTGGTCTACATATTGCCGATAGTCAGACCATTCTGGGTAGATATCCATTATGATCAGGGACTACAATGGTCTACATATTGCCGATAGTGGGACCATCCTGGGTAGATATCCATTCTGAACAGGAACTACACTCTACATATTGCCAATAGTCTGACTATCCTGGGTAGATATCAATTATGGTCAGGAATTACACTGGTCTACATAATGCCGGTAGTCCCACCATACACTTGGGTAGATATCATTTATGATCAGGAACTACACTGGTCTACATATTGCCGATAGTCGGACCATCCTGGGTAGATATCCATTATGATCAGGGACTACAATGGTCTACATATTGCCGATAGTGGGACCATCCTGGGTAGATATCCATTCTGAACAGGAACTACACTCTACATATTGCCAATAGTCTGACTATCCTGGGTAGATATCAATTATGATCAGGAACTATACTGATCTACATAATGCCGGTAGTCCCACCATACACTTGGGTAGATATCATTTATGATCAGGAACTACACTGGTCTACATATTGCCGATAGTCAGACCATCCTGGGTAGATATCCATTATGATCAGGGACTACAATGGTCAACATATTGCCGATAGTCAGAACAACTGTAACGAAAAGACACAATGTGAACAGCAGAAGTATTTTCTCATGGTACAGTGTAACACCAGACAGATGCTGGATGAGAATCGGGTGTTTGTACTGTAACAAGGCATCAAACAGTGTATATCCTCATCATGATCGCGGCGATTCTTTTTTAATGTCCTAAAAACTAGCCAACAGTGTATACATTCATCAGACTACGTGTGTATAAGCCTGGGTATTAGCCATTATAATAGTGACAAAGTCTATATGATAGACTATATATAATGTGTTTACAAGTTCATCATACAGATTAAATGTCCATTTCTCAAGTCAAATCATTCTGTGGCAGACCCTTCTGTTCTAATTAAGATGTGTATATTTTCCTGACTGTGATTTATGGCCCCACAGAATCCCTGTGGTATGTATGAGAAAACCGGTATTGTTACATTTGTGAGTGTGAGGCATGACAGGTGTTTCATTGATGGAATGACGAACAGTGCAGATCCTGATCAGACTGTGAGGATGCACAGGCTGATCTGGAACTACACTGGCTGCAAAATCATTAAGCTCCATTTATGCAGTCACTGTCAAATGTACATGTACCAAAAACGTCCAGTTCTGTAAGTTGTCTATTTTCCCCATTTTTCTAAATTTATATATGTGTAGTACCAGATCTATTTACCATTTGTGGCTGTGACTGGAAACATGGGGTTTATAGGATTTGTCACCAGTGTGCATTGTATATCCTGATCAAATAGCACAGTATAATAGCCTGATAATGATATATATTGGCAATGCGTGTTAGAAGCATGATGGGTGTTTCATGGATGGAATGGCGAAAAGTGTTGATCCTGATCAGACTGCAGATGCACAGGCTGATTTGGATCTACATTGGCCGTAAAACTGATAATCCCGATGTCTCCAGCTACAGCCACATTTACCAAAAACTTTGGTACTTTATGAGACAAGAAATTTAGAGCTGAATGTCCATTTCTGTAAGTTATCTATTTTACCATTGTTCTAACTGAGAAGTGTATACAGGTATTTGTTTCTGACTGTGTGATTTATGGCCCCCACAGACTCCCTGTGCTGTGTCTGTTTCCCTGTGATTTATGACTGGGCCCCAATTGCATTGGATCACAAGAAAACAGGGATTGTTAAATGTGTCATTGTCAGAGCTGTAGACTTAGAAAGAGGTGTGATCAGTCTGCACACACACAGGTCTACACAGGTAATTCATTATTTTAGTAGTTCAAGATGTATCTTAACAAAACATTGTATGTTTATCATGCTACCATGGGTGTATGCCGATCAAAGAACCAACAATGGTGTTGACAATTATTATAATGTATACATCATAAATATACATCATAAATTTCAGTACTTGTCCCCTGAAATGGAGTTGCATGCAATACAAAAATACATACTGTGTATTTATAGTGATCTGGTTCTTCGACCCTAACTAGCTTAGATAATCTCAGCTATATGGATGACTTTTACTATTTCATCTGTATCTTTACAGCTGAGACCCGGCCATTATAAAATATGGTCACAATAACAGACATTCTGTCCTGGCATTGAGTGACGAGCGAGCGGTTTAATACTTTGCATTATGTTAAAGAAAACTTGCACAGACCAATAATAAACATATAAATATACCGGTACCTACATGTACAATGTACTTTCACCTGGATTATCCTTTTATTTCCTACAGAACGATGGCCGGGTCTCGGCTGGTCTGTACGAGGCGGGCACATGCTGTACATGTATACGTTGTACAGAGCAGGGCTTAAAAATTCATGGCGAGTCAATTTTCATGTTGGCGAGAGGATTTTCTTGTCACTGGTCCGATTTGGCGAGTGACACATCGGGAAAGGCCATTCTGTATATTCCGAAAACTAAGAAAATTTGATTAATTTCCAGTTATTTCAAATTATTTTCTTTAATTCACTGGTTTTAAACTGTTTATGAAGTACACCCTTTAGATTTTTATTGTGAACCATCATGTGTCCCCTTTCACGCTGACAGCAGATGACTTTGCAAAACGAAAAACCCCACATATCCCTGGTTTAACATTAGCCCAGCACATATTACTGTCTTATATACTGTGTTATTCCTATAAATTGTTTGATTTTGTCTTCCTCTGGTGCCACAAACCAAACAAGGAGTTCAAAGCTATAAAAATGTGCACTAAAACAAACTTTCTAGACCAAATGTGCTACTTGACAGTAGTCTTGTTCTGACTTAGGGGAGATAACTCTTGTTTACTAATGGATGTATTATACTGGAACATTTATTATGCCCCACCACGATAGTGGAGGGGGCAGTTAGTGTTACCCTTGTCCATCCGTCCGTCACAAAATGTTAACGCTCGGGTAAATGTCTCATAATTTCTTCATCCTTCGACCGATCTGCTTCATATTTCATATACAACACATTGCTCTTAATGGTCATCTACCGCCCTGTACAAAATCCACATTTGTCATGCCCCCGCCAAGCCCAGGGTCAAGGTCACATACTTGGTGCTTTAAAAACTTTAACGCTCAGGTAAATATCTTATAATTTCTCTTACCATTCGCGGATCAGCTTCATATTTCATATACGCATTGCTCTAATGGTCCTCTACCGCCCTGTTCCAAATCCACGTTTGTCCTGCCCCTACCAAGCCCATGGTCAAGGTCACATACTTGGTGCGTCAAAAACTTTAACGCTCACGTAAATATCTTATAATTTCTCTTTCCATTCACGGATCAGCTTCATATTTCATATACGCATTGCTCTAATGGTCCTCTACCACCCTGTGCCAAATCCACGTTCGTCCTGCCCCCGCCAAGCCCAGGGTCAAAGTCACATACTTGGTGCTTCAAAAACTTTAACGCTCAGGTAAAAAGAATTGTTTACTTGGAATTTGGCCTCATTTATTATCAAAGCGATATGTGGGGCATCCGTGTTCTATGAACACATTTTCTAGTTCTTGAAAATAACTTTATAATAAACGGATAAAGACGGAACAGTACTATATAATCTTAATAGTATGTACATTAGTACTCGTCTAAATGTATCACCAAGGGGGTTGGGGTGGGAATGGGGCTGGATAAATTTTGTTAACTCACCCTAAAAAAGAATAAGCCCCCACTCTTTCCCACAGCTTTTCATTAAATTTTCAAGCCCAAAATGTTGTTAACTCGCCCTAAAAAAGAATAATTATTCTATCAATTTTAATAAACATATATTGCATCTACTGATTGCACTGGCTTAGTTAATCATGCCCCTATGCAATAGCCAGGGGGACATATTGCCTTGCTCTTGAGGTTCCGTATGTCCGTCCGTCTGTACATTTACATGAAAAAGTTTGTAAGAGTTTCTCCAGTAAGAGTCCAGTATTCCAGTTAGGCATATCCATGTTTTACAAACATAATGTCTAGTATCAATGTTGGTACAAAAGCTAATTTATTAAAGGTATTAATACTTACATTTTCCTAAAATGTTGGCAAGTAGCTTTTTTGTCTGGGCAAGTAGATTATAATGGTACTTGCCCGGCCGGGCGAGTATGAAAAGTGAATATTTTTAAGCCCTGCAGAGATATGCTGGTCTGTATAAGATGGGTACATGCTGAACATCTATACGTTGTACAGAGCTATGCTGGTCTATACTCGATGGCACATACTGTACATGTATATGTTACACAGAGCTATGCTGGTCTATACTCGATGGCACATACTGTACATGTATACGTTGTACGGAGCTATGCTGGTCTGTACGAGACGGACACATGCTGTGGATGTACACAGCTATGCTGGTCTATACAAGACAGCACATGCCGTACATCTATTTGTTGTACAGAGCTATGCTGGTCTATACAAGACGGGCACATATTGTACATGTATACACTGTAATGAACTATGCTGGTCTATACAAGACGAGTATATGCTGTGAATGTATATGTTGTACAGAGATATGCTGGTCTATACTAGACGGGCACATACTGTACATTTACATGCTGTACATACATTTACATGCTGTACATACAAAGCTATGCTGGTCTGTACGAGACGGGAACATGCTGTGGATGTACACAGCTATGCTGGTCTATACAAGACAGCACATGCCGTACATCTATTTGTTGTACAGAGCTATGCTGGTCTATACAAGACGGGCATATATTGTACATGTATACGCTGTAATGAACTATGCCGGTCTATACAAGACGGGCATATGCTGTGAATGTATATGTTGTACAGCGCTATGCTGGTAATACAAGACGGGCACAGGTTGTACATGTATATGTTGTACAGAGCTATGCTGGTCTATACAAGACAGCACATGCCGTACATCTATTTGTTGTACAGACCTATGCTGGTCTATACTTAACGGGCACATGTTGTATACGCTGTAATGAACTAGGCTGGTCTATACAAGACGTGGCTCTCTGGTCTGTACGAGGCGGGCACATGCTGTGCATGTATATGTTGTACAGAGCTATGCTGGTCTATACGAGACGGGCACATACTGAACATGTATATGTTGTACAGAACTATGCTGGTCTATACGTAGTACAGTGCTATACGTTGTACAGTGCTATGCTGGTCTATACGAGACGGGCAGATGCTGAACATTAACATTTGTACAGAGCTATGCTGGTCTATACAAGACGGGCACATGCTATATATATTTGTTGCACAGACAGAGCAATGCTGGTCTATACGAGACGGGCACATGCTGTGCATGTACATGTTGTACAGAGCTATGCTGGTCTATACAAGATAGGCACATGATGTACATGTATACGTTGTACAGAGCTATGCTTGTCTATCAACGACGGACACATGTTCAGTGATGTACATATATACGTTGTACAGAGCTATGCTGGTCTATGCAAGACGGGCACATGCTGTGCAGAGCTATGCTGGTCTATACAAAAATCTGTGTTAACTTTTTAAGTACCAAATATCTTCACAACCATAAGTCCAATTGACTTGGAACTTTACATACCTCGTTATCCTCATCCATATTTTCATTCTATAGCACATCCATGTGGCATCCATGCCCAAGGTCAAATTATTTGAAATTTGCGTTAACGTTTTAAAGACCCAATATCATCTACCCAATATCTCCACAATACAATTGCTCTAACCAGATATACAGTGAAGTCTTGTTCTGTCCGAAAGCTAGCCAACAGTGTATACATTCATCAGACTGCAGTGTATACTATCACCAGGGTATATGAGCCTTGCCTAGAAAATGAAAAGGTCTATATGGTAGACTACCAAGCATTTACAAGTTCATCATACCAATTAAATGTCCATATCCTGGGTCAAATCTGTGATCTAATTTTCGTGAATGTGATTTATGGCCCTACAGACTCCCTGTGGTATGTATGAGAAAACAGGTATTGTTACATTTGTGAGCGTGAAGCATGACATGTGTTTCCTTGATGAAATGGCGAACAGGCCTAGGCAGATCCTGATCAGACTATGCGGATGCACAGGCTGATCTGGATCTACACTGGCCGCAAAACCGTTAAGCTCCATTTCTGCAGCCACAATCGCAGTCAGAAAAAAAAACACACTTCTGAGAACAATTGGAAAAATAGAAATATCTTGGGATTATCGGTTTTGCGGCCAGTGTAGATCCAACTGAGCCTGTGCATCCGCACTCTTCGCCATTCAATACATGAAACATCCGTCATGCTTCACGCTCACAAATGTAACAATACATATTTTCTCATACATACCACGGGTAGTCTGTGGGGCCATAAATCACAGTAAAAAATCACACACTTCTTAATTAGAAGTTATATATAGAGAAGTGAGATATGATATAGTGCTATAGACATGATATAATGTGCTATTTCGTCAGGATATAAACAGTGACAAATCAAATAAACCTCTTTTCTCCAGTCACATCAGATAAATCTCATTTATCCAGACACAACCACAAATGGTAAATAGGTCAGGTGCTACACATATATACCAACCAATTGCCAGATTGAGTGTAGACCTATCTTCACTCATCAGTTCTGTAATTCCAGATGTAGTCTTATATTGGGTATATAAAGCTCACTAATTTAACAATACCTGTGTGGAGCAGACTGTGGTCGAGGGGTAATACCGTCGCACTGCCACGCTTGCGACCCGGGTTCGCTTCAGGGTTCAGTTCCCGGGCGTCAGTATTTCTGAGATACTTTGTATTTCCTGCTCTACTAGTCCTTTCAGTCTGTGCACGTTAAAGAACTAAAGGGGACTATTCGAATAAGAGCTAGGCCCCCTGGGGCCGGTTTCCTCTGTATCCACCTCCTTCCTTTCTCCCGTTCTTGGGAGACGACATGCAAAGTCATCGAGCCAGTGCCGTTGTTAAATTCAAGCATTTACATTTACAATACCTGTTTTCTCATACATACCACTGCACAGGGAGTCAGTGGGAGCCATAAATAAGTCAGAAAATTACAGAAATGAACATTCAGCTCAAAGTGTCTTGTCTCATAAACTACCAACATTTTGGTAAATGTGGCGGTGACTGCAGACATGGAGTTTAAGGGTTTTGCGGCCAGTGTAGATCCAGATCAGGCTGTGCATCTGCACAGTCTGATCAGGATCTGCACTGTTCACCATTCCATCAATGAAACACCCGTCATGCTTCACGCTCACAAATGTAACAATATCTGTTTTCTCTTACATACAACAGGGAGTCTGTAGGGCCATAAATGACAGTCACGAAAATACACAATTAATCTTAATTAGAGCAGAGATATCTGCCACATATTTGAGCCAGGAAATGGACATTTAATTGGTATGATAACTTGTAAACACTCGGTAGTCTACTTGTAGATGCTGTAGACTATTTTGTGCCCTTGTACCCTATGTAACACATCGTACCCTATTGTGGATGCTGTAGACTATTTTTGTCGCGCAGCTTGCGGACAGCGTGATATAGTTGGCACATTGGCGTACGTCCGTCCGTTTTTATTGTTTGATTAATGTTTTTTGGTATACTATCAAGCCTCGGTGGACGCGACATGCGGCCATCTCGTGTATGCTTGTACCCTATGTAATCCATAATACCCCATTGTACCGTAGATATTGTGTGTGCCTTATCTCCGTAAAATTGAGAGTAGTCAGCTTTTTTAAAAAAGTAGCCAGCTATATCAACTTCCACGTGGCTTAGTCGCCGTAGGCAATGAAGGGGTGGGGGTACCCCCTTCCCGTTAGGGGTGTTAGGGGGTTCTCCCCAAAGACAATTTTGAAATTTATATTCAATTTGGTGGCATCTGGTGAGTTTTATGGTGCATATATTTGTAGTTGTTTAAGACAATTTCTGCATATATTGTTGCAAAAATGTTAAAATGTGTTGATAGCAGGACAAATCTGAAGTTGTTATGCTCCCCGAATTTTTTTTTCAGGGGAGCATTTTGTTGCCGCTTTGTCCGTCCGTCAATACTATTAGGCCTAGAGACACCAAACTTGCACATATTAATCACCTTGCAGTGTACATCAATAACCACTGTCAAATATGTGACCCTCATGTGACCTTGACCCGCTTTTCCTCTTAAATTACTTTAGTTATTTCCCTTCCAGCAACATGGGGTCGGGGTGGGGGTACGAATAAAAAAAAAACTAAGTCGACATGCAAGAAAATTTTGACCAGAGAAGGTGGGATAAAATGTGTTTTTATTTTTTCCAGCAACATGGGGTCTGGGTGAGGTGGGGGGGGGGAGGATACGAGTGAAAATAAATTAACAGAGCAAGAGCATAGCAATAACCCAATTCAACTCCCAGGTAACTAAAGAGCCAAAGATAAAAACGTACCTGAGGGCCAAACCAGGTAAATCGTGATTCCTATAAGGAGGAACCCATACCGTTAATTTACACCGTCTCATTCACCCGACCACCACCCACCCGTGTTTTGTAAAAAAAACAAGAGCTGTAGGAGAACAGCATAGCTCGACTATGAGGGTTGTCGATTTACACATAGCTTGACAAACAAGGTGGCTGCGGCCTGCATAAAAATCTTAACCGAGGTTGACTAAAAAACTTAACCAAGGGAAATTAAGTAAGTAATTCAAGGTTAAATGTAGGTCAATGACAGATATAGGTCAGGGGTTATTGATGTACATCACTAGGAGATGAAGTTTTCCAAGTATGGTTGCTGTAGGCCCAGGAGTATTCCATATACAAGCTTGACTAAAAACCTTAACCAAGGGGAAATAATTAAGTAATCCAAGGATAAAAGTAGGTCACGGTCAACTATAGGTCAGGGATTATTGATGTACATCCCTATGAGAAAAGGTTGTCCAAGTAGAGGTTGTCCAAGTATTGTCTGTATGCACAATAGTAGTTCATGTACAAGCTTGACTAAAACCGTAACCAAGTTGACTAGTGAGTTGAGTGAGTGAGTGAGTGAATAGGGTTTAACGTGCCGCTTTTCTGACATAGAGGTACAAGCCTCAGGGAGTCTACACGCAGACGGGTCAACGGGGTCGAGTCCCATATCCACCTGTCCAATGGGGGTAAATCCCAACTTCAGAACTCAATATTTACAATCAAAATATATATTCAGTCCTGAAATTAGAACAACCTGATCTGGTGCCAGGCCCTCGCCACACCAGCATCATTTATCCCATCCCCTAAAAGTAATAGGATTAGCACTAATCTTACTTTTATATATGGGGCATAGCCCGACTCAACTCTCACATACAAGAAAGCCAAAAATGTACCTGAGGGCCAAATCCGGTATAGTGGGTTCCGGAAAGTATGAACCCAATCGTTAAGCCAGTTTAGTCGCCTTTTACGACAAGCAATGGCTACTGCAGCACTATTCTCAGGATCAGTTGATCCCGCCCCGGTGCCTGCACGGGGCAGGTTGACTAGTGACTAAAAACGTTAACCAAGGGGAATTAACTAAGTCATTCAAGGTTAAATGTAGGTCAAGGTCAAACATAGGTCAGGGGTTGTTGATGTACATCACTAGGAGATGAAGTTTTCCAAGTATGGTTGCTGTAGGCCCAGGAGTATTCCATATACAAGCTTGACTAAAAACCTTAACCAAGGGAAATAACTAAGTAATCCAAGTATAAAAGTAGGTCACGGTCAACTATAGGTCAGGAATTAAGTAATTCAAGAGGAAATGTAGGTCAAAGTCAAATATAGATCAGGGGTTATTGATGTACATCGCTATGAGAAAAAGGTTGTCCAAGTATGGTGTCTGTATGCACAATAGTATTCCATGTACAAGCTTGACTAAAAACCGTAACCAAGGTTGACTAAAAACGTTAACCAAGGGTAATTAACTAAGTAATTCAAGAGGAAATGTAGGTCAAGGTAAAATATAGATCAGGGGTTATTGATGTACATCCCTATGAGAAAAAAGTTGTCCAAGTATGGTGTCTGTATGCACAATAGTATTCCATGTACAAGCTTGACTAAAAACCGTAACCAAGGTTGACTAAAAATCGTAACCAAGGTTGACTAAAAACCTTAACCAAGGGGAATTAACTAAGTAATTCAAGAGAAAATGTAGGTCAAGGTCAAATATAGATCAGGGGTTATTGATGTACATCACTAGGAGATGAAGTTGTCCAAGTATGGTGGGTGTAGGGCCAGTAGTATTCCATATACAAGGTTGACTAAAAACCTTAACCAAGGCGTGACGTGACGGTGACAACATAAGCTCCAACTATTCTTCGAAAAGTCGAGCTAAAAATCACATTTTTTTAACGACATTTAGGCCTAAAAAAAAGGCTTGTTTCCTGTTACAGGCCCGAAAAAGATAGGGTCGGTAGGTACGTTTGTTTTTGTTTTTTTTACTTTTTACTGTATGTATCATTGTAATTTAGTCAGACCGGGTCGGGTAAATCTATTTTTGACACCGCTGTTAATATACCTACTGCCCTGTGGAAGAGAAAACAATGTAGGGGGGGTGGGTGGGGGTGGGGGCGTGATCACAAAATGTAGGGAGGGTGACGAACAAAAGAAATGTAGGGGATGGACTGTGTCACATGAATATCTCTTCCACAGGAGAGTATGTATGTTTACTGGAATAGTCCAATATTGAAGCATTAATATTTGACAGGAAAAATAGTCAAAAGTCATAGTGTATCCAGAATCAATTGTTAGACACACTAAAGTAAACAATTACACAACTCTAACAGCTATTTTTTTTTAATTTCATGTCGTATTAGGAAATAACTTATTTTCCCTTCAAAATTACAGTCTGGGGTAAAACAAGACGGTCAGTCGGGTAACAGGAAATAAACTTTTCTTTTTTTTACGCCTTATATGAATTGTAGCCGGCGCCACTTTTTTTTTTTTTTTACGCCTTATATGAATTGTAGCCGGCGCCAACTGAACGAGTAGTCGGCTAAATCGCCGGCAGCCGGCGCTTACGCAGAGCTCTGTGGCAGCTGTAGACTATTTTGTTTTGTTTGGGCAAACGGGTTCGATCCCATTTTAACCTGCTGCATTGGGGGGAAAATTCCAAAATCAGAATTTACATCGAGAAACAATATATTCAGTCCTGAAATTAGAATAACCCGACCTGGTGGCAGAGACTATTTTGTACCCTTGTACCTTATGTAACCCATTGTACCCTATTGTAGATGCTTCAGACTATTTTGTGCCCTTGTAACCCTATCATATGTAACCCATTGTACCCTATCGTACCCTAGTGTGGATGTTGTAGACTATTGTGTATGCTTTGTACCCCATGTAGACTATTGTGTATGGTTGTACCCTATGTAACCCACTGTTTAGTGTTTACAATACCATTTGGTATACATTTTTCATGTAACCTGTTGTAGACTAAAATGAATGGGTGTAGACTAATCTACAAACACGCCCATCAGGGAATCAGCCATGATTTATTGACATATCTAATGTTACCGAACTAAAGATAATGTCGAAATTGGGATAGAAATCAACAGAACTGGGAGTTTAATTTAACGAAACTTATGTGCATATACATGATATATAAGAAATTTCCCATTTGCATCAATCATATGTTTCCATATGTATATTTATTAGACGAATATTTACCAGAAACAAGGGCAGAGACGGAGTTGTCCGTTGCTTACATTTTTCAACGCAACACATTTTTCAAGAATATTTGTTGTTGTTGTTTTCCTGTGTCGTCTCTACGAACGGTGTCACTAAATGGCGTAATGGTAGAATTTTTGGATACTGGGGAGAATGGGGCGTAATGGTGGATAATGGTGGATATTGGGGAATAATGGTGGATTATATTGGATAATGGGGGATAATGGTGGATAAAATGGGGGATAATGGTGGATAATAGTGGCGTAATAGTGGATTATGATACTATATTATGGATAATGGTGATACTTGTATACCATGATTGATGCTGGTGGCGTTGTTGAACTTTCTGTTTGCACATTTAATGTTGATATCGAATAACAGTATTTATTTTATAATGTTATTTTTAATACTGGGAGCCAACCTAATTATATCATCTTCCACATATGGATATAGCTGTCGCAACATATGAACTGGCGATTGGAAAGAACAGCGTTGTTTTTTTTAAATATATATCATGTTGCATACGTGTGGATAATGGTGGATAATATAACATTGTTACATTTCGTACGTGTACGGACTTGTGTTTCATTAAAAAAAGTGTTAGATTAACATCAAACAGGATAATGGCAAAGGGTCGCTCTAGGTTACACTACAGTTACATACATATATATTTATATCATCAGTAAACCATGCAATAATGTATATGTATGAGAAGCAGTTGATGTAAGGCAATACATACAACTTAATATAGTACAGGCGCGTATCATATGCATAATGTGTTGACTTTCCCATGTTCCACCCATTTCAGATATCAATGTGTATAATCCCGCCCCTGGGTGTCATAAATTAAAATCCACAGCCGTAGGTTGCATATCGATGTCGCGTGCCGTTATACCGACTCGACAATTCAACTTACGCCATGTGATTATTAATGCCAAAAAACACCATGTGTTCCGTAAATGATTCCGTAAATGATTAAGTCAACACAAAATGTCACAGTACAGGCGGAAAAATATAATTCCGCATCCCATATATTCCGGAAACTTTTATCAACTTTAAATAATGTTCCTGAAAAGTCGCAGCTGTCCAAAGGTACAAAATCGCTTTGCATTACACACATATATATATGATCAGAAAACCCTGCAATAATTTCAAGGTATGAGAAACATTTGCTTTAAGGCAATAAATAAAACTACTACATAGGCGTATCAGATGGATACTGTGTTGATTTTCCCATGTTCCACCCATTTCAAGGTGTGTATATTGTGTATAATTCCAGAACACAAATATTTACACAATTCACTAACATTTGATTGGCCCGTAGCAAGTCTGTGTCCAAAATTTATATCCCAGTAAACTCCCACGCCGAACTACTTTCTACAGGTGCGCTGTCAATGCTGTCAATGTAAACAAATGGCTGCCGTCTGTCAAAATAAACACATTTTCTTGATGAATTTATTTCAAATGCTGGATTTATAAGGAATGAATGGCATTTTTGTGGAATTTATCGGGGATATAAACTTGGAAAAGTCGCGGGAATACTGGACGAGGCCTTCCGGCCTTCGTCCAGTATTCCCGCGACTTTTCCAAGTTTGTACCCCGACAAATTCCACAAAAGGCCATTCATTCCTATAATAATCCCGCCCCTGGGTGTCATAAACTGAAATCCACAGTGTATATCGATACAGAAGGTGTTAGAGCCAACATGAAACGAAAATAATTCAGAGCTTTATTAATAAACACGTCGATACATTCATATTTTCACTATGATGTACATAGACTGTC
The DNA here is from genome assembly GCA_029237695.1 of Conchocele bisecta. Classification (NCBI taxonomy): domain Eukaryota; kingdom Metazoa; phylum Mollusca; class Bivalvia; order Lucinida; family Thyasiridae; genus Conchocele; species Conchocele bisecta. The sequence goes on along the minus strand of CM055278.1, from coordinate 58,970,263 downwards.
TACATGAACCTGCAAAACATTTCATTATTATGTCTGTCATCAATTTAAGTCCACCTTCGCCGCTTTCAGGATGCACTAGATCTTTATCATGTTTCGGATAGCGCACCTTTTTACCAACATCCACATAAAACACACCAAAATGTTTACTTAATTTCTTATTAACGGAACATGGTAATCGGCTCTGACGACGAACATGCACTGAGGAAGAGTATCCGTAGGTCATTTCCAGGAGCAACGACAACAGTTTGTACACGCCATCTTAAAAACAATGTAAAATATTACTTGTGTAATAAAGTGGGAATTAATGATAAGGACACAAAAGAAGTTGTTGGCGCAATATTCGAAAACGAAGGACTGTGTGACGCCAATTCAACAGTTGTCTTTGACCATGGACTATCGAGTGCATGATATAGTAGCGAAGAGTGCCCCGGGATTTCGACCGTACTTGTATAGCAGAGTTGTTCCCATTGTGCGCGATCATGTCAATCAGCCGCTAAGCGTGAAAAAATACAGAGTGGATGGACAAACAACAAATCAGTATCATTTAACAATTTGTGGAAATAGGTACCAACCATAAGGTTGAAGACATTTCTGATTTAATCGACAGCATACACCGAATAATGGCATCCATGTACAAGGATGTCGAAAAGGCACTTGTCGGCTTGGGAAATTACTGATTGACACCACCATATGAGCACCATCAGCTATCGGTGAACGTATGGTGTCAGAAATCCGCCGAGCAGCGGACAAAATATATCATGAAGATGTTTAAGGACAAGGGACGTTCAACAAAGTCGGTCACGTCATCGAGTGGACAATTGACAGTTCCGTGTACGCCAGGTGGTGGGAAAAAACCCCCACTAACGCCACAGAATGGCTGCTGAGCGAGCGACACCCAGAAAGTAGATGTATAACGCTCGTGCGTTCGATTCTTCATAGTTGTGTGCACTACTATCTAGCGTTAATCTTGCCAACCCGTACATGTATTTACATCCATGTAAGCGACACGGTGCCGTCGGTATAGGACCGCCACAATCAAGTTGCGGGATCTGGCTATTATGCGACGACTCGCACCATGTACATACATGGATCATACGTAACAGCTGTTGACGCAGCCAGTATGTACATGCCACATACATTATAGTCGGGACACCTTTACTGTTTTTGCTAACAGTGTAGCACAAAGTATGGTCATCGCAAGCGATTCTGACGCGGATGGTCTCCTTCGCTTCCTCGTCGAAGACTCTATCAGGACCAAGAAGGTTTTTGGCATAGACCATGTAGACGGTCTGGTTTAAAAGTTATAGGGATTTTACCACGGAAAACGTCAGCCGGAATAATTCATTTAACCAGGAGGGGAGTAACTAGGGCAATAATAAGTTGATATTCTGATAGAGTTTTTCCCAAATGATTCTAATAAACCAAACCGCGTCAAAATCGCGAATAGTATAAACCAAAATTCTTCACAACTCACCAGTAAAATGGGCTGATAATTTGGAAAAGGTCGGCAAAAATAGTAAAGAAATGAAACCTACGTAGAATAACATGTTTCTGAGCCTTCTAAATAACATAGGCTGGTCTCCCAAACTGTCCGGGGTGAGCGTTCGCCAGAAAAGTGAAAATCCAAGATGGCCGCCATACGTATAATTTGACAATGCTGAACATTTGGTTTAACTTACATGTAGCACAAGAAGTACATTTAAAATAGGATTCGAAAACAATCGCTTAGACTTCATGAGAAGTACATGCAACATAGGTAGCAATACAGTCCATGTTAAGTTTAGTAATTATCTCTATATTATTTTTAGGTAATTGTAAAGCTATTAGTGAAAAACCATGCTGAACATTTATAAAGTAACATATTTTTCATGCTCTGCTACTGGAAAAGTTTCAATTGTTATCGCATTTTAAAAGTTTATAATAGTGACCGCCATTTTAGACTTGGAGAAAAATGCTACCAGATTTTCTATATCGCAATTCTGCATTACTCTA
>CM055278.1:58696590-58967771 GCA_029237695.1 Conchocele bisecta | reverse complement strand
TATCATATGTAACCCATTGTACCCTATCGTACCCTAGTGTGGATGTTGTAGACTATTGTGTATGCTTTGTACCCCATGTAGACTATTGTGTATGGTTGTACCCTATGTAACCCACTGTTTAGTGTTTACAATACCATTTGGTATACATTTTTCATGTAACCTGTTGTAGACTAAAATGAATGGGTGTAGACTAATCTACAAACACGCCCATCAGGGAATCAGCCATGATTTATTGACATATCTAATGTTACCGAACTAAAGATAATGTCGAAATTGGGATAGAAATCAACAGAACTGGGAGTTTAATTTAACGAAACTTATGTGCATATACATGATATATAAGAAATTTCCCATTTGCATCAATCATATGTTTCCATATGTATATTTATTAGACGAATATTTACCAGAAACAAGGGCAGAGACGGAGTTGTCCGTTGCTTACATTTTTCAACGCAACACATTTTTCAAGAATATTTGTTGTTGTTGTTTTCCTGTGTCGTCTCTACGAACGGTGTCACTAAATGGCGTAATGGTAGAATTTTTGGATCTGGGGAGAATGGGGCGTAATGGTGGATAATGGATTGGATAATGGATATGGGTGGATTATTGGATGGGGGATAAGGTGGATAAAATGGGGGATAATTGGTGGATAATAGTGGCGTAATAGTGGATTATGATACTATATTATGGATAATGGTGATACTTGTATACCATGATTGATGCTGGTGGCGTGTTGAACTTTCTGTTTGCACATTTAATGTTGATATCGAATAACAGTATTTATTTTATAATGTTATTTTTAATACTGGGAGCCAACCTAATTATATCATCTTCCACATATGGATATAGCTGTCGCAACATATGAACTGGCGATTGGAAAGAACAGCGTTGTTTTTTTTATATATATCATGTTGCATACGTGTGGATAATGGTGGATAATATAACATTGTTACATTTCGTACGTGTACGGACTTGTGTTTCATTAAAAAAATAAAAAGTGTTAGATTAACATCAAAACAGGATAATGGCAAAGGGTCGCTCTAGGTTACACTACAGTTACATACATATATATTTATATCATCAGTAAACCATGCAATAATGTATATGTATGAGAAGCAGTTGATGTAAGGCAATACATACAACTTAATATAGTACAGGCGCGTATCATATGCATAATGTGTTGACTTTCCCATGTTCCACCCATTTCAGATATCAATGTGTATAATCCCGCCCCTGGGTGTCATAAATTAAAATCCACAGCCGTAGGTTGCATATCGATGTCGCGTGCCGTTATACCGACTCGACAATTCAACTTACGCCATGTGATTATTAATGCCAAAAAACACCATGTGTTCCGTAAATGATTCCGTAAATGATTAAGTCAACACAAAATGTCACAGTACAGGCGGAAAAATATAATTCCGCATCCCATATATTCCGGAAACTTTTATCAACTTTAAATAATGTTCCTGAAAAGTCGCAGCTGTCCAAAAGGTACAAAATCGCTTTGCATTACACACATATATATATGATCATAAAACCCTGCAATAATTTCAAGTTATGAGAAACATTTGCTTAAGGCAATAAATAAAACTACTACATAGGCGTATCAGATGGATACTGTGTTGATTTTCCCATGTTCCACCCATTTCAATGTGTGTATTGTGTATAATTCCAGAACACAAATATTTACACAATTCACTAACATTTGATTGGCCCGTAGCAAGTCTGTGTCCAAAATTTATATCCCAGTAAACTCCCACGCCGAACTACTTTCTACAGGTGCGCTGTCAATGCTGTCAATGTAAACAAATGGCTGCCGTCTGTCAAAATAAACACATTTTCTTGATGAATTTATTTATTTCAAATGCTGGATTTATAAGGAATGAATGGCATTTTTGTGGAATTTATCGGGGATATAAACTTGGAAAAGTCGCGGGAATACTGGACGAGGCCTTCCGGCCTTCGTCCAGTATTCCCGCGACTTTTCCAAGTTTGTACCCCGACAAATTCCACAAAAGGCCATTCATTCCTATAATAATCCCGCCCCTGGGTGTCATAAACTGAAATCCACAGTGTATATCGATACAGAAGGTGTTAGAGCCAACATGAAACGAAAATAATTCAGAGCTTTATTAATAAACACGTCGATACTATTCATATTTTCACTATGAGGTGTACATAGACTGTCTACATGAACCTGCAAAACATTTCATTATTATGTCTGTCATCAATTTAAGTCCACCTTCGCCGCTTTCAGGATGCACTAGATCTTTATCATGTTTCGGATAGCGCACCTTTTTACCAACATCCACATAAAACACACCAAAATGTTTACTTAATTTCTTATTAACGGAACATGGTAATCGGCTCTGACGACGAACATGCACTGAGGAAGAGTATCCGTAGGTCATTTCCAGGAGCAACGACAACAGTTTGTACACGCCATCTTAAAAACAATGTAAAATATTACTTGTGTAATAAAGTGGGAATTAATGATAAGGACACAAAAGAAGTTGTTGGCGCAATATTCGAAAACGAAGGACTGTGTGACGCCAATTCAACAGTTGTCTTTGACCATGGACTATCGAGTGCTCATGATATAGTAGCGAAGAGTGCCCCGGGATTTCGACCGTACTTGTATAGCAGAGTTGTTCCCATTGTGCGCGATCATGTCAATCAGCCGCTAAGCGTGAAAAAATACAGAGTGGATGGACAAACAACAAATCAGTATCATTTAACAATTTGTGGAAATAGGTACCAACCATAAGGTTGAAGACATTTCTGATTTAATCGACAGCATACACCGAATAATGGCATCCATGTACAAGGATGTCGAAAAGGCACTTGTCGGCTTGGGAAATTACTGATTGACACCACCATATGAGCACCATCAGCTATCGGTGAACGTATGGTGTCAGAAATCCGCCGAGCAGCGGACAAAATATATCATGAAGATGTTTAAGGACAAGGGACGTTCAACAAAGTCGGTCACGTCATCGAGTGGACAATTGACAGTTCCGTGTACGCCAGGTGGTGGGAAAAACCCCCACTAACGCCACAGAATGGCTGCTGAGCGAGCGACACCCAGAAAGTAGATGTATAACGCTCGTGCGTTCGATTCTTCATAGTTGTGGTGCACTACTATCTGCGTTAATCTTGCCAACCCGTACATGTATTTACATCCATGTAAGCGACACGGTGCCGTCGGTATAGGACCGCCACAATCAAGTTGGCGGGATCTGGCTATTATGCGACGACTCGCACCATGTACATACATGGATCATACGTAACAGCTGTTGACGCAGCCAGTATTGTACATGCCACATACATTATAGTCGGGACACCTTTACTGTTTTTGCTAACAGTGTAGCACAAAGTATGGTCATCGCAAGCGATTCTGACGCGGATGGTCTCCTTCGCTTCCTCGTCGAAGACTCTATCAGGACCAAGAAGGTTTTTGGCATAGACCATGTAGACGGTCTGGTTTAAAAGTTATAGGGATTTTACCACGGAAAACGTCAGCCGGCAATAATTCATTAACCAGGGGAGTAACTAGGGCAATAATAAGTTGATATTCTGATAGAGTTTTCCCAAATGATTCTAATAAACCAAACCGCGTCAAAATCGCGAATAGTATAAACCAAAATTCTTAAAAAAACACCAACTCCAGTAAAATGGGCTGATAATTTGGAAAAGGTCGGCAAAAATAGTAAAGAAATGAAACCTACGTAGATAACATGTTTCTGAGCCTTCTAAATAACATAGGCTGGTCTCCCAAACTGTCCGGGGTGAGCGTTCGCCAGAAAAGTAGAAAATCCAAGATGGCCGCCATACGTATAATTTGACAATGCTGAACATTTGGTTTAACTTACATGTAGCACAAGAAGTACATTTAAAATAGGATTCGAAAACAATCGCTTAGACTTCATGAGAAGTACATGCAACATAGGTAGCAATACAGTCCATGTTAAGTTTAGTAATTATCTCTATATTATTTTAGGTAATTGTAAAGCTATTAGTGAAAAACCATGCTGAACATTTATAAAGTAACATATTTTTCATGCTCTGCTACTGGAAAAGTTTCAATTGTTATCGCATTTTAAAAGTTTATAATAGTGACCGCCATTTTAGACTTGGAGAAAAATGCTACCAGTTTTCTATATCGCAATTCTGCATTACTCTATAACTTTTCAGATTTTTAATACAGCATTTTTTGAATACATAATTATTGTCCCGCCGGCTTGCGGACAGCGTGATATAGTAGGCACATTGGTCTACTATCAAAGCTCGTTTAGTAATATCAAGTATGTTTAGTGATAGAAATGGCAGACAACACAGATATGCTGGTAACATTTCTACGTTTAAGTTACGAGTGTGTGGCAGGCGTGGTGCGCGTGCTGTAAACTGACCCTAGTGATAGTAAGAAAACAAAGCGCGCAAAACCATAGCATAGCCAGTGCACATATTACATACGAAGTATGCACGTTTGAAATACCAACATCACCGCATTGATACACGTGTATAATCTGTACAAATGATTCATTTTGTTATTTCACGCATGTATGTCTTGCATGTTTTCATGAATATGTATGAATATGTATGTACATGTATTCCTTGTATAGTTTCGTGTATATGTTCAACTCTCCGCAAGGAAGAATTAAATAGTATTGTGTATATATACATAATATCAAATAATAAAGTTTTAGAGTTTATAAATAAGATATTTAGGATATAATAATAATTATATGGGCCGCGCTCTGAGAAAACCAGCCTTAATGACAACATTATTTATTTTCACTTTTTTACATTTTCTGATGCTGACACCTTTCAAAAACAATATTCTGAAAAGAAAATGCAATTATGTTTAATAGTTTTTGTTTTATCTCATATTTTGTAGTACCATGTGAATCACGCACTGAAAAAAAAACGTAACATCATCGAGAAAATGACGTTGTAAACGGCGACGTTTGTACAATGCAACTCAACAGCCTACAGCTGTACAGTAGAAATGAGTGATCATATACTCATTGTCGGTGCTTGCTGTAAACTGTATTTGCTGATACGTTACACTAAATGTATCTACAAGTGTTAGTATGTATACTATCAAACATTGATCAGAATAAAACTATGATATGTACATGTAGTGAACAAAACAAACGAACAACTATCGATTTTAAATATATAATTAGCCGACCTGTGGCTTCGTAATTTGCAACCATCGCCATAATATATTCATATACACGTGTCGTCAGAAAGATACATTGTAATTATTTCAGAATTTAGGTCAGAATATAATTGACGTCATTATCAGTTAAGTGTGACGTAATTTATTGATTCAGACATTATTTTCACCAAAGACCAACAAACTAAACGGCATTCCTCGTGTTGGAAATTGTAAATTATATGCACATCGTATCGGGGATTTAAACAAATGCATTTTTTCTGTAGAAATTAATGACCATACTTTGGATAGGCCTATGGCTTCACATATCAATGACTTCAGCGCTCGATGGGTCTAGAGGGTAGTCGGACACCCTCGGGAATTTAAAAAAAAATTAAAAATCGACTGTCCATTCACCGACTGTCGGAATTAAATTTACATCTTAGAAAGCGGGAAGAACATTTTCCTGTGCAGCCAACATGACTGACGGATGGGCTAATGTACATGTACCCCGTACTAGCAGTTAGCAGGTCTATGGGAAAATGCTGCGCTGACCCCCATTCCCTCGGCTAGCCCATAGGCGGCGGAAGCCGAACATTATTGGGGGGGGGGGGGGGTAGACCAATGTTGAGGACCCGAAGGGCCCGATAGCGCTAGGGGGGTCCGGGGTGGTGGTGAAATCCAAGTGGTGTGAAACGCCATTTCCTGCATTCTCAGCAAAGTTCGCAGCAAAGTTCCCAGTACTCATGATTACACAAATATATTAGAATACAAAAATCCAAAATTTACAGAATTATTGGGGGGGGGGGGGGGGGGGGGGGGGGGGGCTAGGACCCCCAACAAAATCATTGGGGGGGGGGGGGGGGGGGGGGGGGGGGGGGGGGGGGTGGGGGGGGGGGGGGGGGGGGGGGGCGGGTGGGGGGGGGGGGGGGCTAGGCCGGGAAACTGTGGAGATGTAACATACATGTTACATGTCCCGATAAAAATACCGGCAGTATATTTTCTCGTCGGGAATAATTAATTTGAAAATTAAATGTGCAATTTATTTATTTTTGTTTCAGAAAAAGTACATTTGTAAACAAAGAAACAGCCATGCTAAAAACAAGGGCGGATTCACGCAGGGACCCCCCCCCCCCCCCCCCCCCTAAAATTTGGTTAGTAAATATATGCATGCTCTAAAATGCGCCATAACGCAGCAAAATGGGGTGTAGATATCAAAATATTCCGGCGGGCATACCGCCGGACCAACCTAGCAGTCTCCCCAGCTCCGCTTGGTGCTAGTTCGAAAGTATAGTAAACTATTTCAATTAAGAAGTCCCCCCAGCCCGCCCCTGAAAAGCACTGTGGCGTACGTACATGTATTTTGCATAACTGCACACCACTATAACACAGTCAGTGATTTACACACTAAATTAGACCCGATAACAACATTGATTTAATTGAAATGACAATACACATCCTGCGACTAATGTTCGAAGCAGCTCATTTAGAATTTAGACGCGTTTAATGAGTGTATGTGCGTTTGCTTTATATTATTTACACGCCTACGACTAGAACGGCCCTTTGATAACAAACAAAGCACGCAGACGTGCATTATTTAGTACAATGTAGTGCAATGTAAGAAAATTAACAACAATCTGGCAAAGTCGGACTTAAATGTGTAAATGTTGGAGACCTGTGCATCTGTGCAGTCTGATCAGTGTCTGCAATGATTGCAAATATACTAGTAATTTACTATACATTCATAATTTCATATAACTATATTCACAAGTGGTCATTTTAAAGAATATTTACATTGTTATCAAACGGCAATCGTACGGCTGATTCAATGTGATATTTTTGAAAGTCGCTAAATATTACGTGACACCGTACACGTAAGTGGTAGCAGATACAGATAGAAATTAGTAGGCTACGTCCTTGGTGGCTACAATTATGTATTACAATAATTATCATGATTATTGTGTCGCAGTAAATATATGCATGTGACACAATACCAACACACTAAATACTAAAACATGTTTGGCCCAGTGTCACCATGATGCGATATACCAGGAGCGGCGTATATTTTGGCACTATCATAATTATACCCCCGCAACGAGCTGTGGGGGGGGGGTGGGGGGGGGGGGGGGGGGGGGGGGGCTATACAGAGTCTGGTTGTCCGTGCGTGCGTCCGTGCATCCGTGCGTCTGTGCGTCTGTGCGTCCGTAAACTAAACACCAGATAAATATTGTTATAACTTCTATTTCCTTCATCTAAAATGCTTAATATTTCACACATGCATTCCTGTAAGGCTCTACTACCATGCTGTGCCAAATCCACGACCGTCCAACCCCCGCTGATCCCAAGGTCAAGGTCACATACTTAGTCTGTTTACAAAACTTAAGATGGATGTCTAAGGGTTAACCAATAAACATGAATATAATAAAGGTATAAAACTTAACCTTGGTCTTACATGTACTGTCCATGCCCCATACCCCATACAAATATGTATTACAATTATCTGATATAATTATGATTATTGTGTCGCAGTAAATATGCATGTGACACAATACCAACACACTAAATACTAAAACATGTTTGGCCCAGTGTCACCATGATGCGATATGCCAGGAGCGGCGTATATTTTGGTACTACCATAATTATACATCTGCGATACGCTTATTTTTCTGAAAATTTCCAAATCGTATTTATGTTGACTTTTGAAACATTCGACAGGCGAAACAGTAAATAAAACGAATTAAGCCCTGTGCCCAGTTCTATTTGTTACATAATACTGATTATGTGATGGTGTTATCTAAAAAATACCGGTTGTATGGTTATTTAGTTTCAAATGTCAGGGCACAAGTCGTCCATATATTATAAAAAAATAATCGACAAAATCACTAATTGTTTCCTTGAAGGAAACCGAAAAAACAGACAACTGTCTGAATTACTATGGAAACAACTGTAAAATTCTACTACGCGTATCCAGCATTAAAATGTTTGTGAGCCACAAATAGTAAAGCGTACGGTTATAAATAGGACATTCTAATGCACCGAAAATAGAAAGCACGCATCTGATTGGTGAGTTGAAATCACAGCCTATAAAATATGAAAAATCACAGCATATAAAATCTCCGTTTTACCAGTCTGTGTATTACAACTTGACAGATTTATGTTACCCTACGAGCTTTTGTAAACAATGGCCAGCGGCGGGGAATGCAAATATTTCCAAATTAATTTCGGTACATTTTCGGTTATCCATTCTGCCATATTGACCTGTACAACCCAAAGCGGAAAAGATAATCGACCAACGACTGACAAACGTGACTTCAGTGGGGTGGCCCTTCAACAAATTCCCAAAAATATTACCCCAACCGCCCAAAATACATAAGAATTTAGTAAGGTGCTCAAATGCAAACTCAATATGCCAGTACCAGCCTATAACTTTACGAATTCCAATGTGCACATACATGAATATACATACTAAATTGTATTGAAGTAGGTGTAAATCCTGGAAAATCCAGTTGACTCTTGTTTACATTTCATTTGCAAAAATAGCACGAAGTGACAAACCCACTGCAGAAATGTTGACATTTCTTTAAATGAATAAAAGCAATTAACTGTTGTAACTACACATAGAAAAGCAATACAATTGTCACAATACACTTTAGAGTTGAATATATAAGTATACATGTCTTAGAAAAAGTCCCGTTAATCTCAATTTGAAATGGGAATATTCTTTGGCGGAGTTACATTTCTTCAAATTCATTTGGTGTGATGCGGTTATCGATGACGACAACAACCTGCTGATGTATTGAAAATATCACAGTTCCTGATATGCTACGACGTTGCAGAAAGTAGTGAGCACACTAGTAGCATTAGAATTGGGATAACCATGATTTGTTTTTCGATTTGAAGCGGTATGTATGAGGTTTTATGGTCTGAGAATCAGTTTTACGGCTCCGCTAACGCGTCGCCGTAAAACTGATTCATAGACCATAAAACCTCCCACCTACCGCTTCAAATCGAAAAACAAAGCATGGTTATCCCCTAAACGTCAATTTATTGCAATGACGCAACTATTTCAAGTGTCAAAATCCGACGTGACGTTGGTAAATTTAAGCGTAACTTTGCGACGTCATTTTCAGGCTTTTATGACGTTGTCATTAAGGCTGGTTTTCACAGAGCGCGGCCCATATGTATACATAGGCACGACAATGACGCTAAATGTGACGTTTACTTTGTGAAAACAGCGCGGAAATTACTCCATCTTTGTAACGTCATAACTCGTTACGTCACGCTTTCTGATAATGGATGTTTTCGCTTGGCGATTCACATATGCAATACAACCTCTCTAAACCGGACACTTCATATCCTCGTTATTAAATACGTCCTTAGGTTTCTGTCTTTAGTTCTCAGAACGCTACTGAGGAAACAGCCCATTCAGATTGGGCCACCGGTATATGTTGCTTTGACTGGATAATTGGGGCGTATGGGTTTTGTGACCAGTGTAGATCCTGATCAAATATCACACTATGAAGCCTGATAACGATGACGAGTGTTTCATTGAACGACGAATAGTGCAGATCCTGATCAGACTGTGCGGATGATCTGGATCTACATTGGTCGTAACACCCATAAGCCCAACGTTTCACAGTACATAAATATCCTTAGTACATGTTCCACCCTACGAAGCCCCGCAGCGGACATGGATTTTTTTTATTAATTCGTTCCCATGAAATAACAATTCGTTCCCTCAATTTAACAATTCGTTCCCTCGAATTAACAATCCGTTCCATCGAATTAACAATTCGTTCCCATGATATAACAATTCGTTCGCTCAATTTAACAATTCGTTCCCTCTTAACAATTCGTTCCCTCAAATTAACAATTCGTTCCCATGGGAACGAATTGTTATTTCATGGGAACGAATTGTTAAATTGAGGGAACGAATTGTTATTTCAGGGAACGAATTCGTGGAAATTAATTGATACAAAAAAAAATCTAAGTCCCCTGCGGGGCTGGCACATAACAATAATGTTACCGTAACCCAGTCCTGGTACATGCTAGCAACAAGGAGTAAATTCTCAGGACAACGGCATTGATTGTTATTATTATGACATAGATCAATAAAATAGATGCTGCAGGAAAGGTATGTCTATGCCAAACATTTTATTATATTTTATTATATTAGTTGCATGCTCTACACATGCAGGTTAAATTTTCTGTGTGCGACTTGATGTGGGGGTGAGATAGAGATTTCGAAAGTGAAAGTAGACGGTTCCGTCAAAAAAGGGGAAATAACTCATGGAAATCAACCCGGATGACCCCGTGTTTGGCATGTATCTAGAACCGGCTTAGGTCACCGACTCCTGGAGTAAATTCTCAGGACAACGGCATTGATTGTTATTATTATGACATAGATAAAGAAAATAACAATAGCCTATTTCACGAACCTCCGTTAGTCGACTAAACTCGGTTAGTCTGCTAAACTTCAGGCCGTTAGTCGACTAACGGGAAAAAACGCATTTCACGAACACGTTAGTCGACTAAGCAAAGTCTACTTTGCTTAGCCTCATCGTTAGTCGGCTAAACTTTCGGTTAGTCTACTAAGCAAAATAGCCTTGCTGGTGGATAACCATGTCTTCTTACTGGTATAATAGAAGAAACTTGTGGTGTCTCTTCCACTCAGGCTATGAATGAAGGGAAGGGATCGGCATCGAGATGGTCATAATGCTGCAGCTATATCATGCATAGGCAGGTATGCATCACTGTCTGTTCTAATCCATATTTCTAACAAATCTTTCAGTAGAGATGCTGTATAATAGACTAAGATGAAAATCACGTCTGTGTCGTTGCTATGAATGACCAAGCGTTGAGTGTGTTCATGATTAACACTGGATTGCATGCAGCACAATTCGCGTGTCTGCTTCCTCCTAAGTGGATTCAAGTTCGGGGACAGGGGTAGAAGAAACATGACTAATTTTAAAAGTCTGTTTCTTCACTAAATCCACCTCCAAGATACAGATTGACATGATTCAGAGATGGAGCTTCAGTTTCGGATATCAACCAAGTGTCACATAGGAATCTCTGTAATCCAGCTTTGTTGGCTGGTACTGAAAAGAACTCAAGTGGTTCTGGAGAACGAATTTGTTCTTGTATGTCATATACTTTGGGTTCAGATGGTTTGTTTAGGCTCCGTTTTTGACGTTTAGCTCTCGTCAAGCTTGGTGTCCTATATCTATCACAGCAAAATTGAATCGATTCCGTATTTACCAGTATGTCTGAGAGCAAGTTGTGCTTGTATCGCTGGGATATCTGCCCAAATGTTTCATCTTTATGGAAAGACCAATGACGAATGGCAAACATAACATCAACAATAACTGCTGTTTTGAGCTGGTGTTCTGGCAATTTGGCAACTGAACTCACACTCGTCTCTGTTTTCATGGCATTGACACAGTTTGCCTTATTACCCGATCGCATCTGGCCATCTTCTGTGAATATTGATGGTGGATATTTGCTGCATTCATGATTGCCAATATAGTTGATACTATCAATTTGTCCACCACTTGCTGCAATCTAGATCATGCGAAGCAGAGGTACACTTTCGTAACTTTTTCCACTTTGTGGTTTTATTTTACGCGACTTTGACGTTTTGTTCTGAGTAGCAAATGTTTGTAGTTTCACAACCTTGGTTTTCTTCTGCTTCTGCTGTATTTGAATGATTTAACGAGTCCTTACCGATTTGCTTAACATTCAAGAGTTGTTGTTGTATATTTGGGTCTGCCTTTTGACCAGTAGCTATGTTGATGAGATGTGGTTGTGTTGCAAATGGGCTCGTTTTGATTGCAGCAACTACCTTTAATACGTCATGACAATCTCTTTCGATTCTGACACGACCACTTTCATGATGCGGATTATCTGTTTCTGGATCTAGATGTAGCATATTAATTCTGATGAGACAGTTGCAGTTAATGCCTTCGTATACACCCACTTACTTCGAGCCTAGGGATTAGTCGTTATTCCATCTAGTCCACTTGTTTCCTTTGCACTTTTATTGTAAGTCTGTTCAAGCAACATGTCTGGAGAGACGCCGTTGTGGTGACCCTCAGCTCTTCTACCAACAAAGGCACCTTGCATAAATGCCCTATGAACTTCCGGTGATGTTTCGGGCAGTTGTTGAACAATCTCACACATCACAACACCACCACCACCAGTAACTACATATGTTAGAGAAGACCAATTGAATAAAATGATATTAGTGTACTCTGACACATTAATACATTGAAAAAGTGTTGTCAATCATTTTGCAGGCCATGTTACGATGTATACTGCATGTATTTTGGCGGCCATCTTGGATTCTTTATCTACCAGTGATGTTTTCCATTCACCGATTTATCAAATAAACTATATAACATAAATAACCTTAGTATTGCAGTAAAATTTGTGACAATATCTTCAACGATATTCAATAAATATAGAAAATTCATATTTGAAGGCGGCCATCTTGAAAACGGTTGCATATTTTTTCCAGTAGTACATTTTTCGGGTTGTGCACCTGGAAGTTGTTTGTGAAGGTCTACTGAACACATTGATACAACACAACCTTTTACAGCATCCCATGACAGGTGGACCCCCTTGGCCCCCTAGCTATATAGCGAAATAACACAATTTGGCTACAAATAAACGTTTTAACTACAAGACTTCGGTAAACTGGCTATAAATAAACGTTTTAACAATAACTACAAGAGTGCGGTAAACTCCGGTAGCTCCGCCCACTCGCATGCTGCCACAGAATTCGAACAAACACACAGTGACTACAACTTTGTGTATTGCGGAGTGTAATCTGTAGATAAATAGAGCATACAGTACAGGTTTTACGCTGGAATATTTCGCAACATAATGGTGACAACAAAACATTGCTGCTATGGCGATTCACGAACCCTGAAACCCGGAGAAGACAAATACTTTATTGGATGGATTTGGAAACGGGTTTTCAAAACCTGCACACAATCGAGAAAAATGTCAACGCTGGGTACAGAACTGTGGTCGAAAATATTTTAACATTGACAATGTTACCAGAGACTCCTACATATGTTCGATGCACTTTGCGGGTGGACGAGGCCCGACAGCTGAATATCCCGACCCCATAAAATGAGGAACACAGGTACATTAGGCCTATTAATTATTGACATACATGTACATGCACAGTAGGACCTATACAACTGGTAATGACGGAGGTGTGTTCGGACAGTGCAAATAACCGGATTATAATATTGGCCTGAACTGGCCTCTCAAGAGACAGCCTGTGCATTTTGTTGAGTAATAATCATGAATGTTGACCCTGATCTGAGTGATCAGACTGTATTGATGCACATGCTGGTTGGCTAACACATGTCACAAAGGTCCGTATGTCCGTTTGTGTGTGGGAGTGTGTGTATCCGTTTTTCAGTTTTCAACTTAAAATCATTGTAAAATGGGCCATACTGTTTTACTGTTCATACAATCCAGTTCATATTATGCCATACCCCTAGCCCTAAGGTCAGTCAGTCATAAGTGTGCAGTCTGATCTGGGTATATGCTGACAACAGTCCAGATCTTGCTGATGCACCTGATAATGAGCTCAGCATGATCAGTCGGCTCATCTGGATCTATTGAAATGGTTCATAATGAAATTAATGGTATTTTTTGTACATTTTCTATTTGCAGGTCACAACTAAAAGAAGACGACCAGCTCAGCGTCATGAATATCGATCACCAAAGCAAATCAAACTGGAAAGATCGGATGCAGCGCAGAGTCTACTGCTGTTGACGGATACACATGAAAGTGATGTGGGTGTCGTGGGCTCCAGCGCACCAGAAGTTCCACCAACTTCACATACCAAGACCATTCCAGACCAGCGACAGCTCTTTATAAGTGTTGGAACCACCTGTAAACCTTCTGTACGTGATCATGAATGTCACAATCCACCAACAACTGAAGTAATTAAATTAAGCATACACAATAAAATATTGGAAAACAGTGCCAAATTAAATGAAAGTGTTACACCATTTGTATTACGCAAGCCTGTGGGTAAAAAACAAACCTTGGACATATCTACTGCATTTCATGACACATTCAGTGTTGACAGTGTCAAGGATGATGATAAAGCCTTTACATTTTATATTGGATTGAGCTGCACCTGTAAAAAATGCAGCTGCTCCCGTAATTATACATCTGATTGGAGCGGAAGTAGGTATACATATAATATTCCGGCACCTCGTGTTAATTTATGGCACCCGGTGTTTTTAAAAACTTGAATGTATAAGGTTTCCAAAAAATCCGGGTGCCATTTTTTTAAACCAAGTTCACGATCATTTCAAGGTCATTGAACTTTATGCTTGACGGAAGTCGAAAACTGCCAATATATGAGCCAATAGGTCATGGAAATTGGTGTAACTTGTTCAAAACAATTTCTGATGGATACAATAAAGAATTTACGTAAACTACACTAATATTCAGTATATAATTATCTTATTTTCAAGATGGCCGCCAAAAATCGGGTATTTATGAAATTTCGTTTGACTTGCTACATATTTGTGCAATGCTAAGCGCCTTCACCTATATTCAAAGGTTAATTATTTCAACTGGAATAATGTTGCAGTTAACATACTTCATTGTCAGAAAACTCAAAATGGCCGCCAAGTAAATGGCAAATCCATAGTAATTTACTTTCATGAACATAGACAATTTTGACACCTACAAAAGTAGGGCAGACAAAGTCTGGACGTCTGTTCTCAACACAGACGACAGTCGCAGAATATACTACACTTACAGAGCTTCAGAATATCCATTTTGAAAATATGACCGCCAGATATGTGAGTTGAAAATCGAATCTTCCGAAAATGTTTAGTGTGTCTATTAGTCGGTTCTTCTGTGTAATTTATACCAGTTTAGGGTCATATGTATACACGAGATATTGGTGTATAATTCAGGGTACACGGGCTCCAATTATGCCAAAAAAGGTCAATGACCTTGAACGTGTCCGAGAAAAATGGCACCCGGATTTTTCGAAAAGCCAGACCCCAAATGTATACAAAACCACCAAGAAACAAAAATTAACACGCTATGCCGGAATCTCGACAATTCACCCCAAACTATTCGTTACAAAACGTGATATTTTGTATTCGTGATTTGATTGGACCGGACCAATGTTAGCTCACCCAGCTGATCAAATCAATCGAACAGTTGCCAATCACGTGATCTTGATAAGCGCACATCAGCTTCATTTGCAAGAAGATACAACCATTAGATACAGGTAATTTGTTTTGCAAAGTACATTTGAGTATAAATACCGCTGAGAATATACGCTACACACTGTTAATTAACAATATACGAGTGGGGATCGTCCCTGCAGTATATTTATACTGTACCGAGAGAAAAGTGGAGCCATTACGGCCCTTAGATGCCAGATGTTTTGGGGAAAAAACATCAACATTATTTTATGTAATGTTGGCTTATCTTTAGCGTTTTTACGTTTAACGGCGCTACAGTCGGGGATATACAATATCCAATCCACACCGAAACTACCATTTGCTGATATGGTGGCAGGTTCCCTTACCACATAACATCACTTGGCCCAATATATATAACGGAATCTACTTATTTTGCTCAAATATACCAGCATATAGAGAAATGATTAACGCATTAAATGTTTTATAAACTTATGGCTAGTTCATTTACATTTGACTACCATAAGTATTGCTATGATCAGATAGTAATGATAGCTAAATATAACTGGGAGAATTTGGTTGGGGAGGAAATCAACACTTCTCTCACTTTTCCCTGAGATTCCGTAACTACTAAAATGTGGACATATATTGAACCCTGATTTGATCGGCTAATAATATCATGCTCTGCATTACTTTTCATTCATATTTTGTCTTTTCACTCAGTAAAAACATGGTTTGGCAGAATTTTAGAATCATTTCCATCGGAAAAGTTTTTGATGAAAAAAATGGAAAAATAAAAAATATTCCGCAGACGACGCAAATTAATTCAGCTTTGTAAGGGTTAAAACAAAGGTGACACAGTTTACAAGGGTACATTGCGTAATAATTTAATCAACTTCAAAACAGCATAGGATACGTTAATAATCAGAGCTCCAGATAAGGTGCATATTGCCGTGCTCCATGCACTTATTTTAGCAGAATACGCACTGATTATCATAAGTGGGAGTACAAAATACTCACAGCAATGTGAAAATACGCATTGATTTTCAAATTTGATAGTGAAAATATTATAAACTAGAAATGTGGCCTGTCCGCACACGAATGCCTCCGCTGGCAGCCAAAAACGAGGCATATTTGATTATAAGCCATTTACCCGAGCGTTAAGGTTTCGAACGTACCAAGTCTGTGACCTTGACCCTGGGCTTAGTTGGGGCGGACGAATGTGGATTTGTCACAGGGCGGTAGAGGACCATTGTAGCAATGCGTGTGTGAAATGTGAAGCAGATCCGAGCAAGGAAACACCAATTATAAGCCATTTAACTGAATGTTAAGGTTTCAAACGCACCAAGTCTGTGACATTGACCCTGTGCTTAGCGGGGGCAGGACGAATGTGGATTTGTCACAGGGCGGTAGAGGACCATTGGAGCAATGCGTGTGTGAAATGTGAAGCAGATCGGAGCAAGGACACAGAAATTACAAGCCATTTACCCAGCGTTAAGGATTCGAACGCACCAAGTCTGTGACCTTGACCATGTGCTTAGCGGGGGCGGGACGAATGTGGATTTGTCACAGGGCGGTAGTAGAGGACCATTGGAGCAATGCGTGTGTGAAATGTGAAGCAGATCCGAGCAAGGAAACAGAAATTATAAGCCATTTACCCAGTGTTAAGGTTTCGAACGCACCAAGTATGTGACCTTCACCCTGGGCTTAGCGGGAGCGGGACGAATGTGGATTTGTCACAGGGCGGTAGAGGACCATTGGAGCAATGCGTGTGTGAAATGTGAAGCAGATCCGAGCAAGGAAACAGAAATTATAAGCCATGTACCCAGCGTTAAGGTTTCGAACGCACCAAGTATGTGACCTTCACCCTGGGCTTAGCGGGGGCGGGACGAATGTGGATTTGTCACAGGGCGGTAGAGGACCATTGGAGCAATGCGTGTGTGAAATGTGAAGCAGATCCGAGCAAGGAAACAGAAATTATAAGCCATTTACCCAGTGTTAAGGTTTCGAACGCACCAAGTCTGTGACCTTGACCCTGGGCTTAGCGGGGGCGGGACGAATGTGGATTTGTCACAGGGCGGTAGAGAACCATTGGAGCAATGCGTATATGAAATGTGAAGCAGATGCGAGCAAGGAAACAGAAATTATAAGCCATTTACCCAGCGTTAAGGTTTCGGGTCGTACGTACGGACGTACGTACGGACGCCGGTAACACTATATGCCCCCATCACCATTCGGTGACGGGGGCATAAAAATACATTAAATTTTGTTCCCTATTTAATACGGAAGAAAATCTATAATACATTTGTAAAAGTAAAATACGAATTTAATTTGAAATATGGATTTGTCACAGGGCGGTAGAGAACCATTGGAGCAATGCGTATGTGAAATGTGAAGCAGATGCGAGCAAGGAAACAGAAATTATAAGCCATTTACCCAGCGTTAAGGTTTCGGGTCGTACGTACGGATGTACGGACGTACGGACGTACGTACGTACGTACGGACGCCGGTAACACTATATGCCCCCCTCACCATTCGGTGACGGGGGCATAAAAATACATTAAATTTTGTTCCCTATTTAATAAGGAAGAAAATCTATAATACATTTGTAAAAGTAAAATACGCATTTAATTTGAAATATGGGGGTATAATACTCTTTAGACACAAACCTTATCTGGAGCTCTGCGTTATATTATGGCGGTTTTTCGAATATTTTAGTGAGAAGACACATCTGATTCACGCACACGCACACATCTGAAGCACTTTTGGAAAGCGTCCGTTTCCTTTCACCACATTTTATTTTCATATTTCACACGTGCATTCCTCTGATGGACATCTACCACACTCTGACAAAGTCATGACCCTCCGCCCCGCCAAGGTCAACATCGCATGCGTTCACAAAATTTAACTTAACTTTCAAGGATTTTCTGGATAATTCACACATGCATCCCGCTGTATTGGTCCATTCATTCTGTGAAAAATCAGTCAACGACGCACCAACACCCTACCCCCCGATATTCATTTAAAAAATCAGTCATATTTTCTGAAAATGACGTCGAAAGTTGACACAAAAGTCTGAGTTCATGCGAAATTCAATTCAATTCCGCATAAGCTCTGAATTATGTGTCAAATGTCGATGTCATTTCCGTATGAGCTCTGAGCTCGATGTCAACTTTCGACGTCATTCTGGAAAGGAATTGTATTTATTCGAAACCAATATCGGTGAGACACGGCAAAGCCACAGCGGGGTACCAGAGCCGGGCACGTGTATGAAACCGGAGATATAAATACAGTAGGCTAGGTCCCTGATGAAACAATCGGGTTGTCGCTACCATTCACGGGCGGTAACTGCTGGAGTACACACCGCCCTAGTTTACGTAGTTACTTCCCTTGAACGAATGACCGATTGGGACTGAATGGAAAATTTACGAAACATCAGTCATAGTTTAAACGTAGTTACTTCCATTGAAAGTGAAATCGTATGGGTTTAATGTCCCACCAACAACTAGGGTCATATGGAGACGGAACCACAGTTTAAAGTTGCATCCGACAGACCAGAAATACTATGAAAGTATTGTTGATGTCTAAGGACCCACAACCTACGGATTGAAGTCATGTGTTCTAACCCCTAGGCCACAATACATCCCTATACTTCCCTTGAACGTACGACTGATTTGAGTGAATTGAAAATTAACTAAAAATTAAACTAATTTTAAACAAAACTATAGCTGTGATCATGAATTAAATACATTACATGAATCATAAATAACCTTAGCCATCAAAACAATTAAAAGACGATTACTTTATATGATTTCAGTAGAAATAAATAATTACTCGCTCAAAGTGCACTTAGCTGGAATAGATTTTGGAGAAATCCGCTACAGATTAGTAAAGTATACGTAGTTAGCCGGTGTAGTTAGGCTAATCAACCTTTCGGTTTTTTGACATTGGACATGGGGGCGGCATGTGTTGGACATATATTATATGAAAGTATGGATGATGATAAACAAGCATTGCAAGGTTCAAGTTAATATGATTTATAATTGTACAGATATACTATACTTAAACACAACAGAGCCTTCAAATCACATGTATAGAGAGAGCAATTACAGTATATAATTATATAGCGAGAGCCTTCAACATAGCCGAAAACACCAAACCGGTAGGTTTGTACGGAAGCATGGAGGGGACATGTGTTACTTTTA
The DNA here is from genome assembly GCA_029237695.1 of Conchocele bisecta. NCBI lineage: Eukaryota > Metazoa > Mollusca > Bivalvia > Lucinida > Thyasiridae > Conchocele > Conchocele bisecta. The sequence continues at coordinate 58,948,208 of CM055278.1, read as the reverse complement.
TTTATCTCGTGGCCACGACTTATGATATCGTGGCCACAAAATAAATAAAAACATGAAAATGTGGCACTCGGCACACAAATGCCCCCGGTGGCAGATTCGAGAAACTGTGGCAAAGTTAATAAACTATTCAGTATAACTATAAAGTATTCATAAGCACATTTGTGAAGGTCAAACGATCAAGGTCATATTAAGGGCAGCATGAATGTGTAGTGTTTGTCCCCAAGTATGATGTATTGTAATATTAAAGTAATCCATCAAGGGATATAGAAGAAACTTAGTTATGACATAATTGAGAAACTCCGGCGAACCTCTTAATGTGTGAAAAAGTTTGAAGTTGTGAAGGTCAAAAGGTCAAGGTCATATTAAAGGCAGTATGGATATGTGACATTTGTCCACAGGTATACTGTGCTGAATATTTAAGTAATCCTTCAAGGAATATAGAAGTTATGACAGAATTGAGAAACTCCGGTGAACTTAATGTGGGAAAAAGTTCAAAGTTGTCAAGATCAAAAGGTCAAGGTCATATTGAGGGGAGTATGGATGTCTGGCATTTGTCCACAGGTATACTGTGTTGAATAAAGGAATATAGACACACAGCCAAACACTATATGCTTCAGGCTCTACAGCGGCCATCTTGGATTAACGACGACCGCCATTTTAACAAAACTGAAAAGGTTTTACCAATGAACCATAACTGCGAAGTTTGGCCATCAATTGCCAAGCGGTTTGTATGAAGAAGACATTTGAAATCTCTAATAAAAGAACACCCTTTTGACCTTTTGGCGGCCATCTTGGATGATGTAATAATCTGATTTTGACAAAAAATGCTCCTAAGTGATCGTTTCGTCAATACCTTCGAATTGATATATGACATGACCAAATTCGGTCAAATGTGAAATTTGACCCCCACTTGACCCCTCCTGCCCCGCCCATTTTTGACCCGGGAGCTACCATTTGAAGGAATCTGAAACATCGTTAACTATCGATCATTCATATCAAGCTTCGTCTAAATCGGCCAGGCGGTTCGTGAGAAGATTTTTTGAGAATTTGACCTACTTTTCAACGAAGGCCATCTTAGATTTCGCGATGACCATCATTTTAACAAAAATGAAAAGGCTCGACCCACTGACCATTACTGTGAAGTTTGGCCAATATTGGCCCAGTGGTTCACGAGAAGAAGACGTTTGCAATCTATATTGAAAGAACGACCTTTTGACCTTTCGGCGGCCATCTTGGATGACGTAATTACCAGATTTCGACAAAAAAAAAGTTCCAGAGTGACCGTCGTCGATACCTTCGATTTGATATATGACATGACCATATTCGGTAAAATGTGACATTTGACCCCTACTTGACCCCTCCTGACCCGCCCATTTTTGACCCCGGGGTCACCATTTTAACAACTTTGAAAGAGCATTGTACATCGATCATTCTAACCAAGTTTCAGGAAATCCGGCCAGTGGTTCATGAGAAGAATTTTTAAGAATTAATGTATGCTATTTTTAGACGGCGGCCATCTTGGATTAGCGATGCCCTCCATTTTAACAAATCTGAAAAGGTTTCACCCATGGACCATAACTTTTAAGTTTGGCTACCATGGGGCCAAGCGGTTCAAGTGAAGAAGAATTTTGAAATCTCTGATAAAAGAACGACCTTTTAACCTTTCGGCGGCCATCTCGGATGACGTAATTACCTGATTTCGACAAAATAAAATCTCCAGAGTGACCGTCTCGTCGATACCTTCGATTTGATATATGACGTGACCATATTCGGTCAAATGTGACATTTGACCCCTATTTGACCCCTCCTGACCGGCCCATTTTTGACCCCACCATTTGAAGGAATCTGAAACAGCGTTAACTATCGATCATTCATACCAAGTTTCGTAAAAATCGGCCTGGCAGTTCGCAAGAAGATTTTTTAAGAATTTGACCTACTTTTCAACAGCGGCAATCTTTGATTTCGCGATGACCACCATTTAAACAAAAATGAAAAGGCTTGACCCAATAACCAATACCGTGAAGTTTGGCCAATGTCGGCCAAGCGGTTCACAAGAACAAGACGTTTGAAATCTTTATTAAAAGAACAACCTTTTGACCTTCGGTGGCCATCTTGGATGACATGACCATCCAATTTCGATTTTTATATAGACATGACCATAATAGACATGACCATATTCGGTCAAAAATATAATTTGACCTTAATTTGGACATCGATCATTCCTACCAAGTTTTGTCGAAATCCGGTTGGCGGTTCTTGAAAAGAATATTTTTGAAGAATTTGTGCTATTTTTAGCTGGCGGTCATCTTGGATTACGTAATGACGTCATTTTAACATTTTTGTAATCCCCCTACCTAAGGACCATGACCATGAAGTTTGGTGACTATAGGCCCAATGGTAACCGAGGAGAAGACGTTTGAAAATGTTCACAGACGGACGACAGACGGACGGAAGGACACATTGCGGCTCAGGTGAGCTAAAAATACATACAGAAACTAAATAGTAATATGTCTGTCTGGGGGGGGGGGGGGGGGGGGGAGTGGGGGGGGGGGGGGGGGGGGGGGGGTGGGGGGGGGGGGGGGGGGAGAGGGGGTGCGAATCCCAAAATCAAAACGGAATATTTACATCGAGAAAAAATACATTCAGCCCTGAAATTAAAATAACCTGACATGGTGCTTGGCCCCTCCCCCTAAATAGGGTTACGAATAATCGTAATACTCACATAAGGGGTATAACCAGATTCAACTGTCACATACAAAATGCCAAAGACGTATGTGAGGGTCAAACCACGTATCAAGTCAGAATTCCGGTAAGGATGAAGCCCGATCGTTAAATTACACATATCCTGCTCCAATCTGCCACCCACTTATTATGTCTCACCACGAGATAAATAACAATAGGGCATATAAGGGCCCTAATTCGCTCACCTGACTCCATGAACACCAGAGGAGAATGTGACATTGAGTTCATGTGTTTTAAAAAAAGTGTGCTATTTTTAGATGGCGGTCATCTTGGATTAAGCGATGACTTATTTTACCACATCTGAAAATGCTTAAACCAAGGATCTTAATTACTATGAGGTTTGGCCAGCATCGGTCATATGGTTCCTGAGAAAAAGACGTTCAAAATCTCTAATAAATGGACCTTTTGGCGGCCACCATGGATGAAATAATCATCCGATTCCGACAAATATTGCACCACAGCAATCGCCTCATCGATACCTTCAATTTGATATATGACATGAGCATATTCGGTCAAAAATAAAATTTGACCCCACGGGCCACGTCCATTTTTGACCTCGGCGTCACCATTTTAACACCTGTAAGAGCATTCTACATCGATCATTCCTACCAAGTTTTGTCGAAATCCGGCTGGCGGTTCATGAGAAAAAGATTTTTTAAGAATTTGTGCTATTTTTAGACGGCGGCCATCTTGGATTAGCGACGACCTCCGTTTTAACAAATCTGAAAAGGCTTCACCCATGAACCTAACTGTGAAGTTCGGCCACCATGGGCCAAGCGGTTCGTGTGAAGAAGAATTTTGAAATCTCTAATAAAAGAACGACTTGTTGATCTTTCGGCGGCCATCTTGGATGACATGACCATCCAATTTCGACAAAAGATGTACCAGAGCGATCGCCTCTGATATCTTCGATTTGATATAGACATGACCATATTCGGTCAAAAATAAAATTTGACCCCAATTTGACCCCACGTGCCACGCCCATGTTTGACCCCTGGTCACCATTTTAACAACTTTAAAAGAGCATTGTACATCGATCATTCCAACCAAGTTTCAGGAAATCCAGCCAGCGGTTCATGAGAAGAAGATTTTTTAAGAATGAATGTATGCTATTTTTAGACGGCGGCCATCTTGGATTAGGCTTCACCCATGGACCATAACTTTTGAGTTTGGCTACCATGGGCCAAACGGTTCATGTGAAGAAGAACTTTGAAATCTCTGATAAAAGAACGTCCGTTTGACCTTTCGGTGGCCATCTTGGATGATATAACCATCCAATTTGTATTGCAGCCTGTGTGTGGGTTGTGCTTTGAGGAATTAGCTGAGGTCTGAAAAATCGAACTGCAACTGCCGAATATTTTAAACAAGTGTAACATTTCAACATACGTGTAATAGCATGATATAGATATGTTGTATGGACTATCACGACTATAACTGCCATGACCGGTGGTACTCGATTGACTTCTTATGGGGAAAATTAACTCGGGGCATGTTTATTAATTAATGTTGTATACTCAGACCATTTCCCGTTCATTCTATGTAAAACTCGAACTAGTGTGATGGTATTATAGTCAACAGAGTCCACCATATAACAGTTAAGCCAGATATTCCATACAAATACTAATGAGAATATGTTAACACAGGCGATCTGAATATAAAATAGTTAAATACAGACACACGACTATCTTAGCTCACATTATAAAGCAGGTAATTTATTAAACGGCTGCAGACAAATGACGTTAGTTTGAACCTTAGTGCGTGCAGAGATGTTATGTTTTGCGGAATCCCTATTGGTTTGTTTAATTAGTTTAATCCTTTGTAATGGCTATGTGAACCTCATATTGAAACAGGGACTGCGTATACATTTGTACTCATGACCATACATGTGTACTCAGAGCCGTTAAATATAGATGTAGTTTATGGCACAGTAGATTTGTAGCTTATATTCAAAACTGGGAATTGGCTTGATTACTGTATCCTAAGGATGTGGTGCAGTAATTTCCAATCCAGACTTAGCCAACAGATTGACTATGATTTACCAGTAATATTGACATGGCATGTGCCTATATATCATTATTTAAACAAACTCTTATCCTGCCGTGTAAGGCTGCAATGGCATTTATATAAATACCAGAGAACTATTGGTTATGTGACATAGTGCGTATAAATTACAAGGCGTGCAAGCTTGTAATGCACATAGTACTGCATATTGTCACACGTCAGTATCAATACTGGTAGGGCGTCAACCAATATTTTGCTACTTCCGTTGAACTGAATTTTGAACAGGTTGTGGTTATAAGAGACTCTGAGTGTATCACTCTATCCAAATTTCATTACAATATGTCACATTACCAAGGTGAAAACAATGCATGACATAATTATATCCTCGCACAACAAACATGAATACATTTTGTTCACACAGATACATACTGTACACACATAAGCAGTAATTTTGTTGCCGCAGATTGTAACATAGCAATATGTATCCTAAATAGAACAATTTCCAAAACTCATCCTAATTTATAATTACAACAATGTATCATTAAATCAGACAGATATTTAATGGAAATTTAGTAAATGTTAATTGACTTATAATAAAACATTTCCATTTATTAATAAAATATATTTATAAGGCGTGCTTACTGACATTATCATGATTTTGTCACAATTGTAACTAAAACTGTGCATCCATTTTCAGACCATTTCAGAGGCAACTGCATATTTTCATAATTTCCGCGTAAGCTTTTTACCACACATATAAGGGTCTAACAAACATTTCAAACAATGGGACTTAAACCCGTTATAATAATAGTGTGAGCTTTAGAATGTTATCCCGGTATACATGTTGTTTAGATTCTCACAGAAAAATACCTAACATTAATCAATTCCAATCATTTTTAACCAACGTGTCTGGTACCATCATAAATTCTACATCATCCAAATAGGATTGCCAATGTACAATCGATAATTTAGGACATGGCCGTCATAGATGCCGAAAATATGATATATAGCAGTATATTAAACTTTCGATTCTTGACTGTGTCTGTCTACACATCAACAATCTTATTCTGTAGCAAATGCAAAACAGGCAAGCTCAAACGGCTACACGATTTACCCAAATCTACATAAATCTTCATTAAAAATAACATTTATGATTATATTATATAAGTTTTCAACAATATATCATTAGTATATCATACAATAAGCACATTTTGACCGAAAAAGGGAAGAGTAAAGCACATATTTCCGCGGGAAAGCGATACATATGCATGTAGCATTATTATAAAGGGAGACTAACGTGACCGAGACTCATTAATTATGTCTCAGTTGTTGTCTAACTTTAAGTTGCCATCGATCATGATTTCACATGGCACATATAATAGTCCAACTGTCTAAGTAACCGGTCACCTCCATAGTATAGTAATATTTATTTCGCCGAGTAATTATATGCCAACATCTTTTCCAAATAGTTAAAAACCAAGTATAATGCATTGAATGAATGTTTTTATTAGCACAAATGACTTCTGGACATAGTTTAGTTATTGCAATTTAATTTATGGGAGATACATTTAAAAATTCTCACAGGAAGGTTTTATATATATATATATATATATATATATATATAATATTCTTAATATTCATCTACAATAACAATAATAAACGATATTGTATTAAGAACATTGATGAAAGTGAACCATAATATGCATGCAATATATATATTCATTTAAATTTGTGTATGGTTTGTATATCTTGTCAAATAGCTTGAATGTTTTTCACACCTCTATGTAGACAAAGCCCAATATTGTATTATAATGTATTGACCAGAACACAGTGTATATTAGTAGGGTAGCTCGTTATATATAGTCGATTATGTACAATGTGGGAAACTGTGTAGATCCTGATTAGATTGTGAATGCATTGTGATTGTGATTGTTTGTTTATTAGTGTTTAACGGCCTATCAACAGCTAAGGTCATGTAAGGCCGAGGCAAACGGGTTCGATCCCATTTTAACCTGCTGCATTGGGGGAGGGGGGAGGGGGAAATCCCAAAATCAGAACGGAATATTTACATCGAGAACAAATATATTCAGCCCTGAAATTAGAATAACCTGACCTGGTGCCAGGCCCATACCACACCAAAGTCAATTGGCCTAAAATAGGATTACGAATATCGTAATACTCACATAAGGGGTATAACCAGATTCAAATGCCACATACAAAATGCCAAAGAAGTATGTGAGGGACAAACCAGGTCTCCAGTCGGGATTCCGGTAAGGATGAACCCCGATCGTTAAATTACCCATCACATGCTCTCTATGTATATACTAGTACAAACGGGAATATGTACATGTGCATGTAAAAATATCACCTATCGCACATTTATATGATTGAAAGTAGGTGTTTGAACACATGGGGCATGCAGGTCATGAATCTGTATGTACATTTGTACCAGCACATAACAACAGCACCAGAGTGATCGCCTCTTTGATACCTTCGATGTGATATATAACATGACCATATTCGGTCAAAAATAAAATTTGACCCCAATTTGACCCCACGTGTCATGCCAATTTTTGACCCCGGGGTCACCATTTTAACAAATTTGAAAGAGCATTGTACATCGATCATTCCTACCAAGTTTCGTCGAAATCAGGCTAGCGATTCACGAGAAGAAGATTTTTTAAGAATTTATGTTATTTTTAGACGGCGGCCATCTTGGATTAGCGATGACTTCCATTTTAACAAATCTGAAAAGGCTTCACCCATGGACCATAACTTTTAAGTTTGGCTATCATGGGCCAAGCGGTTCACGAGAAGAAGAATTTTGAAATCTCTAATAAAAGAACGACATTTTGACATTTCGGCGGCCATCTTGGATGACATAACCATCCGATTTCGACAACAAATGCACCAGAGTGATCGCCTCGTTGATACCTTCGATTTGATATATGACATGACCATATTCGGTCAAAAATAAAATTTGACCCCACGGGCCACGCCCATTTTTGACCCCGGGGTCACCATTTTAACAACATTGAAAGAACATCGATCATTCCTACCAAGTTTTGTCGAAATCCGGTTGGCGGTTCTTGAGAAGTTTTTTGAAGAATTTGTGCTATTTTAGACGGCGGCCATCTTGGATTACGTAATGACTTCATTTTACCAATTTTGTAATCCCCCTACCTAAGGACCATGCCCATGACGTTTGGTGACTATAGGCCCAATGGTTATCGAGGAGAAGACGTTTGAAAATGTTGACGGACGACGACGGACACATTGCTTCGCTCAGGTGAGCTAAAAATAACACATGTCCCCTCCATGCTTCCGTAGGTTAGACATGCCAACAAGATTCAGAAGAATGTCAGAAATTTAAACACAAATATAATTATATACAAGGGAATGGCTAACCCGAAATTTCTGTCTGTAACGCAGGTATAAGTCGCCCTGTGTTACAGATAGAACATTTGGGTTAGGCAACGGCAGGAATATACTCCACAACATAAATAACAAAGCATCTATTCATGATAAGGAAGCTACATACCAAGTTTCAGGTGTGTAGCTATCGTGGTGGGGCATAACATATGTATATTTTGTTTCACACTTTCCCTACTATTTCATAAATCATCAAGTTCATACGGACTAATGTCATTTGAATTTGTAGTAAAGGGTCTGTGTCTCAGATATGCAATATATAAATGTTAGCATCATGTAATGTAAATGACATGTGGCTGTAACTGGAGAAATGGGGCTTATGGGTTTTACGAATAGTGTCGATCAATATCAGCCTGTCACCCGCAGTCTGTTCAAGATCTGAACTGTGCGCCATTCCATCAATGAAACACCCGTCAAGCTTCAAACAAGCAATATATATTGTTATCGGGCTACAAGAGTGTGATCAGGAGTTAGACTGGTCACAAATCCCATAAGGTCCATTTCTCCAGTCACAGCCACATATGAGACAGGTCATGTGATTTTGTACAAAAGGAAATCTATTTACATAAACTGTAATATTTTCTGTAAATGACATCGAAAGATGACGTAATTTCGTCAACTTTCGAAGTCTAATCAGCTAATACGGAAAATATTGTAAATTATGTAAGCATTTTTCATGAAAAATCGCATATGTTCTTAGGTACAAAATTATATGGCGTGTCTCATAATTATGTCAATCAATCGCACCATTTAATTTGATGAACTTTCCAAAAACGTGCGTTATATTCAAGTACACACTACCAGAGACTGTGATAAACAGGGTAGAAAATTCTGCATTTTCGATATACATGTACCAGTAAGGAAAAATTGTGCAGATCCTGATGAGATAGCTCGTTATGAGTCCGCTCGTCTGGACCTACACTGTTTGCCATGACACTATATGAGTCTGTGGTGGTGAAAAGGTTACATACCCTGTAAGTTATATCAGTCGAATAGTCAGTAATATTTAATTATGATAATCTACATAACCCCAGGTGATTGTCCAGACATATGTCTAAAATAACAAGATGGCCATGATGGCCCTAATTCGCTCACCTGACTCCATGAACACCAGAGGAGAATGTGACATCGAGTTCATATGTGTTTTAAAACATTGTGCTATTTTTAGATGGCAGTCATCTTGGATTAAGCGATGACTCTCATTTTACGTGATATGAAAATGCTTCACCCAACTTACTATGAAGTTTGGCCAGCATCGGCCATGTGGTTCTGAGAAAGACGTTCAAAATCTCGAACAATGGACCTTTTGGCGGCCATCGTGGTTGACATAATCATCCGATTCCGACAAATATTGCACCAGAGCAATCGCCTTATCGATACCTTCAATTTGATATATGACACAAGCATATTCGGTCAACAATAGAATTTGACCCCACGGGCCACGCCCATTTTTGACCTTTGGGTCACCATTTTCACAACTTTGAAAGAGCATTGTACATCGATTATTCCTACCAAGTTTTGTCGAAATCTGGTTGGCGGTTCTTGAGAAAAATTTTTTTTGAAGAATTTGTGCTATTTTTAGACGGCGACCATCTTGGATTACGTAATAACGTCATTTTAACAATTTTGTCATCCCCCTACCTAAGGACCATGACCATGAAGTTTGGTGACAATAGGCCCAATGGTTACCGAGGAGAAGACGTTTGAAAATGTTCACGGACGACGACGACGGACACATTGCGGTAACAATAGCTCACATGAGCTTCGCTCAGGTGAGCTAAAAATGTATGTAGATAGCCAAAGTAATGTGATACATAGTAAATATGGGCCGCGCCATACGAAAACCGGGCTTAATGACAACGTTATGGAAAGCGGTAAACGACGTCGGAAAAACGACGATTCAAATTGTCTAAGTTCACATTTTGCCCTCCCATTTACATTTACTGGTGTCAGTTAACATTAAGTGTGAACAGAAAACGGAAAATGATAACTTAATGAGACGCGATGCCTTGTACCTCAGTACACATATTATGACGTCATGACTTGACGTCACGTACTTGTGACGTCACTGAACGTGAATACATGTTTGACGTTATGGCCATGGTGTCGTAACAAAATAGTATAGCAAGGATACTTGCACGAGTTCCTCGCAGCATCAATGACTTAGAATTGCTTGAGGCGCTGTACACTGTTGCCTAACTGTCGTTCTTTGACATTGTCACTCTTTTTCGTCATTTGTCCTTATGAATTCAAAATAATTTAACTGGTTACATATCAGCGAAGTTTTCGCTTACACTGCACTTTGATTCATACATAATCTTAAATATGAACAACCTAGTGTATGCAAACGATATTAGTAAATTGAGACTTTTGAACAATTCTTAGTCAAGTACTTAGCGAACGATATGCCATTTAATGCCACTTATTTTATCATAAATGGAGGTAGACACGCAGCTATGTAATTACATATATATCCGGTGTTTGCATTGAATTTGGCAAAATAAATGCATCAACATCTCTCTAATAGATTCAGAATCAGTGATTTCATTGCAGCTTCTTGATTGTTTGTGTATAAGCAATACATAATGCACAAAACACACAGTGAGGTCGGTGGAGTTTTCGAAAAGTCTTGAAATTAATTTGAAATTTGATGGTCATAAACTTGCTTTTCGTACGATTTGTAGTATCAAATCATCAGCTTATTACTTGACTGCATAATAATGGATATCAGGTGATGGTAATGCAATCCTCAAGAAAGACACACGGCGACAGTTATCACGCTATCACGCTACCACATCTGCCCGACGTCGTATTTTGTCACAAAGTTAACGTTATAAGCGGCCTACTGCCTACGATCGTCGCATACGAAATGTTAAATAATGTCGCTATTATTCCCAAAATTATTTCAGACAGCAGCAAACAACAGGGAAACGCCAACACTTCTCACTCTGCCTTGTTTGAAAATTAGTCATACGCAATTACGTTACTTCGGCCGCAATCCAAAACATGACGTTACATTAGCAACTGCAACACGAGCCATAAACATTATTTTCATACTTTGAGTCTTGGCCTAATGTTGAGACACTTGGCCAGGCTACGAGATATCCAAATTTGGTTGACATGCGATAAAAGATGACAAATCTATAGGACTTGTCCGGGTATTTTATCAACACATCTTGTATACGCCGTTGATAAAGACTTAATTTCGACGTCATTGATCTAAAACGTCATATAAGTTTTTACCACGCGTCATAAAAATACTTCTAAAATGAAAAATAATTGGGATACATTGATAATTTTGGCGGCATATGGCTTTTAAAAGATGTACAATTCAGAATACACGAAAAAGTAAAAACTGAAATTTTTGTCATTAAGCCCGGTTTTCGCACGGCGCGGCTCATATATATAGTAGTTATAAGCCAACCTGAAGTAGTTTATTGATAAACATTTGTGAACAACATCATTCAATGTATATATATAAACAGGGCTCCAGATAAGGAATTAGTAATTGAGTATTTTCACTCCATCATTTCTGAAACAATTGGGTATTTCAAAATTTTAATTGGGTATAATAAAATCACACTACTGTTTACACTTCAACAGACACAATTATTGAATAGTTTGCTTTAAACTGACAACATGACTTGGCATTTCATAGAATTTTCTCCTTGGAGACAATTCTAATGAAATACCAAGATGTGTTTTCATGCAAAATAAGAAAAATATGCTAAAGGTACCACAAAATTGTTGTTGCTTTTTGATACTCGCTACTTCTGATTTCAATTGTTTTATTTGTCAAATTTAATTCGGTATTTCAGCAAATAAACAGCTTATCTGGAGCTCTGTATAAAATAAATTACAATAAAATGGTTAACATTATTAGATAATACAATGAAAATTATATTCAGACGATTAATTTCATTCAGAAATATGTGTGACCTGTTGAACAAGATTTCTTGTATTAAGAAATATGTGTGACATGTACGTTGTACAAGATTTCTTGTATTCAGAAATATATGCTGTACAAGATTTCTTCTGGAGTTAAGTCATATCACAACTTTAAACCATACATACATACATGTAACAACATTCATCATAGTCAATGATTTTGAATTCCTGATGTTACTTAATACTAAGGCCAGTTTTTTTTTATTACTTGGATTACAGATTCTTTTTGGCTAAGTGGCCTCTGGGTGGTCGCAAAAAATATAAAAAAATATTGATTTCTCATTTTTTTTATTAATACTGCTAAAATGGTCACCGGGTGGTAAAAAAAGAAAGAAAAAAAAAGCACCTTTGTGTTGCTAAAATGTTTGTTTGATGAAAAAGACACAGAAAGGCATATGCTATGAAGTATAAACTATTGCAATAATAAGTATATCATTTACATCATTATTCAAATGTGAACATGTGACAGTGACTGCAGAAATGGGGCATATGGCCCATGCCTGGTGTAGACCCAGATGAGACAGTGCAGATGAGCAAGATGGGCTGGGCGTACACTGTCTAATGCATAGTTCAGATAAGTACAATACCAGGCAACATTGGGCTTTGACTGATGCATAGATTATGAAAATCGGTTAAGCGGTTCAAAAGTTATTCCGTTGTTTGTAACCACATTTTGGGAAAATATTGTTGTATTTTTCGCTACATGTACATATTTGAATGGGAGAAAACGGCACCAAAATATGATAATCATTCTTGTTTGTGTCGCATTCTTAATGGAATATTTTAAAACCAAATGATGGAATGTTTACCAAACCATACATTATATTAAATAACATACAATTTTATACATATTTTTTATAATATGTCAACCTATATGGAAAATAATTGTTTATTAGCATTAAAATACATCGTAAAAAAAAAATTTTAACAAAAAAACCCTCCAATTTTCAAGATAAATCTCATTTTAAATACAAGTCGAGAGATTTTAACATAAATTGATATCTAATCTTAGTATCATATAATTATTGTCATCTACAAGGTATAAATATCTTGTAGAAATTTGTTACAATGGCAACCATTTTTGAAAATGTGCTTTTGGTCTCGACATTAGGCATTTTAAGCAATAAACATATTTGGCATACGTAAATATATAAAATTATAAGAAATTAATGTCATATTAGTTCTATAAAACACAAATTGTTACTATAGTAACCATTGTAATATTTCACCCAAAAAATCATATACATGTATATTCTATTTAAAATCAATATATTCGTCGAAACGGTATACATTATCAATGCTGCAAAAACAATATTTATCTTGACAAACATGATTGTTCAAAGTAATTTCACCTTGACCTTGGACATGAAGGCCACATGGGTGTGGTATGGAATGAAAATATGGATGATGTTAAGGAAGTATACAAAGTTTGAAGTCAATCTGACTTACCGTTGCAGAGATAATGGGTACCCGAAAACTTTAAGACAAATCGTACGGATGCAAATGTCTAAGTAATTTGCCTTGGAAATGAAGGCCGCATGAGTGTGGTATGGAATGAAAATTTGGATGATGATAAGGAAGTATATGAAGTCAATCCGACTTTCCGTCACAGATAATGGGTACCCAAACTCTTTAACGTGGATGGACAGACAAACGGACGGAATTACGAAAAATATATACCCTTTGACATACTTTGTATGCCGGGGGTAGATCTATATCTATAGTTTTTTATACACAGTTTAAACTTTATATATTTTACAACAATTACAAACAAGAGTGAGAAGTCATACCTGCAACAGGACAGGTGACACACGTCATCAGTCCCATTTCTCCTGTCACAGCCATAGCTGAAGAACTAGACTGGTGACCTAATTATGTCATCAGTCCCTTTTTTCCACAGGTTGAAGTAACGGACCGAGGTCTATAAATACATTAAATATGCCTAAAAGCATCAATACACCCTCCATATACTCCATTATAATGAGGGAGTAAACAAAACATTCTTAATTTTTCTTCATTTATTGCTGCTTTTAGGCATATTTAATGTATTTATAGACCTCCGTCTGTTACTTCAACCTGTGCTTTTTTCCTGTCACAGCCACAGGTTGAAGTAACGGACCGAGGTCTATAAATACATTAAATATGCCTAAAAGCATCAATAAATGAAGAAAAAAAATAAGCTAAACAATTTTTTATTTACTCCCTCCATATACTCCATCTATAATGGAGTAATGAGTATATGGAGGGAGTAAACAAATTTTAACTTATTTTTTTTCCTTTATTGATGTTTTTAGGCATATTTAATGTATTTATAGACCTCGGTCTGTCACTTCATCCTGTGAAGGGACGGTGTCTCAGATATACAATATATCATGCAATGTAAATTAAAATTACATGCGGCTGCAACTGGAGAAATGGGGCTCATGGGTTTTGCGACCAGTGTCGATCAAGATCAGACCGTCAACCGCAGTCTTGTCAAGATCTGAACTGTTCGCCATTCCATCAATGAAACACCCGGCAAGCTTCAAACAAGCAATATAGATCGTTATCGGGCTACAAGAGTGTGATCAGGAGTTACACTGGTCACAAATCCCTTAAGCCCCATTTCTCCAGTCACAGATGACACACGCTGTGTGATTTTGTACATAAGAACATGTGCGATTGTTCATGAAATATATTTACAGAAACTGTGATATTTTCTGTAAACTACGTCGAAAGATGAAGAAATATTCATAGCAAATGCGGAATCACCAACATTCGACGTCTAATACAGAAAATATCGTAAACATTTTTCATGAAAAATCGTACATGTTCTTAGGTACAAAATCGAACATGTTCTTAGGTACAAAATCACAGGGCGTGTCATATGTCAATCAATCACACAATTTTATTTGATGAACTTTCCAAAGTACATAATACAGGCTCTCTGGTGACCTTTTGTGAAAAAGTAGGAAAAAAGTAGGAATTTATGATAAACAAGAGCTCCGCGGAGCAAAATGTCATGCCTGGCGCAGTTTGATAGTATATAAGGAGCTTGTAATAACCTTGGGGTTAGTGAGCATCATGGGCTTTCTGTAGAATGATGCGGGATGTTGTTACAAATGCATGTTATGAAATATTAAAGCATAAACTGAGCGTTAATTTTTCCAAACACGGAAATTTCTAAGTCAGTGACCTTGACCTTTGGGGTTAGCGGGCACCATGGGCTTTCTGTAGAATGATGGACTTTCTGTAGAATGATGCGGGATGTTGTTACAAATGCATGTAATGAATATTAAAGCATAAACTGAGCGTTAATTTCTAAGCCAGTGACCTTGACCTTTGGGGATAGCGGGCACCATGGGATTTCTGTAGAATGATGCGGGATGTTGTTACAAATGCATGTATGGAATATTAAAGCATAAACTGAGCGTTAACTTTTCCAAACACATAAATTGCTAAGTCAATGACCTTGACCTTTGGGGTTAGCGGGCACTATGGGCTTTCTGTAGAATGATGCGGGATGTTGTTACAAATGCATGTATGGAATATTAAAGCATAAACTGAGCATTAACTTTTCCAAACACGGAAAGTTCTAAGTCAGTGACCTTGACCTTTGGCGTTAGCGGGCATCATGGGCTTTCTGTAGAATGATGCGGGATGTTGTTACAAATGCATGTATGGCATATTAAAGCATAAACTGAGCGATAAAACGGAGCGTTAACTTTTCCAAACACAGAAATTTCTAAGTCAGCGACCTTGACCTTTGGGGTTTGCGGGCACCATGGGCTATCTGTAGAATGATACGGGATGTTGTTACAAATGCATGTATGGAATATTAAAGCATAAACTGAGCGTTAACTTTTCCAAATACGGAAATTTCTATGTCAGTGACCTTGACCTTTGGGGTTAGCGGGTACCAACCATGGGCTTTCTGTAGAATGATGCGGGATGTTGTTACAAATGCATGTATGGAATATTAAAGCATAAACTGAGCGTTTAACTTTTCCAAACACGGAAATTTCTAATTCAGTGACCTTGACATTTGGGGTTAGCGGGCAACATGGGCTTTCTGTAGAATGATGCGGGATGTTGTTACAAATGCATGTATGGAATATCAAAGCATAAACTAAGCGTTAACTTTTCCAAACACGGAAATTTCTAAGTCAGTGACCTTGACCTTTGGGGTTAGCGGGTACTATGGGCTTTCTGCAGAATGATGTGGGATGTTGTTACAAATGCATGTATGGAATATTAAAGCATAAACTGAGCATTAATTTTTCCAAACACGGAAATTTCTAAGTCAGCGACCTTGACCTTTGGGGTTAGCGGGCACCATAGTCTTTCTGTAGAATGATGCGGGATGTTGTTACAAATGCATGTATGGAATATTAAAGCATTCCATTGAGGGAAACAGAAGTTACAATGAATTAACCTGAGAGTTAAGTTTTAGAAACAGAGCTAAACGCAAAAACTTAACGTTGAATGCATGTGAAAAGTAGGTCAATGAACCATGAAAACTAGGTCAAGGTCACATGGGCTCCCTCTGTGTGAGATGGTTACACCACAGTGTTGATGTATACCGAAGCATTCCATCAAGGGAAACAGAAGATGTAATACATTAAACCGAGCGTTAACTTTTCCAAACACAGAAATTTCTAAGTCAGTGACCTTGACCTTTGGGGTTAGCGGGCACAATGGGATTTCTGTAGAATGATGCGAGATGATGTTATAAATGCATGTATGGAATAATAAAGCATTCTATTGAGGGAAATAGAAGTTACAATGAATTAACACGAGCGTTAAGTTTTAGAAATAGAGTTAAAGGCAAAAACTTAACGTTGAATGCATGTGAAAAGTAGGTCAATGAACCATGAAAGGTAGGTGACGGTCACAGGTGGAAGACTCGGACCTATGACACCAAAAAAATGCCTATTAAAAAAAATCCCATTACCCCACCCACTTGGTCTCGTACAGTACATAACGTTAATTAACGTTATGTACTGTACGAGACCAAGTGGGTGGGGTAATGGGATTTTTTTTAATAGACATTTTTTTGGTGTCATAGGTCCGAGTCTTCCACCTGTGGTGACGGTCACATGGGTTCCCTCTGTGTGAGATGGTTACACCACAGTGTTGATGTATACCAAGTATGGAGGTCGTAGGAGTTATAGTTTTCTGGAAACTGAGCTAAACGCAAAAACTTAACGTGAAATGATGACGCTGCCGCCGCCGACAGAAAAGCTTTGCCTATGTCCCTCTTCTGCTAAAGGGAACATTTGTCAGTAGGAACATTTGTTCATATTTTCTTACCTTTTAACATTTCTTGTACTCACGGTTACTCGGAACATGGTGTTTCAGTGATGTCTCCCTGTTGTGGCCTTGTGTCTTCAACATTACGGATGCTGCCAGTCTGAAATTGTTTTTTTTATTCTTTGAACTAACATTTTACAGCAATATGGACACCAACTAAGAGCATGCCTTTTATGGTTTTCAACCAGCATATCAGCATGTATGAGGTTATGAGGTCTGATCTCAGTGTACACTGTTTGGCATACCATTACACGGCACTAAGATATGGGTCTGGCAAGCAGTGTTGAGTCTGATCAAACTACACATGTGTATGCTCAGCTGGATGGAAAAGCTATAAGGTCCATTTTCTCAGTTGATGGCTCAATTTACTTAATACATGTATACTAATGAGTAGCCTATGAAGACTAGAAATCTATCAAAATGCCGTGTATTTATGGGACAAAATACATTTCCCATACACTATCATATATTTTCATATTTTATTTTTAATTTATACCAAGGGGACTGTGCAAGGTACATGTAGCTTCAGAAATGTAGTTGCAACTGCTGAATAATTTGAGCTATCTTGTCTTGTTCAACTCATTCATTCATGAGATGTGCCAGTCCCTAAACATGAATTTTCAATCGATGTCAATGGCGATGTCATATGAAAAGTGACGCAAAATGCCAACATCAAGTTCAAACATGTGCATATTATAAACTACTTCAGAAAACTTCAATGTAAAAAACATATTTTAAATTGCATAAATTTATTGCCCATTTAACTTGGTTGTTTACCGAATTTTTAGTCGAAATGCATGGAGCACTGCAGAGTGGGTTAGTGAAGCTAAGAACTAGTAAAAAGGTTTTGGACAGGCAACCAGGCAGAATGAGTACATCACGTCAGTAATATATTTAAAGGAAAATTACAAATTTGGTTTAGTCCTAAGGCACACATGCAAAATCATTTAGAGGCAAAATCACTTAGCCTCATCCCGTTTCAGTTAATTCCTATGGCTACCCAGGACATATTCTTGGGATGAGAGACAGTTCTACAGTAGACGGGGTCTCGAGACACAAATAAAAATAATGTGCAGCAACTGTTGGATTAGCAGGCCTCTACAAATCCACTCGTCCGCTCGTATTGGCGAGTGAATTTTCGATCTGGACGAGTGATAATTTGAACAGGCAATGCAGCATGAACATTAACACATATGGGGAGTGTGGATTGAAATCCAACCAGGACGAGTGACAATTTGAACAGGAAATGCAGCATGAACATTATCACATTGGGAAGTGTGTATTGAAATCCAATCTGCACGGGCAGCAAATTAAAAAATTGTCAAGGCCTGATAAGTATAAGTCTTCTTTGTTTTGCTTTCTGTTTATCACACAGCGACAATTGATGACAACCCAAGTACCCTCAGTCAGAACATCATGGGATAAATATTATCAATGTTTATGGGCAGTGTGCATCCAAGAGTATATTACAACACTCACCTGAGAATACTGTATGCTGTTCCGAACTGGCAGGCATCTGAGGTATCACAAACATCAAGGCCACAAGAAGAAGACACCCGAGAGCACTCTATATATATAACATGCACAGCTGTTTTCTGTAAATAAATCTCATAACAGATCAGAATAGCATAGCTTTTTTTTTTTTTTTTTTTAGCTTTTCAAATGAAAAAGTAGTAATTTTGATGAAATAGTAGGAAAAAGTAGGAATAAAAAAAAAGAGGAAAAAATAGGAACGCTTGAAAGCCTGATAATACTACCAGAAACTATGATAAACAGGGCAAATAATTGTGCTATTTCGATATACATGTACACCAGAAAGGAAACATTGTGAAATCTATTTTTTGTTGTGAAGTTTAAAAAAAAACTAAATACATGTAATGAGAACAGGACTGCAATTTTTCAAGAAAATATGTTCTGTAAATGACGTCGAAAGATGAAATTTTCATAGCAAATGCGGAATCACCAATATTAGACATCTAATACGGAAAATATTGTAAATATTTTTCATGGAAAATTGTGCATCGTCATGGTCTTAGGTACAAAATCACATGGCGATCATGTCAATCAATCCACCCCTCACCCCCCCCCCCCCACCCACCCCGGGAAAATGTTTAAATTACAGAGCTGCTGAGACAGCATTTAACGATATTATCAACATATTTCCTTCTATGTGAAGAACTAAAAATATTTAAAATTATATACTAAAATAAATAATTATTCATGGAACAAAATTTATTTTGTCATACTTTACCTCAAGATAGGCTGAGGGCAGGTGTTATAGTGTACCAATTTGATGGACTGAATGGCAAACAGTATAAACCCTGATTGAACCATGCAGATGCTTTGTCCAATCTGGGACTAGACTGGTTGCTCCTTTGTTCATATGGAATCAGGTCATGACCTCTGAGTAACTTGTCTGCAGAAACCAGACCCCGTTAATGGGCTAAATGCCCTGGTCAAATAGCTTGGGGTCACACAAAATGAATGCAGGACCTCTGTTGCAATTCTGAATTGTTGTCTGCAAGTATTGTGAAATTTCATAGATCATGTAATAACTCTTTTGAGACTGTACATTGATGACTAGTATTTGAGCTACACTGAGTCAAAACTTAATACTATAACATGTAGTTGTTTACAGTCATTTGCATATTACAGATGGTTCCAAATATGATTCAGAAGACAGTCCGATGTCTAAATTGACTTTGATATTCGTATTAAAAGCCAATTTAGACATAGTTCTAATTTCCTTTCGTCATTGATATTTGCTGTGTGTATGTAGATGAATGGATGAAATGTGCATGTAAAGTATCTAAGGTTTGCATTCAATGAGTAATTAATTATAGCAATTTGAACTGTGTTGAACAAACACAGTTCTCAGGAAAAGTCTGCATTGTGTGCATTTCATGCCGAGTGGTCAGGTGCTTTCTATAAGGTCCACGTTGCCAAGTATAAAGGCCATTGTTTGGGTTGCCAGGGAGCTCTTGGGAATATTACATTATAGAATCAGCATGTGCCTTTGTCTTTCATCTTTCGATCAAATTGAGCCGTAATTCCCAAATTAAAAAATTAACAGTAACATCTTAGAAATTAATAATATACCACCATTCACTATAACACAGGTCTATAGAGATAATAATAAGTTTCCATTATAGTCGCTAGTGAAATTAATTTAACCCTTACAGCACTATCTTAATTTTTTGTTGTTAGTCCAGTAGACGATTTCATCAACATTGCAAAGTATACTTATCTAGCAAAGTATACTTTATACTACTAAGTAATCATTTATGTTTCCCGAAATGCATTATTTCATATAGGTAGAACTAATGACTGCCTACATTTGATGATTCAAAGTACGCAGAATTATTATACTGAATTTATTACATTATTACAGACAAAATGACTGATAATGTAATAAATTCAGTATAATAAAAAAATCAATAAAAAATTGAAAATTTCTCCCTCAAAGTATACTTTGTTAGATAAATTTTGATGAAATCGGCTACAGAACATCACCGACCCAACTTGATGGCTGTTATTTGTTTATTGGTATTTTATATTTTTCAATAAAACTGAACATATATACAGCATCAAACTGTACAAACACTTGGATTGAACCCTAGTTTACAGTTACAAACATACACCATATTAGATGTCTAATATTGTTAATTTCAATACAATGTTTTACCCAAAAAAAAAATTATTCACAAATTTTGTCAATATTTTTTTTTTATTTCTATAAACAATAAAAGCTTAAAATATTTCACAACTACTATTTACATGCATACTGAAATAACCCAAAGTTATTCAATTTAAAAATATGTAAATTTGATATTTTATCCACAGGAAAATGCCAATTAATGTCAAGACTGTTGAAGACAGTCATTAAGTCACGACTATTTTGTCGTCTGCTGTTTATTTTCCATTTTTATCATCAAAAATATGTTTTGACAACTTCAGACAACTTTAGAATAATTTACAACATGCTTCGACAGCACTTCAGAATCACTTCGGAAAGTTCCAATTTATAATACTGGAAAATAACTATTGTTTCAGTATTATAAACATTATAAAAAAACATTATTTTCACAAATTCCATTTTACACAAACAGTTTTTTCCAGTTATAACTGTGATAACAAAATACGATAGAAATCTACAATCAACCCATGTTTTCCTGATCTGGTTCATCCATGTCTACATGTCTGTATACAATACTTTTACACAGTCATTATCATAAAACTGAGATACGTACAGTGAATTGTGGTGTTGGTTGTAACAGATCATGTGGGGCCACGATATCTGTCCGTCCCCGAAGACTTCAATACTGCGGGTACAATCTGCCGTTATGTGGTGGATGTTGCCAAGCCCCAAGTCGCAGACATAGATACTTCCGCCTGGGTGGACGGTGAGTCCGAGTGGAACCCCCAAGTTGTCTCGCTGGTATCGGGCCAGCACGACGCCATCCCGGGTCACACGTGTTATGCCGCCGTAGCCTGTCGTGATCAACTCCCCCTGGGTGTTGTGGATTATATAATCGAGGTTGCCATCAGGACATGTCCATACAGTTGTCACCTTCCTACCCCTCATGTCAATCTCCACAATGTCTCGTGATTCCCAAACTACCGCCGCCAGGTTGTCGCCACATCTAGTCACACTGCGGCATTCCACTGCGGTCTCGATGATCCGCCCGAGGGTCAGGATGCCGGACACCGACACCAACTGGATCTTGTTGTTGCGTGGCATACAGACGGCCACCTGCCCGCTGTCTATCTCCGCAATGTCGTAGGGAGTGGATTGTAGTTTAACGTGGGACACGAGTTTATGGTTGACGTCAAACAGCTTATTGTTCATATTTTCACGGTCCGACAGCAGTAGCCGGCCGTCGGCGAGCGCGAGTAAACCTGTGACGTCACACGTGCGGCGATCTGTAGGTCCGCGGATATTGATGTCGTCACTCAGACACGGGAAGGTTTCCGGCACTAATTCTCCAATAGCACCAACACTCTGTAAATGATCCGATAATGTTGTATTTCCTACAAACACGCACGACTTCATGTTGCATTTATGCGGAATACCGGCAGTTGATGTTTTGCACTCGGTTATCAAAGTTTCAGCCTCCTTCAACAAAGGAAGGAGATTATTGTCGCTGCCTTTCTTTGCTTCGTCGCCGATGTCCGTCTGTACGGATGTGATTCTATCTATGTATTCGCGACTTAACTCACAGACGACGTTTAGTCGGCGCGTTATGGCATCCACTTGGTCCAGAGATTTCTTCTCGGCGTCGTCGATGAGTCGTTGAATGGCGGCGTCAGCGGCCCTAGTGGGCGCGGCCCCCTCTCCTGCCATATCTGCTTTATTCACGTGATTCTCAGTCCCGGTTGTATATAAGTATTATAATCCACGATAATCCATGATACTCCGCCCGGCTTAGACTTAGTGGGCGCGGCCCCCGCTCCTAGATACTGCACAAAAAGATACCAACTGGCAGGTGTAACATTGCAACGAAGGATATTTTCCTCCAGTAACTGACATATAGTATAGTACTATTGATATTTTCTGTTTTATAATAATCAGGGTTGGCAATTTCCCAGGAAATAAGAGTATTTCCCAGGACGGCGGGAAATACCGGGAAATACTGGGAAATACCGGGAAATATGAATCTTGGTGGTCTTTTTCATTCCAAAATGTCAAGATGAGTCTCTATATTCCCCTATATCTACTATGGTTTATATCTGTGTAGACTGATAAGCCTATAGGTAAAACATTCTGCAATAAAAAAAGAAATAATAAGTTTATTTAGAGAAAAAAAACATCATTATTTTCTAGACAATTTTCTTCCCTATATACAAGTCTATGTAGTATTTGCCAAATGTCTATTTTATTGTATATGAGAACACCCCTCATTACTATAGTAACCTGCCACTAATAAAAGCTGCTTTTGGAATTTTGAGAAAATCCCTGTTGAATTGTTGATAACAGGGATAATCCATGTACAGTGTAATTGTAATTGTTTTACAACTTGACATGACCATATACAGACCACCTGGGTTCTTATTATACAGTATGACACAAAAGGTGTGAGAGAAGGCTGACAATTAACAGCCTGTTGTTATAGTCTGATATAGTTTATTAAAGTATATTAAAGTCTCATCAATGTACATGTACATGCAAATAAGTAGACATTAGTAGGATTTTGGCTAATTGTAACAATTTTAGGTACTGTATCTCATACGTACCATCGTGGCCCATAGTCTTCACGTTAAATAAATGTCATAATAATAATGCAAATAAGTAATACAAATGCAAAGCATAAAACAACAGTACATTGTCAGTCATATAAGACTTGTAAGAGACTATGTGTATGCACATCATGCATGCTAAGATCATTTATTCTCATTTCTTGATACTGAATATTAGTGTGGGAGAAGGTTGACAATTAACAGCCTGTTGTCTAAACATAGTCTGATCATGATGACGTTATCCTTGTGAATTGATTTTAGCAGACACTCAGATGCTTCCTAAAAAATGAAAAAGTAATTTACAAAAAAATAATACAACCAAAATATAAATGCCATGGTTGCCAAATATTCCACCTGATGAGTACCCCTTGGGAATGAAACAGATCTATACATTGTAATTAACCCCTATATCTAATTATTAAGTTGTTGATTGTTTAATTAACTATTACTGAGCTTAAAACTTAATTTAAATAACTTTAATTATCAAATAATAACATCTAAATTCATATTTCCCGGTATTTCCCGGTATTTCCCACTTTGGGGAGTATTTCCCGGGACGGGAAATACCGGTATTTCCCGCCGGGAATTCCCGCCCCTGGTATTTCCCGGCCAACCCTGGTTTTATTGCATATTTTCAAAAAAATAGGACATGTTTTCCAGGGGACCGTAACAATGATAAAAAGTGTAACGTATGGGGAAATACTGTAACAAAGCGTAACAAGGTGTAACAGAGTTGTATTTTAAAATATCCTGCACATCTTCATCGTTACACTGTAACAGTGTAACGACTGTAACGAAAGGCCCAAAAAATTGGACATGTTTTCCAGGGGACCGTAACAATGATAAAGTGTGTAACGTATGGGGAAATACTGTAACAAAGCGTAACAAGGTGTAAAAGAGTTGTATTTTAAAATATCCTGCACATCTTCATCGTTACACTGTAACGGTGTAACGACTGTAACGAAATGCCCAAACAATAGGACATGTTTTCCAGGGGACCGTAACAATGATGTTTTCCAGGGGACCGTAACAATGATAAAGTGTGTAACGTATGGGAAAATACTGTAACAAAGTGTAACAATGTGCAACCGAGTTGTATTTCAAAATATCCTGCAAGTTACTTACAGCATTTCTCCATATTTACATACTCCATTTCCTGGCATTTCAAGTTTCATCCATTATGTATTTATATATTCTGCATATCAATGCTACAATGAAATATATATTTTACTATATAATTCTGAATACACATTTTAGTTATCCTTCAGTGGACCGTCATCCAGTGTGTAGCTGACATACCTGGTATCAAAGTATATCTAATATTAAATTAATAAATAAAAAAACACAGCAGTTCGGTGATGAGTTCGGTAGTAGATATTTGTTTACTTGAATGTTGTTGTTGTTGTATGTCTGTAATTCAGGCGCTTATTTTTCGCCTCAATCTCTCTACAGCCAAAAAGACTGAAAGAGCATTGTTTCGACTGCTCGACTTGATTGTGGGCTGTGGTTCCTGTAGCCCATTTCATCAACATTGCAAAGTATACTTTAGTAGCAAAGTATACTTTGAGGGAGAAATTTTCAATTTTCGTATAAATTTATTAATTTTTATTATACTGAATTTATTACATTATCACAGCCAATTTGGTTGTGATAATGTAATAAATTCAGTATAAGAATTCTGCATACTTTTGATCATGAAATATATGCATTTGTTAGTTCTATATGAAATAATGCATTTCAGGAAAAATAAATGATTACTCCCTCAAAGTATACTTTGCTAGTAAAGTATACTTTGCAATGTTGATGAAATAGGCTACTGGTGTGTTTAGTACGACGATCAGTTTGCACCATACCACCTAGGCCCACAACAGTTATTACCCA
Source organism: Conchocele bisecta (assembly GCA_029237695.1). Taxonomy (NCBI): domain Eukaryota; kingdom Metazoa; phylum Mollusca; class Bivalvia; order Lucinida; family Thyasiridae; genus Conchocele; species Conchocele bisecta. The sequence continues at coordinate 58,922,675 of CM055278.1, read as the reverse complement.
TTTAAATTCATAATTAACACACTTTCACATGCAGATCATGGACTGCAGTTAAATCTACATTGTACCTTTAATGTGTTTCTCTATATTGCTTACGAGAAGTTTGAGGGGAAAGAAGTGAAAGTGAGTGGGTGTAAAGGGAATTAAATAAGTGTATAATTGCGTCACTATTCCACGAGTTCTAAAAATGACGAATGCCCGTTATACAGATATAACCATTTAGTAATATTTATTTTACTGATATATAGTAACTCACAGTGGTATCAGGCTATTTTCATATGCAAATGAGGCACAATATTTTGTTAATTATTTGTACTAATTAAATGCATCACGTGAAAAAACTATTTTCCCGACAGATTATATAGTATTATCATTGCACATCAAAAAATACATACAGAGAATAAATATTAATGTCATTTAACATTTTAAGGAAACACGGTTATCACCCGATATCAGTGTGGAAATTCATGTAGGATATGAAATGTATAATAATGCCAATTATAGCGTAATGGTGAATGATAACAGCTAAGGTCATATAGAGACGGAAGAAATTTGAGGCGAACATATATCTATATTTATAGTTTCTGCTGACCCTCTAAGAACATATATAACTGTAGGTGTGTACACTAGCCAGATGTTACTCATCTGTGTATGTTGGTTCAGATAATCGGTGCATATTTACCAATACATTGGCTCTTTTTTTACATTGGAGTTGAATTAGGTTATTGCCCATTATAAAAGTAGTAAGATTATTACTGATTCTACTGCTTTTGGGCGGGGGCCAAGTGCTTCTGGTGTGGCGAGGGCCTGACACCAGATCAGGATTATTCTGATTTCACGGATGAATGTATATATTGTTTTTATTGTAAATTCTCAGTTCTGATTTTAGGATTTTACCCCCATTTGTATATGTACTTGAACATGTACATGTACAGGTAATATATGGGAGTTAATACTAAATCTATTGATCCGGCCTTAAATGACCTTAGCTGTTGATAGGCCGTTAAACCCCAACAAACAAATACATTGTTAGATATAATTAATGCATTACTTTCTGCACTGTGCTATGAATATGGAAAATGTGGGGCTAGGGCCGTCACAGTGGTTTAACCATTAACAAATATAACCATTAAATATATTATGCCGACAAATTACCATAGTAATGTTGTTTAATGGCCTGTCAACAGCTAAGGTCATTTTAGGGTGGAATATTTCTGCGATGGGAAGAAAATCTCCGGATGAATATTTACAGAAAAAAATAATATTTAGCCCTGAAAGTAGAATAACCGGACCTTGTGCCAGGTCATCACCACACCAGAGCCCGACTGATTAGGTGAATATTTACAAAAAATATACATCAAGCGCTGAAATTATAATATTCTGATCTGGTGACAGGTCCTCACCACACCAGACTCCCTCTCCATATTAATAATGTAACTGGATTCAACTATCAAGTAACAAGAAAGCCAAAATTAAAATGTATGTGGACTAAACCAGGCTTATACGGATTCCGAAATGGATTCAACATATTGTTCAATTACAGTACTCTTTGTTTGCTCACAACCAGCTGCCCTCTGCTAGTTGAATTCTGTATGTATAGGGAAATAACTAATACAACAGCATGACAAATGTTTTGTAATGTGTAATAAATTTAGACATGTACAAGACACATTCACAAGCATATGTATGTATACATGCATTTATTACCATCAAATCAGGACACATAATACAAAGCATACTGCACAAATGTTCACATGAAATCACAGGTAAACCATGTTATGATGTGCTGTAATCCATTTCATAAATGTGATATTGTAACGACCCTTCGTTGCATCTGTCTTCAAGAATACATGATAAACCATAGTTCCTGTTCACTTAGGGGGTTGGTAGCGGGCCCTTGTGAATCCGGATATGGAAGCGGGAATAACTATAGCTACTTGGCAATGAAAGAACGACAGTGGCTTACTAATGCCTGATATTTTGATAACACATAACACACAATATTATGCAACACGTACACCTATATGAGGGTGACAATTCGGTAACAATAATGGTATCGGGGTGATATGCAGGACTATATAAATCACAGTTAGTATATATTTGAAGTATATGTATGCGAGTCGAGACTAACTGGCATAGGCGACTGTGGGAGCAACTATTGACACGAGCAACTATTTCTAACGCTCACGCTCGGACCTAGACAGGACTTGCGGGGCTATCGTACAGTATGCTACTGAATGAGGGAGTCACACAGCGGGAATCACGAAGCTGGGGTTGAGACTAATGTTGGGTAAGAAGTCACACAGCGGGAATCACGAAGCTGGGGTGGGCACAGAGCAGGGGTGGCGAGTCGCACAGCCGTGGGTCACGAAGCTGGGGTGGGAATCATGACACATAGCTGATTGGGGGCACACAACAGCATGCCAATAGAGTGGGAATCACCTAACAGGAGTGGGGATCACCTAACAGGGGTGGGAGCGGGAGGGTGGGGAGTCACACAGCAGGGAGTAACTAAGCTCGAATTGGGAATCGTATCGCAATGGGGAAAACGTGGGTGGGGTAATGGGATATTGGCATTATCATGGTTCCAGCCAATATTAATAATAAATAATGTCAGAATCACTTTCAAATCATCACATCTAACGACCATTGGTAACATCGACGGTGAGTAATGTTTATGGGGGAGGATATTTGGTAGGATAAATGGGGGAGGATAAATGTTCTGTAAATCACGGAACTTGTCCAACTCGACCTGACAAAACCTATAAATAGGAGTGAAATCTGTCAGTTGGCGACTTTGTACAGAGCGACGCAACTCGAGACGCAACTCACGTCTCCGAACTCCCAAGGCCCAAATATCCTCCCCCATAAACATTACTCACCGACGATGTTACCAATGGTCGTTAGAAAATATCACTGAAGTCTGATATAAAGAACAGTTTATGCCCACTACCTTTAAGTGCCAACATATTGTCAAATGACCTTCCTAATGGTGCGACAAAGCCTTTATATTTTGACATTGACATAAAGATAACCAAATTCAACTGTCATGTACAAAAATGCAAACGACGTACGTGAGGAAACCAGGTGATACGGTTGTAACTCGGATTAATTTTTAAAAATCTGTGTAAAATTGATATTTTTCATTTCAGCTTCAGCAAATTACTTGCACTGAATGAAAATATCCTTGATTGATTGTATTTTCTGAGCATAACATGTTATTGTGATCAAGGTCATGACCATGACCTTCAGTGGTCAGCTTTTTTAGTGTATCAGGGCTCCAGATAAGGAATTAGTAATTGAGTATTGTCATTCCATCATTTCTGAAGCAATTGGGTATTTCAAAATTTTAATTGTGTAAAATAGAATCACACTACTGTTTACACATCAGCAGACCGCACTTATTGAATAATTTGCTTCTAAATGAAAACACATCTTGGTATTTCATTAGAATTGTCTCTTTGGAGATGTGTTTTCATAGAAAAATAAGAAAATATGCTATATTTATGGTCTGTTTATTGTTTTCTGTAGCATGATAAAGATACCACAACTTTTTCATTGCTTTTTGATACTCACTACTTCTGATTTTAATTGGGTTTTTGGCAATTTTAATTGGGTATTTACGTAAATACGCAGCTTATCTGGAGCTCTGGTGTATTAAAGCATGTTACTTGTACACATGTCTGAATTTAAAGTTTTTCACTAATATCAGTACATACACAGATGCAATTAGTACTGCTTATTTATCCACTGCATATGCATTATCATTAGGGTCATGACCTTGACCTACATTTACGTCTTTAAATGTTATAAAGATTGGGTCAAAATAATTGATAATGGGTCGTTCTGTTATTGAAATCAAATGCATTTTTTATTTCAACTTGAAACTACTGATAAACTATTTTAATTATATTGAGCCATTTTGGAGGTTAACAATCACCCATCATCAGTAATAATATTTACAGTTATTAAAGGTACTGTGTCTCAGATGATGTTTCAGATACTCGATAGGTTGTTTTTCGTGTGATGTACTGAATATAACGTTTAAACCAATCCCACCATATCATTTGCTAAAATACCAAAACATTTGCATTATCTGCATGTACATGTTTATGCTCTCAGAAACTGTGATGATTAAGTTATGCATTTTCACTATACAATGTACATATACCAGTAATAAAGAAAATTTGTGAAATAAAATGATTTATTGTTCAGAAATGATTATACTATACAATAGTTTGAAAGAAATTTCAATTTTAGACAATGTTTAATAAAATTAAACTAGTAACCATCAATTACAGAACAAGTAGCATTCACAATGCTAGATACATGTATTTTACTTTTCCTACCAATTCTATTTTTTCCCTGATGACTTGTATCCACTGGGTTTAGATATATACATTAATTTAACTTATTTTTTATAAATCTGTTTTATGCAGCAGGTTAAAACGGGATCAAACTTGTTTGCCCGGCCTTATATGACATTAGCTATTGATAGGCCGTTAAACACCAATAAACAAACAAACAAACAAACTTTCTTGGCATATGTGATACCCAGTGCCTTTAACCATAATCGTAGCAATTTATAAAAAATCATGCGTTACTATTTACTCCAAGCTTAAAAGTTAGGTCAGAAATTATTTGGCTTTCTCGCTTTTAACTCGTAATACATTTAACTGACACATGAATATTCCACATAACCATGTCTAGTCTTGAATATAGGAATGAAATTATATAACCATTTCTAGCTCGCCTGCATGAAGTGCAGAAGAGCTTATGGCATGGCATACCCCCGGCGTCGTCGGCGTCCACAAACTTAACGTTGGGTAAATGTCTTATAACTTCTGTTTCCTTTCATGGAACACCTCGTTACATTATTGTGTGCATAAATTGTTTGTTTGTTTGTTGGTGTTTAACGGCCTATCAACAGCTACGGTCAGTTATGGCGGGGTCAATGGGTTTAGTATTAAATCCCATATATTACCTGTGCAAGTAAATGTACATTTTCAAGTACATGTACAAATGGGGGGAAAATCCCAAAATCAGAACTGAATATTTACAATAACAAAACTATATATTCAGCCCTGAAATCAGAATAATCCTCATATGATACCAGGTCATCACCACACCAGATTCACTTATCCCCTCCCAAAAGCAGTAGGATCAGTAATAATCTTACTACTTTTATAATGGGAAATAACCCAATTCAACTTCCAGGTAACTAAAGAGCCAAAGATAAAAACGTACATGGGGGCAGACCAGGCAAATCGTGATTCCTATAAGGATGAACACATACCGTTAATTTACGCCGTCTCATTCGCACGACCACCACACAAAGGTTGAATACAATTCATTTAAATGACTTTTTCATGAGCATGCTGGACACAGCCAGTCTCCTGATGGAGTTTTCTTCATCTTTAAACATTTCATGTGATACCATTGGATGCTGCATTGATTGTTGTCACAACCTATCATTCTCCCTGCTGATTGGCGCCGGCAGTTACACCATAGCTCTTCTTTCTATTTCATCTGTTGAATAAATGGCAATAAATCAATTTCTGTAAAGTACTATTTTAACTTATTCCCCACTTCTGGAAATGTGAATGTAGCTAAGGGTATCTGCACTTGACAATCATCTAGTAGTAGATTTTAAGGTTAAAGTTATTGAAGTTATTATTCTATCGTCTCGCCGTGATAAACATGTATACCGAATATTATTAGGATCTGTCAAGCATAACGCTTGTTATTGCGTAGACAAGCATACATAATTAGAAAATAAAAAATTGCCGCCAAGGGGGATAAGTCATCTAAAAAGTTTGACAGCCAATATGTTTTTTTATCTTGACGTTATAAACATGTATATCGAAGTGGGTTTGAAACTCAATAGGTTTGAATTTTAATATAAATACAGTTTAATATGACATGCAATTTTCCGTTATCTTTTCATCTTATCAAGTTCTCTCAATAACAGTAACAAAGAACAAAACATCTACATTCTCAAGTTTAAATCAATGTTATTGAGATGTTGATTTAATGGTATTTAATGGCCTATCAACAGCCAATGTCACCAAAATAACATCAAAATCCATTCCATTTACCTAGGTGTGAAAGGGTTCAACCTGTTCATGTGTCGATGCGATGTTTGTGCGGGCATTATTATCACTCTTGTGCTAGCTCCAGTTCAGTGTCTCAAATGGGAATATTGGTGGCACAGTATTATCATGTCAAAAGATATCAGTATGTTTCAGAAAGTTTGCTCCATTGTACAGTAGTGGCAGAAATGTATTACCAATTATCTTGTGTTTATGATGGTATATAGTCTGAAAAAACATCTCATGTGTGAATATTGCTACTTGTAGCCCATAACAGGAAAAGCTATCAATTGAGAGACTGTGCTATGTGTGGATATAATTGCCGCCAAAATGCTTACTTTTTTCACTTCGGTCTGTTTCTGTGACTTTCTTGGTACTGGCAGCAGCACTGGAAGAGAATAAATATATGTTTGACTCGGTATACCTATCATATCATAACTCATGTGTAACTCATTATAATTATTGAACTGCAGACGGTCACACGTTGCATGTTTGTTTCACTGGTGCAGTTGATCTTGCTTGGTGTAGTGCAACACAGTTATCGCCCCACAAAATAACAACTGTGTAATATAAATGTTACGGTTACTTTGATCTTGGTTGAAATGCTACCAGTGGTGAAACACACTGGTGACTTTTGCATACTAAAATGTCTCGGATACGACTAAATGCGCATTTCTGTATACAATAATAACAAGTACGAGGCCATATATATGTATGCCCCACCACGATTGTCCGTCCGTATCGTCTGACCGTCCCGTCCGTCCATCCGTCACAAAACGCTCGGTTAAAAATATTTTACTTGGAACTTGGCCTCATTTATTATCAAAGCGATATGTGGGGCATCCGTGTTCTATAAACACATTTTCTAGTGTATATATGTATTTATACATATATTCATCTGTAGCGAAAACATAGCAGTGAACATTCAAATTATTTGGATATATCAAGCTGTGCTCGCCCAGACGCCCGTACAAGGTAATATGGTTTACAAACTTTTTTTGGTTATGGTAGTCACAAAATTAATATTGTGCATGCATACCTTGAGTCGGAGACGGCCTGGTTGATTCTGTTCTGGGTGGTGGTCTACTACAGCCAGGTGGGTCTGTCCTCTTCTGGAATTTTCCTGGAACAGACAAAATGCTTGTGTTATTTTTTTTTAGACATGTGTAGAAGACAATACTCACATTTATGCGATAATAAATCGTTGAACATTTTAACTACTACTATTAAGCTAGCACACCAATGCAGTTGGATATTATGAATTCTAAGTTCAAAAGAGGTAAATAAAGAACCAGGGGTAATTTCAAAAAAGTATTCACTCTGCGCAGCTGCACATCATCAGGAAGCCACCTACCAAGTATCAAGACAAAACTTTATCCAGCTATTCCGGTTTAAATGTACAAAAGGGGGAGATAATTTATGACCCGATGATCAGATTAAAAATCGAAATTCACTTTGCGCATCTGCACACCATATGGAAGCTACATACCAAATATCAGGTCTCCATCTATTACGGCTCAAAAGGTTTTTGTCTTCCAAGAAAACATCACTGACATACAAACACCCATGATGAAAGCAATTATATACCCATTATTGTCACGCCCGCTTGCGGACAGCGTGATAGTCAGCACATTGGCGTACATTAGTCCGTGTGTTGTGTTTTTATGCCACCGGGTTTCGAAGAAACGGGTGGCATATAGTGTTTGGGCCGTCCTTCCGTCTGTCCGTCTGTCTGTCTGTCTGTCCGTCTGTTAACAAATTTGTCACAGTTTCTCAAATATGCTGCAGGTGGCATCCGCGTTCCACAGACGCATTTCTTGTTTTGTAAAGTTTTTCGCTTACTATCAAAGCCTCGGTGGAGAAATAAGAACTGTAACAGTGAGATGGTTCAAATGGTCGTTACAATATGTTGAGGAATAAGAACTGTAACAGCGAGATGGTTCAAATGGTTGTCACAATATGTGGCGAAATAAGAACTATAACAGTGAAACGGTTCAAATGGTCATCACAATATGTGGAGAAATAAGAACTGTAACAGTGAGACGGCTCAAATGGTGGTCACAATATGTGGAAAAATAAGAACAGTAACAGTGAGATGGTTCAAATGGTCATCACAATATGTGGAGAAATAAGAACGGTAACAATGAGATGGTTCAAATGGTCGTTACAAGATGTGGAGAAAAAAGAACTGCTGTAACAGTGAGACAGTTCAAATGGTTGTCACAATATGTGGAGAAATAAGAACTGCTGTAACAGTGAGACGGCTTAAATGGTTGTCACAATATGTGGAGAAATAAGAAACTGTAACAGTGAGACCGTTCAAATGGTTGTCACAATATGGGGAGAAATAAGAACTGTAACAGTAAGACGGTTCAAATGGTTGTCACAATATGTGGAGAAATAAGAACTGTAACAGTGAGATGGTTCAAATGGTCGTTACAATATGTTGAGGAATAAGAACTGTAACAGTGAGACAGTTCAAATGGTTGTCACAAATATGTGGCGAAATAAGAACTTTGTAACAGTGAGGAACGTTCAAATGGTCATCAAACAATATGTGGAGAAATAAGAACTGTAACAGTGAGACGGCTCAAATGGTGGTCACAATCTGGAAAAAATAAGAACTGTAACAGTAAGATTGGTTCAAATGGTCCAATCACAAAATGTGAGAAAAATAAGAACTTTCAAAACAATAGATGTTTCAAATGGTCGTTACAAGATGTGGAGAAATAAGAACTGTAACAGTGAGATGGTTCAAATGGTCATTCACAATATGGTTAAATAAGAACTGTAACAATGAAATTGTTTCAAAATGGTCGTTTACAATATGTTGAGGATAAGAACTTTAACAGAGAGATGGTTCAAATGGTTGTCACAATGTGGAGAAATAAGAACTGTAATAAGAACACCCGGTTTCAAATGGTTCTCACAAAAATGTTGAGAAATAAGAACTGTAACAGTGATTTGGGTTCAAATGTCATTACAATATGTTGAGGAATAAGAACTGTAACAGTGAGATGGTTCAAATGGTTGTCACAATATGTGGAGAAATAAGAACTGTAATAGTGACACGGTTCAAATGGTCATCACAATATGTGGAGAAATAAGAACTGTAACAGTGAGATGGTTCAAATGGTCATTACAATATGTGGAGAAATAAGAACTGTAACAGTGAGATGGTTCAAATGGTCGTTACAAGATGTGGAGAAATAATAACTGTAACAGTTAGACGGTTCAAATGGTCGTTACAATATGTGGAGAAATAAGAACTGTAACAGTGAGATGGTTCAAATGGCGGTCACAATATGTGGAGAAATAAGAACTGTAACAATGAGACGGTTCAAATGGTGGTCACAATATGTGGAGAAATAAGAACTGTAACAGTGAGACGGTTAAAATGGTGGTCACAATATGTGGAGAAATAAGAACGGTAACAGTGAGACGTTTGAAATGGATATCACAATATGTGGAGAAATAAGAACTTCTGTAACAGTGAGACGGTTCAAATGGTGGTCACAATATGTGCAGAAATAAGAACGGTAACAGTGAGATGGTTCAATTGGTGGTCACAATATGTGGAGAAATAAGAACTGTAACAATGAGACGGTTCAAATGGTGGTCACAATATGTGGAAAAATAAGAACTGTAACAGTGAGACGGTTCAAATGGTGGTCACAATATGTGGAGAAATAAGAACGGTAACAGTGAGACGGTTCAAATGGTCATCACAATATGTGGAGAAATAAGAACGGTAACAGTGAGATGGTTCAAATGGTGGTCACAATATGTGGAGAAATAAGAACTGTATCAATGAGACGGTTCAAATGGTGGTCATAATATGTGGAGAAATAAGAACTGTAACAGTGAGACGGTTGAAATGGTGGTCACAATATGTGGAGAAATAAGAACGGTAACAGTGAGACGGTTCAAATGGTCATCACAATATGTGGAGAAATAAGAACTGTAACAGTGAGACGGTTCAAATGGTGGTCACAATATGTGGAGAAATAAGAACGGTAACAGTGAGATGGTTCAAATGGTCGTCACAATATGTTGAAAAATAAGAACTGCTGTAACAGTGAGACGGTTCAAATGGTTGTCACAATATGTTGAGGAATAAGAACTGTAACAGTGAGACGGTTCAAATGGTCATCACAATATGTGGAGAAATAAGAACTTCTATAACAGTGAGACAGTTCAAATGGTTGTCAAAATATGTGGAGAAATAAGAACTGTAACCGTGAGACGGTTAAAATGAGTGAGACGGTTCAAATGGTCGTTACAATATGTGGAGAAATAAGAACTGTAACAGTGAGAGGGTTCAGATGGTCGTTATAAGATGTGGAGAAATAAGAACTGTAACAGTGAGACGGTTCAAATGGTCGTTACAAGATGTGGAGAAATAAGAACGGTAACAGTGAGACGTTTGAAATGGATATCACAATATGTGGAGAAATAAGAACTTCTGTAACAGTGAGACGGTTCAAATGGTGGTCACAATATGTGGAGAAATAAGAACGGTAACAGTGAGATGGTTCAATTGGTGGTCACAATATGTGGAGAAATAAGAACTGTAACAATGAGACGGTTCAAATGGTGGTCACAGTATGTGGAGAAATAAGAACTGTAACAGTGAGACGGTTCAAATGGTGGTCACAATATGTGGAGAAATAAGAACGGTAACAGTGAGACGGTTCAAATGGTCATCACAATATGTGGAGAAATAAGAACGGTAACATGAAGATGGTTCAAATGGTGGTCAACATATGTGAGATAAGGAACTTGTAACAATGTGACGGTTCAAATGGGGGTCACAATATGTGGAGAAATAAGAACTGTAACAGTGAGACGGTTCAAATGGTGGTCACAATATGTGGAGAAATAAGAACTTCTGTAACAGTGAGACGGTTCAAATGGTGGTCACAATATGTGGAGAAATAAGAACTGTAACAGTGAGACGGTTCAAATGGTGGTCACAATATGTGGAGAAATAAAGAACTTCTGAACAGTGAGACGGTCAAATGTGGTCACAATATGTGAGAAATAAGAACGGTAACAGTGAGATGGTTTCAAATGGTCGTCACAATATGTTGAAAAATAAGAACTGCTGTAACAGTGAGATGGTTCAAATGGTTGTCACAATATGTTGAGGAATAAGAACTGTAACAGTGAGACGGTTCAAATGGTCATCACAATATGTGGAGAAATAAGAACTTCTATAACAGTGAGACAGTTCAAATGGTTGTCACAATATGTGGAGAAATAAGAACTGTAACCGTGAGACGGTTAAAATGAGTGAGACGGTTCAAATGGTCGTTACAATATGTGGAGAAATAAGAACTGTAACAGTGAGAGGGTTCAGATGGTCGTTATAAGATGTGGAGAAATAAGAACTGTAACAGTGAGACGGTTCAAATGGTCGTTACAAGATGTGGTGAAATAAGAACTGTAACAGTGAGATGGTTCAAATGGTCGTTACAACATGTTGAGGAATAAGAACTGTATCAGTGAGATGGTTCAAAAGGTTGTCACAATATGTGGAGAAATAAGAACTGTAACAGTGAGACGGTTCAAATGGTCGTTACAAGATGTGGAGAAATAAGAACTGTAACAGTGAGACGGTTCAAATGGTCGTTACAAGATGTGGAGAAATAAGAACTGTAACAGTGAGATGGTTCAAATGGTCGTTACAATATGTTGAGGAATAAGAACTGTAACAGTGAGATGGTTCAAAAGGTTGTCACAATATGTGGAGAAATAAGAAATGTAACAGTAAGACTGTTCACATGGTCGTCACAATATGTGGAGAAATAAGAACTGTAACAGTGAGATGGTTCAAATGATGATTACAATATGTGGAGACATAAGAACTGTAAGAGAGGCTGTTCAATTTTGCGCATCTACACGTCACAACGAAGCTACAGACCAAGTTTCAGGTATGTAGCTAATACGGTTTAAAAGTTTTATGAGCTACACATCAAAATCATGGTAGATAATCCATGACCGGGTGTCGAATGAAAAATCGAAATTCAATTTGCGCATCTACACACCATAAGAAAGGCACACACCGATTATCAAGTCCATAGCTATTACAGTTAAAAAGTTATACTTCTCATTAGACAAAATTGAGAAAAGGGGGAGATAATCCATGACCCTGATGACCGGAGGTCTAATAAAAACATTTACATTCACTTTGTGCATCTGTACACCATAATGAAGGCAAACCACACACTAAGTTTCAAGTCCACATTTGAAAAGTTTTACTTCTTACAAGAAATGCAAAAAACGGACTTTACGTCCAAAAGGGGAGATCATTCATGTCCCTAGGGTCGGATTTAAAATTGAAATTGATTTTCAGTATCTAACTTCAGTTATAAAAAAAATAATATATGTACCAAGTATGAAGCTCCATCCATTACGGTTTAGAAATTATACAACTTATATAGGCAAATTTGCAAAGCGACATCTGTGCATACACCTGTGACGAAAACAATATAGCCATTTTTCTACAAAAAGTGGGTATAATAAATGAATATTCCTGTAAAGGCACATGATCAATATGATTAATAAAGTGAAATGGTATATAAATTTGTAAATTTGCACTATAATTCATATTTCTGTGAACTGTTACGTATATTAATGTGTCTAGTCTGGAAACTGTAGGTGGTATTGTAATATCTAGTACTATATTCAATTAATGATGCTTCAAAACATTTGCCTCCTGCTACAGTAATAGACTCTCAGTCTTATGGATTTAGCCCCCTTTTTCCAATCGTAGAAAGAAATCAGACGCTTGAAATAATCTGGAAATAATTATTGTGGGCAGATTACAAAAGAAAATTGTTTTAATACATATTATACCAACAAAATTATAGTCTGGTGAACAAAGTTTTTCTACAATTACTTTAATTATTTCCCAATGTCATAATGAAAATGTATTGCTATGGATGTATGTATTTTCCAAACTAAAAACGTTATCTTTCACAAATTCTGCTTCCTGGTACCAAAAACAAATCATTATAATTATTGTTGATAAAAACACACATACTGAATATATGACAGAATCAGACATCTCCTTCAATAATTAGGATACAATTAGAGAAAGAAAAAACATTAGCTAAATTTGGACAAATAAATAAACTGTTAGTTTACTAATGGTAATACCTGCTCACTAATATTATGTGTTTAACTTACCGATCCGTTTATTTAATGTAGCTTGTTAGAATTTATTTATAAAATAAAAAGCAGATAACAATGATGCCTAAACTTCAACAATTTGATGAAAACACCTCCACAGTCGAGAGACAAGTGAGTGATCACTAACTTAACCCAAAATAATTTTTAAATTTGACCAATGACAGCCTATTCATGAGCCACATATACCATGCATACTGGTTTAAACCGGTTTGAAGATTGTCAGCAGCAGCACCTGGGGGTCGTAAAACCAATCACAAACTTACTGAAAACTTACTGTTCTTTGATCTTGTTGATTTCCCACCAATTAAGATCAATAATTCTGTGGTCAGCAGCTGTTGTTTGACAGGGTACACCTGCAGAAATAAAGGAATGTCAACGCGCTGATAGGTCTCATGTTGAATTATATTTGTAATATAATCCACTCGGCGTACCGACACCACTATTTTTGTCGATAATCCGCATCGCAAGTAATTCTCTGCAATTACCTATACTTACTAGGAATATGATGGATTTGGCTTTCCCCAGAAACATATATACACTGCGCATATTCATGTTTAATACGGACATGCAATAGTAATATATTTCGTGCATTTGAATACTATACGGTATTTACATATTTGAAAAACCACTATATTGTACTGTAGCAGATACCGCCATGCATATATACTCTGTTTTATTTCCCCATGTTGCATGTTATTCACTGTAATGGGATGTAAATAAAGATATGTTGAGTTGAGTTGAATGTTTTGTATAAAAGATAGGAACAATTATAAAACTTTTCAACAACTTTTCAGATGAACATTATTTAACCACACATTTCCAAATAACTTGGGTTTGCTAATTATTCATAATTCTCGCTAATATTATTAATCATTGTAAAGTCAGTAAAAATTGTGTCCTTGGTCATACCATATTTGTGGCTGTTGCTGGAAAAATGGGGCTTATGGTTTTTACTACCAGGGTAGATCCAAATCAGCATGTGCATATGCACCGTCTGAACAGGATCTACCCTGTTTAGTTTAAACAATATCTGCCCTGTTTGTTATTAATCTATCAACAAAATGCGAATCATGACTGTCACTTATCTAGATAGATTAGAAATGACCACAGGTGACGGAAAAAATAATCTCATTACAGTATATATATAGTATGTTCTAAGGGCCATTTTATCAGCCGACTACCTCCACCAACTACCTGTACATATTGCATCCATCCCATCCTACTTAATACAATTTGAAAAGAAGTATAATTTTTCATACGTGTATAGGTGTAGGTGTAATTTTAAATTGATTGATTATCTGTCTTGTCTTCAAAGCAACAGAGACAGTTTAAATGAAGAATGATCCTCCCACGTACCTATAAGACCTCATATGTCTTTGAAACAATTTTTGTGATCAAGCTCTCAGTAACATATTTTACTTTTGACTTGAAATAAGAAAACAAATGTTTGGAAAGTTTGTGTACCTTATTTCTCAGTGGAAGTATATTTTTAATGCAAGAGACGGTTCAAAGGAGTGGTAAAACTGTGATGTCGACATGATTTTCGCATTTGCTTTTGAAGAAGTAACAAATGTTTTAAAATTATGTTACGTATACCCTAACCTTATGTTGTGACCATCACAGTGGTTACTCCTTGTATATAATATAAATATTTATAAAAGAAGTTCCTACTTTATTTACCGCAATGACAAGCCGTTTATGGATCCAAACTTCAACAAACAGAAAAAACAACATAAACATTTATACATACCTTACATTGTACTTGTTATATAGTTTGCTTCAAAATGTATATGCCTACATACATGTATTCTGAAATTTTCTGAAATATTGTTATGTTACATGGATCCAGAATCTGATTGTAACTTCTGATAGAGGACAAGAATATACCAGTCAGTTGACAACCGACTGTTGTATATTTGATCGGCATACACCCATGATAGCATAAGAAAGATACAATGTTTTGTTAAGATGCATCTTTAGCTACCAAAATGATGAATGACCAGTGTTGACCTATGTGTGTTCAGACTGATCACACCTCTATTCTAATCTAAGTTTACAGCTCTAACAAATTTAACAATCCCTGTTTTCTTATGATCCAAGGCAATTGGGGCCCAGTCATAAATCACAGGAAAACATAGGTAGGTTGAATCCAATGGGGAAAATAGACAACTTAGATAAATGGACATTCAAGTATCTTGTCTCTAAACCACCAAAGTTTTTGGTAAATGGTTAATAGAGCAGGTGCTACACATCTATACTATCCAATTGCCAAACTAAATTTCAGATGTAGTCTTATATTGAGTCAAGAACACTCACAAATGTAGTCTTATATTGAGTCAAGAACACTCACAAATGTAACAACAATACCTGTTTTCTCATACACAGCACAGGAGTCTGTCGGGGGCCATAAATCACAGTCAGAAACAAATACCCATATACACTTCTCAGTTAGAACAATTGGAAAATACAAAAATGGATATTCAGCTCTAAATTAAGTGTCTTACCAAGGTTTTTTTATCAGGATATACACAGATAAAATGGGGAAAATAGGAAAATTACAGAAATTTACGTTTTTGGTTCATATGGCAGTGACCGCATTAATGGAGCTTGAAGGTTTTGCAGCCAGTGTAGAGGAGCTTAAAGGTACATGCCCACTCAGTAGGCACAAACTGTTCTTTATAGGAATTAAATAAATGTATAATTGTGTCACTATTCCACCAGTTCTAAAAATTACGAGTGCCCGATATACGGATATAATCATTTAGTAATGTTTATTTTATGGACCGTGACGCGCGGTGGTATCAGGCTATTTTCATATGCAAATGAGGCATGATATTTTTTAAGTATTTATACTAATTAAATGCGTCTCCTGAAAAAAATATATTTTCGACAACTTATAAAGTAAGATCATTGCACATCAAAAAAAAAATACAGAGAATAAATAGTAATGTCCATTAACATTTTAAGGAAACACGGTTATCGACCCTGATATCAGTGTGGAAATTTATGTCTGCTATAAAATGTATATTAATGCCAATCAATACATGGGGTAATGGTGAATTAATGTTTATTTTGCCAGAAAATGTTTTGTGTCCACTGAGTGGGCATATACCTTTAAAAGGTTTTGCAGCCAGTGTAGATCCAGATCAACATTTGTATCCGCACAGTCTGATCAGGATCTGCACTGGTCGCCATTCCAGCAATGAAACACCCGTCATGCCTGTAACAATACCTGTTTTCTCATACATACCTATATGTACATATATAAATGTAAACTCATTATAGTCTATAATATAGACGTTGTCAATAAACACATGTAAACACATTTGGGCATGTACCTTTAAAACGTTTTGCAGCTAGTGTAGATCCAGATCAGCATTTGTATCCGCACAGTCTGATCAGGATCTGCACTGTTCGCCATTCCAGCAATGAAACACCCATCATGCCTGTAACAATACCTGTTTTCTCATACATACCTGTATGTACATATATAAATGTAAACTCATTATAGACTATAATATAGACGTTGTCAGTAAACACATGTAAACACATTATAGTCTATCATGTAGACTTTATCACTGTCATACAGACCTTGTCACTTTCAAAAGGCAAGGCTCATATCTCGGTCAGTTGAGCATGCCGGTCAGGGTATACACCGTATTATGATGGAATGAAAACAAAATACCCGATTCTTATCCCGCATCCATCTTTGTTACACTTGTTACACCGTTACACTGTAACACAGAAAATAACTTCTGGTTTTCACACTGTGTCTTTTCGTTACAGTTGTTACTGTAACAAGGGGGGAAATGCCTTTGTTACACTTGTTACACCGTTACACTGTAACACAGAAAATAACTTCTGGTTTTCACACTGTTTATTTTCGTTACAGTTGTTACTGTAACAAGGGGGAAAATACCTTCGTTACACTTGTTACACCGTTACACTGTAACAAAATGGGGACCTCCTGCCAGTTGGTATCTTTTTGTGCAGTATATGCCCGCTCCTGCGATATCAACAGTAGCCTATTTCACCAACATTGCAAGTAAACTTTGAGGGAGTCATCATTTATTTGTATGCCATATAGAACTAACGACTGCATATATTTGATGATTAAAAGTATGCAGAATTATTATACTGAATTAATTACATTATCACAGCCAAAATGCCTTTAAATGGCTGTGATAATGTAATGAATTCAGTATAATAAAAATTAATAAATTGAAATGTTCTCCCTCAAAGTATACTTTGTTCGTGAAATCGGCTACAGATGAACTTTACTCTGGGGTGGATTTGGAAAATACACAGTCCGGCTGTATGTAAGTATTATAATCCACGATACGCCGCACGCCACTGTTGTGTCTGTGTTTGGTCGCTAAGCTGCAAGTATAAGATAGAGATTATGCATTCCAGTAGAATCACAGGTTGAAGATTAAATACATTAAAGATACATAAAAGCATCAATAAGTGGTAACAAAATAAGCTTTACTCATTAATGTGTTATAAGATGGAGTAAACAAATGTTAGCGTATTTTTTATCTCACTTATTGGTGCTTTTATGCATATTTAATCACGTTACTTCAACCTGTGAGTCCAATATGATTCGATAAAATTAAAGCGCTGTTCACCCAAATCCTCCCCAAATCCTCATTTTCCCCCAAATCCTCCCCAAATCCTCATGTAATGAATAAGTTATCCAATGAATATGTCGCAAAACCTTTTAATATCGTTTGGTTCTTAAGAAGTTATTGAACCTGATTTGAATACGTTTTTATGGTAAAAAGAGTCTTATTTCGATGTTTTAATTTAACTTAGGCATTCTAGCAGCCAAGGGAGATCATCCAAAATAAATTATGAGATAAATGCAGGGAGATAAATGTTGTTTGACCCATTTTGGTCAATTGAAACATGCAAGTTATTTACCATTCCAAATGTGTATAATACTATTCATCTGTTTTTTATCTGAGGTTGGTTTATCTTCAATTAATTATGTACCAAAGATATTCCAGGCGCGGATACAGGTGGTGGGTCATGGATTTGCATAGCATGATAGAGGGTCATCTGAGGAATGCATGTTTGAAATAACAAAGGTGTTGCATGAAAGGAAACATAAGTTACAAGACATTTACCCAGCGTTAAGTTTATGAATGTGCCAAGTTTGTGAACTTCACCTTGGGGTAAGGGCTAGTTGCTGGGTCATGGATTTGCTACAGCATGATAGAGGGTCATCTGAGGAATGCATGTTTGAAATAACAAGGTGTTGCATGAAAGGAAACATAAGTTATAAGACATTTACCCAATGTTAAGTTTATGAATGTGCCAAGTTTGTGACCTTGACCTTGGGGTAAGGGCTAGGTGGTGGGTCATGGAGTTGCTACAGCATGATAGAGGGTCATCTGAGGAATGCATGTATGAAATAACAAGGTGTTTTCAAGGTGTTCCATGAAAGGAAACAGAAGTTATAAGACATTTACCCAACGTTAAGTTTATGGATGTGTCAAGTTTGTGACCTTGACCTTGGGGTAAGGGCTGGATGGTGGGTCATGGATTTGTTACAGCTTGAGAGAGGGTCATCTGAGGAATGCATGTATGAAATAACAAGGTGTTACATGAAAGGAAACAGAAGTTATACGACATTTACCCAACGTTAAGTTTATGGATGTGCCAAGTTTGTGACCTTGACCTTGGGATAAGGGCTAGGTGGTGGGTCATGGATTTGCAACAGCATGATAGAGGGTCATCTGAGGAATGCATGTATGAAATAACAAGGTGTTCCATGAAAGGAAACAGAAGTTATAAGACATTTACCCAACGTTAAGTTTGTGGACTGCGCCGACGACGCCGACGACGCCGGAGGGTATGCCATAACGGTCGTATAAAAATATACAGTAATGTATAATTTTGCTCTGAATGTTCTGTTTCGATTTTAACAACTGTACATTCCTTTTTCTAAATAAATACGCATGCTGTCGTGCGGGCATCAGTTACGAAAATAACAAATAATAATTAGTATGTGAAGCAATCTGCATAGTACAGTTGATAAATGCGAACATAAAGTTTGAAGACAATTACAAAAAGAAATCAGTACTGACAGTAAATCCATAAACAGGTTCGATACGGGTAGCCCGAACACTAACTACACACAGCCCGCACAATAACTACACACTACACGCCTTCCTCGGGGGGGGGGGGGGGGGTGGGGGGGGGGGGGGGGGGGCAACCGTGGCGGCGGTGGGCAGCCGAGGGAGTGTGGGTCATCTACCTGCTAGTAAGGGCTACATGTACATTAGCCCGTCCGTCAGTCATATTGGCTACATACGAAATATTTCTCCCGCTTTCCGAGATGTAAATTTAATTCCGAGAGTCAGGAATTGACAGTCGTTTAAAATGGTGTCCGCAGGGGCGTCGAAATTGGGGGGGGGGGGGGGGCGTGGTGGTGGGGTGGGGGGGGGGGGGGGGGGCCTGACTTCCTCAATGATACTGTAACAAAGCACATCTTCTCACCCTCAAACTTGCTGAGAATGCAGGAAATGGCGTTTCACGCCTATTAGATTTAAAAAAATAGTGGCAAATTACGAGGCCGCAGGTCGGCTAATATGATCATGGTTTTATTGTGTTCAATGTTTGATAGTATACATACATGTACTAACACTTGTAGATACATTTATATAATACAGCAAGTGTGGTAGTGTTACTTTTAACCCATATTTTAGCTAGTGGTGAAGTTCTTTTTGCAGTACAGTATACTATTTTGAACCATGGCAGTTGATTATTATTCAGGCTTGACATGCATGCATATTTTTAAATCATACGTAAGGGAGATAATCTAATTAAGGCACATGGAACACTACAATGAGATAATACATACATCACACTTACTTCACGTTGATCAGTCAAATAAACCACCTAACAGCAGATCCAATCATAAGCTGTTGTGTTCCATTAGATACGACACTACATACATGTAGCTACCTTATCATACCATGGGCAATGAAGTTCAAGTCTCAAGGAAAATAAGAAAAAACAAGAGTGCCGCAAGTCACAAAATACGCCCGTCGAATATGGGCCAGACAGCGAAGATGCAGAAATGTGAAGCTGTCACCAAGGCAAGAAACATTAATGAGAATTTGAATGTCTATAGCATTATTTCTTCATCTCGTTGTGCTAAACATGTGTACTAATTTAGGCAGAGATAGACAAGTCGAGTGTAAAGTACAAATGATAGGAAATTGGATACAATAATGTAGAAAAAATGGCTAAGTTAAAAAGGTGATATTTTTGTTAACAAATATGTTTTCGGCATAAAAACAGAAAGGTGCACATCTTCAATATGTGTAGAAGACGTGTGTATAGTTTCAGAACGATCGACTGAACGGTTTCGGAGAAGTTGTGTACACAAACTCTGTATAGACCGGTGGTTAATTTAGACATGAGTTTAGGGAGGCCGGCGTGTTACAAGCTGGAAACAGTGCTTATGTTGTTCAGTAAACCCTGCTGATCAAGGTTTGGTCTGTTTCCAAGATGAAATTTGCATATCATGCATATTAATGAGGTCAAAGGTCATTCAGTGCGTTTTTATTGAAGTCAGTACGAAATACGTCACTTTTTGTATTGTAAACCATGCAGTTATGTTTTTTCTTCCTGATTTTGGTATAAATTGATGAATTAATGCATATTTATTAGAATATAGCCTTTAAATGCATCTTTCAGTCATACAAATAAAATCAAAGTACTAAAAGTAGTGAAATTTTGTGATATTTTTTCTGCGAAAAGTGTGTACATCTGCCGTGACCGCAGAATAATTATCAAAATGATTGTAAAGCATTTAAAATTATAATCTTAGAGTCTAATAATCCTAAAACGACAATATATTCTCTATACAGATAGAGTCAATGAGATACCTGGACTAGAATAATGTATAGTTGATATCATATTTGTTACACATACAATATCACGAACCGTACTTTATGATGTACATGTATATTCCTGACATACCAAGAGTTGTTAATTTCAGGATTTTCAGGAAAGTGTTTGTACAATCAGTTTACGTGTGGTGGTGGTGGTGGTGGTTATGCATACGGGATGTTGGCAGAGAAAGGTAAGCTTACGGCATTAGTAACTTTGACATAGATAGTTCCTTTTGCACGTTCACATATTGAACTCCCCAGCACATGATACCAATACATTATGTACAGTTATGTAGATGTCTCAAAATCTCAGAAACACTTAATCCCAACCAATCAACAGTCATAACTCTGGATGAGCAGCTGTACTGTAAAGCTAAATAACTACAATGGAGTGAGCCAGATACATGCAAAACATTGCTCTTAAGACTTGGTGGCTTCCATACTGCTCTCAATTTTATGCGAACAATTGGCAAGCATATGTCAGACTCTGGCCTGCTGGAGGTGATGGTGGAAAGTTCAGTGTTTGGAGAAAATACAGCGGTTAACAATATGGCCGCTAACTCTTACAACCGAACAATTCGCGCCCATAAGTTGGCATACGAAGCGTTGCTTCGTATTCTCTGGCCACAGTTTGTAGAATGATTAAGTAAATGAGACACACACACACTGATCCCGAATTGAATGACAATGTAGAATGTCTAGCCAAAATGATTACAGAGAAAGAATAGGTTGACCCGATAGCCAACAAGTTTAACTCAATTAAACTACTGCTGGGCAATAAGCACATGCCTGACCTTATGGAAGAGTTTCAGTCACAGCGATCACCAACTGTACGATATTGGCAACAGTACATGGATATGGTATCAATCCTCTTGCGATTCGTCCGGGCAGAACGAGAAGGTGATTGGTTATTACACTTGTCGGCGTTGGCTTCTATGCTATCGTGGTTTGCCATCTATGATCACACAAATTACACTCGCTGGGGTACTGTATACCAGTACCAGTATCAGTTGGAGTTCACACATCCAGATGTGTACTTGGAATTCATGGCTGGAAACTTTATTGTGAAGCAGACTAAGCACAAATTCAACCAACTGTCAACTGACCAGGCCCTTGAACATGTGAACAAAATCAGCAAACTATCTGGAAGGTTTATCGGTATCACACGTCAGGACAGTGCACGAGACAAGTGGTGTCTGACATTTAACCAAAGATGTGAAATTTCAGCGAATACGTACGAAATGTTTGGTGTCCAAGACCGCGATGAACAGTACTCTGTATGGGAGACAAAAGAGGCCACTGCAAGTCGGCTTGCTCGAGATGAACGCGATGTACAACATGTGAAGAACCAGTTTGATCGCTTCAATATATTCAGCCCTGACACAGCAGAACTAGTTAGTCTGTCAACCCACGATGTTGTTCCCGAAGACATAGCATCAGAACTACTTACTGCTGAACATAGAGGGCAGCATAAACTAAATACATTTGTCAGTAACAGACTAGTTGAAAGTCCATCAACATTTCACGAAGCGCTTGCAAAGAACAAATCCCCAACAATTTCAACCATGTATACTGTAACTGTACAAAGATCAACCACTGAAAAGAAAGACATGGTCGCAACCTCTTTCAGAGAGTGTTAGTTGCTACAGAATCTGGCCGTAACATTAATCTTGAGATGCTTCTTAGCCACGAACTCTCAAATACAACAATATCTGATACTGCCGGCAACCTTTGGCAATGCACTAACAAGTCTGACCTGTGTCATATATTGGATGTAAATGCAACATCCGGCTTCATCATTGAAAACTGCCACACTGATCGACGGACATGAACTAGTGCAGACTAAAGACATGAAAGCATTATATAAATAAAAGTCAACAATCGCATTATGTTCCATCCATCATAAACTAAAGGAAATTTCAGCACATTAGCATCATGTACAAAACTAAACATCATGTTAATAGCATAGCATTCAGTACAGTTTGATGTTTGTAAAGTGATTGTATGCTGTTGAATGTTTGCGGCATCCATGAGTAAATAATAACAGAGGTCTGCCGTATTACTACGTTTCAAATCACCTCCTAATACATTATACATTTGCTTCAGACTAACGACATGAAAGCATTATATAAATAAAAGTCAACAATAGCATTATGTTCCATCCAAAATGTATTACCAAATATAATTGACATCATATATATATAGAGGATATTCATATTTTAGCGACGAATATGACATATATGTTTATCGAGTGGTGTGAAAATGTCATATTTCCACGAGTGCCGTTAGGCACGAGAGACATATGACACTTCACACAAACCAAAACCCCTCGTGAAACATATATGTCATATTCGTTGCAAAAATATGAAATATTTATATTTTATTATATACCGCTCCATGGAAAATAGCAGTTTTTTGGACTGTATACGGTAATGAATGTGTATTTGCAGCCTATTTGCGCTGTTTTCTTTCAGGTGCGCGTTATGAATATAGGTAGCGTAAAGTAGTTCGTATTTTCCCAAACCGGAAGTTTTTGTTTATTTCATCGATGAGAACATATGACTTTTATTTACATCGTATAACTATGTATTTCATGGGTAGGTATATAATAAAATGTAATATTTGTATTCTCTTTATATTTGGCGGCCATATTGGAGTTTTCAAGATCTCACAATATCTTTGAAAAGCGTTTGGCAATTTAAATATTATAATATCCAAGCTGTATAATTGCACAATTGATTACCTGTGAAAATAATTTGATATAACTATAAATGTTTTGGCGGTCATTTTTAATATAGGCACATTAATCAAAATTTAACTGACTTTTGAGATGTTTATCTGGGGACATGTATGTAATGCAAAGCTAAGAAAAACAAAAATGGTTGCAATTGTGGTGGTGTATATTTGTATACGGACTGGGACTGTACCCGTAGAACGATGTGTTTTTTTGTTGCAGAAATTGATTGTACATTACGGGGTCTGACAGGACTGCACACAACATGCGTTTGTGACTGTTGCTGCAGAAATGGGATTTATGCCATATTTTGCCCGTTTAGCCCATGCACTGTGGCGGTAGTATTGTGTATTACGGCGTTTTGTGGTCGGTGTATCACCCAATCTTTGGATGATACTGGTGGAATGAGTATTATGACATGTGTGACTACTCTACATGGAACTATATTGAGTTGTGACTATGACTGGAAATTTCACGTGGTCAAAACGTGGAAAACTTCGCCTTTCGTGTGATCGAGTATTATTGCCTGTAATACCGATTATATACAGTCGTCCTTTGTCAGCTTTTGTATTATTATTTTGTATGAATGCACAGCACTCTGAGTTAAACTTGCCAGATGTACAATCTCAAATCTCTCTCCCCCTCCCCACAACTGCCGACCCACAGTACTGTTCCCATGACATAACAATTCGTTCCCACGAAATAACAATTTGTTCCCCCAATTTAACAATTCGTTCCCTCGATCCCTCGAATTAACGAATTGTTATATCGTAGGACCGAATTGTTAATTTGTTCCTTCGAATTGACGAATTGTTATATCGTCAGAACGAAGTGTCATATCGTGGGAACGAATTGTTAAACTGCAGGAACGAATTGTTAATTTGTTGGAACTAATTGTTAATTCGTAGGAACGAATTGTTACTTTTGGGAACGAATTAATAAAACAGAATTCTTCGTCCCCTGCGGGGTTCCGTAAATTTGAGCCTGGGACAAATTGTTTTCATCGGACGTTCGTTAGCCCACCACCCGCCGTCGGCACACAACCCGCCCGTAACAAAAACTGGCCACCAACATTATTTTCATTTTGTCAACAATAACAGCTGATTGCAGCGTAGTCCAAACGTTAAATATGCATTTAGATGTACATGTATAATCAATCGTTCAATCATTATACCAGCTTTCATAGCCAAACTCGCACGCCGCCCCCACCCCTCGCCCCCCACCCCCGCCCACAGCTCTTAGCCTATCATATATTGTTTCGGACATGCTTCCCGACTAAAATATGGTATTCACCATTGCCAATCAACTTTAAATTCCTATATCGAACAAATTAAGCAGTAATCAGGCAAATATAAGATATATTATGAAAATATATATACCGGTTATGGGCGAAATTATAATTCACCGCCACAATAGTTAATATGGAGTAACTACCTCGGAGCTATAATTTTTTAATGATATTTTTTAATAATTCGTCGTAGTGAACTTGTGAAATAGTGAACTTGAGGGAACTTATTTCCCACTGTATCCGGAGAAACTGTCAGAATCCCATTGTTGCTATGGGTGCGTAATGTTGATTTCACTATTGCTAGTGTCAACCCTACGGGTATAAATACCCGCGCACATTCAAATGAGATTATTATGGGCGCCGGCAGAGCAGAGGACAGTTATATTCAGATGCTATTCTCTGACTTTACATATTTATGCACTAAGAAGTTTATTGTTCTAAATCTCTTACATATAACTTATCTGACTTACATTAAGTCACATCTATAGGTGGGTAGTGTTAGGATGAGTGTAATTTGCACATAGTCAGTCCTTGTGGGTTTTTGGGGAAAGATTGTATTTTCATAGAACGCCTATATTCTCGTGAATAGTTACAGGCGTTCTATAATTACAATCGGTCGATGGGCCGAATGGGGTTCGCTGCGGGAAACTTCGTAAAATGAAAGTGTGCCAATACCAACAAGCTATATGTTAGTTCAATATTGAAACATGCTAACACCTGTAAACATTGATAGGTTATATTAAAATAATAATACGCATGTAATTTGCAAAAAAAATAGCTTCCCAATGAAATTTAGTTTAAATAGATTATCCCGTATGGAGCCTCATTTAGAACCTCTGGCACATATAGAGTCAATATTTGAACCTTTTTACTAAACGCCATAGTGTCATGTGTCCAATTTATTGGACACAGGACACTTTTTTTTTAATGTAATATACCAACCAATAACAAATTTACGTTTAAAAAGTCAGCTATTTGTTGTTAAATGCGATTGTATTTTCATTGTGACGTCATACTATATTTCGTGTCCTGCCAAACGCGTAATAATACACTGATTGGTCATATTGCCATTACACGTACTGCCATCGTGATTGCTGTCTTCATTGTTGATAAGCTCTAAATACGGAAATACAGATACTCATTGTGTACTCAACGATTTGTGAATGCTACAGACGTACATTTCTGCAAATTTGCTAAAGTTGAGAGGACCATACGGCGACAGCCAAGAGGCATCAATAATTGACCTACATTTTACATAAGTCTACTACTACTAGCTGCCAGACACGAAACATTCGTTTCAGGTAGGAATTATTTCTTTATTACTGTTGACCAATATTTGAATCGTGCTGACTTCGACAGCACTTTTAACCACAGGGCTACTAAAATAATTCCATTGTATTCAATCTAACATGAATTCAAGTGGTGGGGGATATTCAACATTGCCTGTGCATGTGCCGAGTCATTGGTTTTCGCGACCAATGTTGTTTCCACAATTGTTGTTTAAATAGCTAATTTCTAATTTATGGTGCATCTCGGACTCTGTGTGTTTGTGGCACCTCGATACTTGTAGATTCACTTTGAATATATGTTTTCAGTCCAACAAGTCGATTCATTATCTATTTAGGCTATTATCTGTTATCTATTGTCTACATATATAGGCTTTTAGCCACTTAAAAAAGACACTACTTTCATTCCCACTCCCCCCCAGAGTCAAATGTGTTTATAATAACTGTAACAACAGTGATGAAATAAGTAAAAAATTGAGGTGTGCGAAGAATCCAGTTTGCACAGCGGTGAATTTTCCCCGAAATATCATGAATATAGGCCGGTGCAGTATTTCTATTAAGTAGGTGTACCCGGCTTCGCACCGTGTATGTGGCTTTGCACACACCAATATTTTACATGTCTGATTATTCATGTTGTTTTCTTAAGACAAGTGTTTTCAGAAAGTCACGTGTTTACACGATTTAGAAAACTATAACAACAGTGACCAAACAAGTAAAAAAATTGAAGT
Source organism: Conchocele bisecta (assembly GCA_029237695.1). Taxonomy (NCBI): domain Eukaryota; kingdom Metazoa; phylum Mollusca; class Bivalvia; order Lucinida; family Thyasiridae; genus Conchocele; species Conchocele bisecta. The sequence goes on along the minus strand of CM055278.1, from coordinate 58,895,446 downwards.
GCAGTATTTGTATTAAGTATTTGTATTGCAGTGGGTGGGCTTCCTAAAATTTATTTGTACACAGGGTACCCATGTTTGGTCTGGGGTGGTGATGAGGGACTTCTTTGCTTCATTGGCGTGACCTCACGAAATATGGGCAGGGGTGGAGACTGTATGTTTGTTGGGATTACAATCGTGTCTGTTAATTCTGCGCACCTAATAATAATTTTCGTGAAAATGTCCATATTCAGTCTAAATTTCCTGAACATTCAAGGCAGTTCTTAGCCGAGATAATCACGGCTAAAGTTAAACAGATGGCTTTTACTATTTCATCTGTCGTCTATCTGTATCCGCCTAGCGGAGACCAGCCAAATTTGATCAAAATATCAGTCCATTTTGTCCTTGAGTTTGCGAATAATACGGGAATAAAAATGATAACCAATGTCGGTATATTTGCATGTGTATTATTGGTTTATGAAGCTTTTTTTAACAGATCTGTTGTTGATCTATTAATTTAGTAAGCAGGACCAGTGGACCACTAATCATTTTGACCATGTTCTGAATAACTTTTTACCAAACTATCGGAATGGGATAAAATTGTGACTTAGTATACCGTTAATCAGCTGATTTATTCCAAAATCAACATAATTTATTCTGACGTAAGCTGGGCAAAACATTACGTGAATTGTGCATTAGCCGGTGCGCAGAATTAGCCGAAATGACATTTTTTATATTCATCATGTTCATATTAAATATATGTTGTTGGGTTACCATAAATGAGAAATTCCACGACTTGCTACTAAATTCTCTGTTTCGCACTAATACAATTAGCTTACCATATTCTTGACACTTTTCTAAATAGATGCCCCTTCAGTTGTATGTTTTATGCCGTTGAAAAGAAAAAAATGTAAATGTAAAGCTATATTTACGTCATGTAAATGTACGTAACGGAAATTACATTTCTGAGACCCCTGGTCCCTTGAAGTGGAAATAAAATTAAAAAAATGACAAGAACAATTGGCTATACTATTATAAATGTAACAACTGGACTGTCACCAATGGAATAAACACAGTTTAATGAATTATTGGTTCTACATCGAAACTAGAAAAACGACACCAATATGTACATAAAATATAGAATCACTGATGTCTCATTATTATTGAACCATGTTATTGTAGTTGCGAACAATAACTCTTGCAATCTACTCCTGTACCGTCTGTAGCAGAGTACTATTACCATTCATACATGTAGGCTTCCTCTACATAATAGCTAATCAGATCTGATTTACACTTTAGTTGTTAATTATGTGAGACAATTTGTATATTTTCCATCTGAAAATAAATATTATAAAAGTAATACGTATGGATCACGATTTGCCTGGTTTGGCCCTCAGGTACGTTTTCATCTTTCGCTCTTTCTGTTACCTGGGTAGTTGAATTGGGTTATTGCCCATTATAGAAGTAGTAAGATTATTATTGATCCTACTTGCTTTTGGGAGGGGCCATGTGATTCTGGTGTGGCGAGGACCTGGCATCAGATCAGGATCATCCTGATTTAAGGGCTGAGTATATAGTTCTTTTATTGTAAATATTCATTTCTGATTTTAGGATTTACCCCCCCATTTGTACATGTACTTGAACATGTACTTGTACAGGTAATATATGGGATTTATTACTAAACCCACTTGACCCGGCCTTAAATGACCGCATCTGTTGATAAACTTGATAGGCCGTTAGACCCCAACAAACAAATAAATGATATACGTAGGCTTCCTCTACAGAATAGCTAATCAGATCTGATTTACACTTTAGTTGTTAATTGTGACCTAATTTGTATATTTTCCATTGGAAAAAAAAACTATTATAAAAGTAATACAAAACTTTACGTGGGTGGTGGTCGGGAGAACGAGACGACGTAAATTAACGGTAGTGGTTCCTCCATATAGGAATCACTATTTGCCTGGTTTGACCCTTCAGTACATTTTTATCTTTGGCTCTTTTGTTACCTGGGAGTTGAATTGGGTTATTGCCTACTGCTTTTTGGAGGGGCCAAGTGATTCTGGTGTGGCGAGGACCTGGTATCAGACCAGGATTATTCTGATTTCAGCGCTGAATATATAGTTTTGTTATTGTAAATATTCAGTTCTGATTTTAGGATTTTCCTCCCATTTGTACATGTACGTGAAAATATACGTGTACTTTTTCTTTTTATATGAAACGTGAATTTCGTCACTGATATCAGGGGCGATAACCGTGTTTCCATTAAAGGTTAATGGAAACTGTATTCTGTCTGCTTAGTTTTGTTATGTGCACTATGATCGTACTTTATAATGTGTCAATAAAAATATTTGTTCGGGTGACACATTTTATTGGTATAAATAATAAAAATGTCATGTCTGATTTGCATATCAAAATAGCCTGATACCACCACGAGTCACTATCAGTAAAATAAATATTACTAAATGATTATATGTGATAGTGGGCCTGCACTCGTAATTTTTAAAACTGGCGGAATACATGTACCGTAGTTACACAATTATACACTTATTTAATTCTTATAGGCAAACTGTTATGCAAACAGGTTGAAGTACATTGTAACGGACCGAGGTCTATAAATACATTAAATACGCCTAAAAGCGTCCATAAACGAAAAAAAAAGCTAAAAAAAGTAAGTTTTGTTACTCCCTCTATAACACACATATATATACCTCGGTCCGTTACTTCAACCTGTGGATGGGACCCCAACTTTAGCTGGTACATGTAATTTGCGAAACCAGATCTCTTATTCACTATTCTGCAGAGGAAGACTATGAATGGAAACGTAACTCTGCTACGGACAGTACGGTTGTAGATTTCAAGAGTTAATGTTCACAACTATGAACAATGTGGCTTACTCGCTTACCACATTTATCCCAAGTGTTGTGAGTTTGATGCCTGGGTGGGATGTAGTTCTCTAAGCACTGTTTCATGTTGGAAAGTTGCGGAGTCATTTGCTGAGTAATGGTTAATACTGGTAAGAAATTCAATAAAAGGCTAACCATGTACATAATAGTGTTTGATTGTTTGTTTCAGGGAAGCCGTCTACAGATCTTAGCCATCTGGATTATTCGTCGAGCCTCTTCAACTTCACCCTGCAGTCGAGGCAGACACCAGCAGGGCTATTGAGATAGTATATGGGCGGTTTCAGAAGAAGCAGATAAGGCGGAAATTGTTTCTCATTCTGCTGTTGAAGGACAAAAGCCACCAGAAGAATCACTGCCCGAAGACACTACTCACCCAGCTGGGCAACAAGTTGCCAAACACTCGCGAAATGGGAACTGATCCAGTTCCTGACCTACAAGAAGCAAAATATAGTGTCGCCATGACAGACTGTCATCATCTTAAGATCAGCGACATCTGAAAATATAACCCTCGAGGAAGAGCTTGAGAAAGACAAGTTCAGTTACAAAAAAATTAACCATTTAACCGGAGTACCATCATGCCAGCGGCAGTGTTTGTGTGGTTCTTAACTCTGATTTCTGCTCTAATCATCTAATCACCTGTTGAATGATGTGTCATGAAGACATGTTACTTCTTGTGTTGATGGAATTGAGAATGAATCTTATTCACACAAATCTGACTTGAATCTGACTGAATCGGTGACTCATTCTTGTGGTGGACAGAATGACATTTGTACATTTCTGATTATGTGACACTCGAAGGACTAGATATTGAAATGGTCAGAAATATATTTACTATGCTTTTACACTATGTGGCTGTGACCTCAGGTTGAAGTAACGGACCATGGCCTATAAATACATTAAATATACCTTAAGAGCATCAATAAGTGAGAGAAAAATAAGCTAAACAAAATGTTAATTTACTCCATGTGTGATATATGGAGTAAATAATTTGTTTAACCTAATTTTATTTCATTATGATGCTTTTAGGTATATTTAATGTATTTATAGGTATTGGTCCGTTACTTTAACCGGTGGCTGTGACTGGAGAATGTGGTTTATGGGATTTGTGACCAGTGTAGCTCCTGATCAAATAGTACACTCATGTAGCCTGATAATGATGTGGCTTGTTAGAAGCATGATGGAGATTTCATTGATGCAATGGTGAACAGTGCAGATCCTGTGCGGATATGTGTATCTACACTGATCGCAAAATCCCATAAGCCCCATTTCTCCAGTCACAGACACATATTTGAGCAAATTTAAAAATCCTACCGCCAACCTAGAGTGATTAGCATTTAAGGTATTGCATTCAATCTTTGATTCATAAATTTCTGTTTAACGTCCACAGTCTATAAAGTCTATATTTGGTTGGTTTCACATGGTTTCTGTTATCTTCGCAATAAAGGATTTTACTTGAAACATCCAGAATAGACCAAAGACAAACTTTGTAGACTTTCGAAGGGAAACAAAAATTTACGAATTAATGATGTATTTTTGTGCTATTATCATGATTATAATTGAAATCAATGCCCAATGGTCAAACTTGTAACAAATTACATGTGTACAATAAATTTCAACTTCGAAATTTGATTTCTTCGAATGAAATGGTGCAATTGGTTGATATTGTCATTATTTGCAGTGCATGATGTTGAGAAACAACATTATTGAGGCATCATCTGTAACACAGTGCCTTCAATCATGATTCATAACCAGGCATACAAAGTATATCGAGGTGTATATAGTTTTTGTTATTTTCGTCCATCCGTAAGATTTGCGTTAAATGTTTTTGGGTACCCATTATATCTGCAACCGTAAATCGCATTGAGTTGAATCTTCATATACTTCTTTATCGTCATCCATATTTTTTATACTGTAGCACACCGATGTGGCTTCCTGCACAAGGTCAAATTACTTAAAGTTTTGAAATATTTGTATCAAACATGTCAAAGTTTTTAAGTACACAATGTCTCTGCAACCGCAAGTCGGGTTGACTTCGATACTTCATATATACTTCTTTATGAAGTTAGAAGATCAATATTTTCTTTCTATAGCCCTGTGGGTGCATGTGCTGGGTAATTTAACAATCGCAATTCATCCTTACCGGAAATCTGACTGGAGACCTGGTTTGGCCCTCACATACGTCTTTGGCATTTTGTATGTGACAGTTGAATCTGGTTATCTCTTGTGTGAGTATTACGATTATTCGTAATCCTTTTTTAGGGAAAGGGGCCAAGTGACGGTTTGGTGCGGTATGGACCTGGCATCAGGTCAGGTTATTCTAATTTCAGGGCTGACTATATTTTTCTCGATGAAATTATTCCGTTCTGATTTTGGGATTTTCCCCCTAATGCAGCAGGTTAATACAGGATCAAACCCGTTTTCCCAGCCTTATATGACCTGCTGTTGATAGGCCGTTAAACACCAATAAACAAACAAACAACTTTGGCATTTGGTATCCGACAGTTATATCCTTTATGTCAGTATTAGACCATAGCTGTTGATAGGCCGTTAAACACCATTAAACAAACATTCTATAGCCCACTCATACGGCTTTCATGCACACAGTGAAGGTGAAATTACTTTGAAACTTGCGTTAAATGTTTTTGAAATATAGCGTTAAAGTTTTAAGTAAACAATTTCTCTGCAACCGTAAGTCAGATTGAATTGAAACTTCATATGTCTATCAACAATCAACATCCATATTTTCATTTTATAGCCCACGCATGTGACTTTGATGCCCAAGGTCAAGGTCAAATTGTGTTAAATGTTTTGAAATATTTGCATTAAAGTTTTAAGTACACAATTTATCTGCAACCATATATTGGATCGACTGGAAATGTCACACTTCTTTATCAACAGCCATATTTTCATTCTATATCTCACCTAAGCGGCTTTCATGCCAAAGGTCAAGGCAAATGACTTTGCTACGGCCGCGGGTATGTGTGAGACCACCGCTCACTTGCTCTAGTCCTTAAAAGCAAGAATAACATATCTTACCATACTGATTTCTTTTGTTTTTTTCGGATACATGTACTGATTTTGTGTCCCGAGCATAACTGGAATTCCTTTTTGTATATTTATCACAACTCTTGCCTCACTAATATTCCAGTGTTCTCCCTTTGTTTTTTCACGCATTGATTTTGTATCTGGCACATGGCGATATTTCAAATTTGACCTAATATGGTCCTGATATATATCAAATCGAAGGTATCGTGGGTATTGTCAAAATCGGATGATACATCATACAAGATGGCCGCCGACAGGTCATCCTTTAATTATAGATTTCGTCTTCTTGTCATGTACCATTTGGCCGACGCTGGTCAGACTTCACAGTTGTGGTGCGTGGGTGAAGCATTTTCATATTTGTTAAAATGGAGGTTGTGGCATAATCCAAGATGGCCGTTGTAGAAAATTTGGTAAAATTCTTAAAAAAATCATATCAACCATGTTAATTTTACATTATTATTATTTTTACATCAAGCTTGAATTGCCACTTTGATATCAAGGGCGATAACATTGACTCTTTAAAATGTTAATGGAAACAACTATATTATTCTCTCTATTTATCTTTTGATGTGCAATGATCATATTTTGTAACAAGTCGATACAAATATTTATTCAGGTGACACTTTAGTTATGATATAATTTTAAAATAAAAATGACCTGTCTCATTTACAATCAAAATAGCACGATGATACAACCTATAAGTAAACCTAAGATTACTAAGTGAATATTTCTGTGTAGCGGGCACTCGTATTTTTTAAAACTGTTGGAATAGTTACACAATTATACTTATTTAATATTTAATTCCTATAAAGAACACTTTGTGCCAAACAGATGGGACCCCAATTCAAATCATGATTTGCAACATTTGCTGAAGGATGTCTGGCACCCAGTCATTAAGTGCAAAGGCTTGTCTTATCAGCTCATTCACAAACACCACATCATACAAAACACTTGTCACATGGATTCACCAGTGGGTGTACAGTACAAAGTCCAGTGACATGGTGTGTAATTGCATCCCGTAACATTTGGTCAGGTGTGTATTTTTTTACTTTAACCTACGTTTTCTGGGGGAAATAACTACATGTACCTGTATAATATATGTGAAAATCACTACAATGGAAAAAATTGAATGTATGTTCTCGCACCCCCTTCCCCTTCCAAACTCCATTCACAATTCACACCCCTCTGCATGAATCTGGATACTCCACTGCAGTGCAAAGTCTCAGAACAATTTTTGACATACAGCGTTTGAATGTGTACTTGTGTGTGTGTAATATTTCTCAGACTTTTTCAAGGCAATGATTTTTCTGTTTCGATGTAATGTATGACCTGTCGTGAATTTCACTCACAAGTTCATATTGGTGCTTGTAGGAGTATTTGATATCCAGTATACATTTTCTATGGCTTTCACATTCTGTAAAACCGTCTGGAGTTTCGACAATGAAATGGAGAAATGGCAAACATTTTCATGTGTCTGAATGTGGATTATTTCTGGCACTCAATATCTTTGGCTTATAACGTCATTCAAATGTACTGCGTCAATTTTATCGAATTTAAGATTGCATATTTCATGACTTTTCTTCAAAACGCCAGTTTTAGAAGTTGATGGTTTTAGGATTTTGATATCATGCACTGCAGTGCCGGTGATAAGTCGCTAGGTGGCGTTGCCAAGTCGGACTGTTGTACTGTGCGGACTCACCTAAACAAACCGCCAGTGGACACTTATGTTTGCAATGTAAACTCCCTGGGTAAGTTTATAGATCGCGGCTCAGTCAGGGTGTGACTAGATGTCGGTTTTTTTTTGTTAGTGGAAAGTACTAAAATTAGGAAAATTGGGCCCGCGCAATATTTAAAATTGCGCCATGTCAATTAAAGGTGGTGCAGGATGTTGAATGTAATATAAAGAAAGTTCTTTTTATTATCAAGGCTGCCAGCGAGGGGATTAGCTTCGTTTAATGATGCCAGTGCGAGGGGATTAGCTTCGTTTAATGATGCCAGTTCTTGCATTATGGTATAGTTTGCTTTAATCTAACAATTTTCTGGTTTTGACGAAGAATCGGTTGCCATGGATGTGAATATAAATCTAAAGAACGTGAATGTATGGTGTGATACATATCATCGAACCGGTATGTCACTTCTATGTGTGATACATCATCGAAATCCGTCCGTTTGCTTGGAAAAGTTTCAAGAAAATTTACTGTAAAAATGACGTCACCGAATACGTCGCGTCGGGAAAAGCAGGTTCGGAAACAACTGATCCCATACCCTGATATCTATAACTTTACATGCTACTTGCAAACATGTAGTTGGCCTCAATAATAATAACATACACTCAAAGCGTTCTTTTATAACATGATCATTCATGTTATAATTGTTCTTGTTATTAATACACCTCCCCCTTATTATCCCAACTACCGTGATTACCCCTATCCTATGCTGGCCAGTTATTTGGCTACTAGATCAGCAGGTATATATTAGAGAGGTGAAGGTTATCTCCCTTGCTGTGAGAATATTAAGATAGGAGGAGTGAGTTCCCCTATTTATCATAGCTCCCACGTCTGAGTCTGGAAAGCTGTCTGATGTAGTTATTTCCCTTATACCGGTATAGATCCTGATCAGCGATGGAGTGTCTATAGACCCCTCTTGCAACCTCAGTTAAAGGAGATATTTCCTTGGTTACAAATTTAGAGAACCATCGTCTCTAGTTGTCTCTGCATGTCGGTAAATAATGTAAGTCCCATCAAAGACCCCCTCAGCCCAGAATCATACCATCATACAGAGAGGGATAGGTCAAAACGACCTCGATTATTATTCACTTGCAATTGTAACCATTATGAATTGTATGTAAATAAAATATACATGTAGTTATACACCTAATTGTTGTTCCCATCTAACTAGGCCCCTTAAAAATCAGTCGCGGCCCACGCTACCCAAAACCCGTGACAATATTAAGCGTTGCTATAGCAACATGTGCAAAGTTGCGTAATAAACATATACTCGCGGACAAAAGTATTGTCCCCTTTTCTATTTTATTGATTGTGGAAAATGTGTTTCAGATAGGTTTCTGATTTCTTTTTGCATGCAAACATCAACTACTGTTTAACAATTTTATCAAGACAATCAAGCGTGGCGACGTCTAGCACACGATAGAAATCGTCAATTATCTACACATTCACCGTTCCGAACTTTCGTACACCTTTTATACTTTCAAAATACCCACAAAGAAACATGTACTTCTAGTTATACGTATAATTCGCGGGATGTGACGTAAATTGTATGCTTTTAACAATGCACCAAAAACCACTAGATATACCGAAATAACCCATAAAACACCGAAATATGAACCGTTCTTCAAGAACCTGTGGCTTAGATCTGTCATTTGCATTCAGCATCCATGGTTTATAAACTACCTGAGCACGTTCTTGAAAGTAGTGCTCAAAATCAATCTGTTTGATTGGCCTACATTGAGCACAGCCAAGTCTCGACCAACCAAATGTCCTGATTGTAAGCATAATATGTAGCTGTGACTTGGAGAAATAGGGTTTACCGGTATGGGTTTTGCAACCAGTGCATCCGCAGTCTGATCAGGATCTGCACTGTTCACCATTCCATCAAATAACCACCCGTCATGCTTCTAACAATGAATATAGATTCATATCAGGCAACACGAATGTTCTATGTTACATGGAGCTGTTACAAACCTATGAGCCCCATTTCTCCATTTACAGTATATGCATGTGTAAGACCCTATCGGCGGTCAGTCCCAGGACGGGGGAAAATCCAAGAACAGGGGCTAATCCCAGAACAGGAGCCGAAAACTTGACGTCAATCCAGAATGGGTGCCAATCTGACAATGGCCGGAGAAGGCAGGAACATTGCACACATGAGACATGTGCAAGACACGACTGTCATAGCAACAGGAATAGCATACGTTTACTTCACTTCATTACTAAACACTTCACGGTGGGTAGTGTACGTTCGGCCACGATGACAAACCCGACGTTTTCACTAGTTTCCGCCATATTTTATCTGGACGCATACGACCAGAGCGTGATGTTATGTAACTAACTTTGACGTCATGCAAGCTTGAAAGTGAATTGGCCTCCATTCTGGGAAAAGTTTGCCCCCATTCTGGGATTAGCCCCCGTTCTGGGACACTCCCCCGATCTGAGTCTTACATACAGTAGCGCTTTTCTGCAGGTCAACTATACGTACTATACCAATACTATACGTATACTATACCAATACGATATGTTTTCTATCCGATATGCATATAATAATAATCGTACGGTATGTTTGCAACGTACATACCAACCAATATCGTATAGATATACCATTCAAATCGTACGTTTATACGATTTGTATACATGTGTATAATTCTGGTACGTTTGTATCGTACAAACATACCAGATTATGGTATATTCATACCATATCCGTACGGATATATCGTATATACGAACGGATATCGTATGTTTGTAAACTATTCGCATAGTACGTTTGTACTATACATACGATGATATGGTACAAAAATACCAATATTATATGAGCATACGATATGCTCATTAAATATACCAATACTATACGATTACGATATGTATACGATATTAGTATATATATAAATAGGTAAGGAGCAGAAAAGCGCTACAGTAGCGCTTTTCTGCTCCTTACCTATTTATATATATACTAATATCGTATACATATCGTTACAGTAACTGTATATGCTTAGAAAGCTCATTCAGACTCGAAATCAGGCAGTATGATTGACCGAGACTTAGCACAGCTCAGCCTCAAGCACAATCAACCTTCCTGATTGTGTACATGGTGGGAAAGTTTTATAAACACGAACCTCAACTCTGTTTGTAGGTTCACAGTATGATTATGATCTGGTCGTTTACTAACCTCAGTGAAGCATATACCGGTGATTTAATTGGAAACAGTTCACTGATCAGACTGTGCATATGTCAAGATGCTGATAGTATGGAACGCCAAATCTACATAAACTCAAATAATTATTGCTAGCTCTCAATACTTAGAGCTAGCATTAATTAATTACAGCTAGCATTAAACAATTCGAGCTAAAATTAAATATTTAGATCAAGCATTAAATATTAATTGTAGGCGTTCCATATGATAGCAGGTTATGTTGGCGGTAAACACCATATTAATGTCGCTTTTGTCCGTCAACTGTCGTCCATCCAAATACATGTATTACCAAAACCAGGTAACTCTGGTATTACATCCTCATGGCCAATCCGTACCGATGTGTTGCGTAAGCAAAACTGGAACATGTATCAAAGAAGTGATATTACGGGATTGTTATGCGATAAAGGGAGATAAATAAAAAACTATGTTTCTATCATTTTATGCATTTTATACTTGATTCCTCACTCTACACCAAGTGTGTGGTTGGTTGGGCGAACGCGACGGCGTAAATTAACGGTATGTGTTCCTCCTTATAGGAATCACGATTTGCCTGGTTTGGCCCTCATGTACGTTTTTATCTTTTACTCATTTGTTACCTGGGAGTTGAATGGAGTTATTGTCCATTATGAAAGTAGTAAGACTATTACTGATTAGTATTACTATTACTGATCCTACTGATTGTGGGAGGGCGATAAGTGATTCTGGTGTGATGAGGACCTGGCATCAGATCAGGATCATTCTTATTTCAGGGCTGCATATATATATTTCTTTATTGTAAATATTCAGTTCTGATTTTGGGATCGCCCCCTCCCCCCCCCCCCCCCATTTGGAACTAACCCCATTGACCCGGCCTTAAATGACATTAGCTGTTGCTAGGCCGTTACAACCAAATAAACAAACACTCTACACCAAACATCCATATTTTATTGCTCAGACCAAAATGGTTCAATTCACAGACAATGACAATGATGTGCAATGACATGTTTTGTGTGTGTGCTGTTCCCTTGTGTTTGTTGATTGACAGACAATACTATGTAGCAAGCATGAATGCGAATGTTGTAATAAACATGTATGGCACTTAGCTGCCGTATTCAGGGGTCGTTTCATTAAACTTCGTACGACTAAGATGTTCCTAAGTGCACACTTATGATAGTCTGTAAGTTTCGCATTAGCAATGTTTTCTTGTAAATAATTATTGGATTTATATATATATGTAAATCTATCAATTGAAATTTGCAGACGTTCCGAAATTTGCACTTACGAACATCTTAGTCGTACGAAGTTTAGTGAAACGACCTCCTGATGGCTATTGCTGTCATCTTCATGTCATGTATACAGAAAACAAAATTGTGATACTTATAGTCGCCACCCTGTTCGTATGTCCGTCTCTTTGTCCGCGATTTTCCATAAGTCGGACTTACTTGAAAATGCATATACTTATTTGTCATCATCCATATATTCATTCTGTGGCTGGGCCTATGCTCAAGGTCAAATGACTTTCGCGTTAACGTTTTTGTGGGGTACATCCATCAGGGTTACAGATTTCTTTCTTAAGACTGTGTCGGTGCTAGTTGTTAAATGTACATGCCCACTCAGTAGGCACACAAAATGTTCGTTATATCAGAGACATCATCTGAGACATTTTCTGACAAAATAAACATTCATTCACCATTATTCCACGTATTGATAGGCAGTATTATACAATTTTTATCAGAAGTAAATTTCCACACTGATATCTGTGTTTCCTTGAAATGTTAACGGACATTACTATTTAGTTTCTGTATTCATTTTTTTGATATGCAATGATCATACTTTATAATCTACCGAATATATAATTTTTCTGGTGACGGATTTAATTAGTATGAATAATTAAAAAATATTATTCCTCATTAAATATTACTAAATGATTATATCTGTATAGCGGGCACTCGAAATGTTTAGAACTGGTGAAATAGTGACACAATTATACATTTATTTGGGCCGCGCCATACGAAAACCGGGCTTAATGACAACGTTACGGAAATTTGTAAACGACGTCGGAAAAAAGTAAGTGGAGCGCTGTGGCGTAATGGTTAGTGTGTCGGACTACTGATCCAAGGGTCGTGGGTTCGAGCCTGACTAGCGGCGTGCGTTGTGTCCTTGAGCAAGACATTTTATCCACACTGCTCCAGTTCACCCAGCTGTATATGGGTACCGATAATTCGTAGTTGTTCTGTAAATACGAAATACCGGCTTCTCTCAAAAAATCTTTACCTCCGTTCTTTCTCCCATTCTTGGGAGACGGCATGCAAGGTCCTAGAGCCAGTGCCGCCGTTAAATATAAGCTAAACGGCACTCGTATTTGTTAATACTGGTGGAATAGTGACACAATTATACACGTATTTAATTACTGAGTGAGCATGTACCTTTAAGTTTTTACTACATGTATATCGTATATTTCTCACACGTTTTATTCATTAAATTCGAAATACGCCTTCACGGGTATGAATTTTTTTAAATAGTTTATGTTTAATTGTTTCTCCACGAAGGTAGATCTATATGTTGTGACCACTCATTTGAACTAACTCGACGAGACGATTCAAGTGGTAATTGCGACACGTACTTCAGAGCACGTGTGTATATATACACATCGGATGTCAGCCATATGTACATACTCGAGGGTCCTTTTCACTAAATATCGTACGATGAACATGTTCTACTTAAATTTTTATAAATTATTTTGCTCCTAACATTAACGTGGTTCCCTAGTGTTAAAATTTCCCACATACATGTGCATACAGTGGAACCTCTCCAAACCAGACACCCTGGGAAGTCCCCAGGGTGTCTGGTTTGGAGATTTTCCACTGTAAATCAGACATTTTAGCGATTCATAACACGTTCTAGTGTTTGGCAATCATGAAAAGTCATCGTAATCAGAGATACATAACAGCGAAACACGTCTAAGTTAAACATCCACATTTTCCCAGAGTCTAGTTTAGAGGGGTTCCACTGTATTAAATGTTGGCACATCCACGAACGATTTGACAACACTGGCTGTCAAATGTTATTGTAAAGTGCAATGTGTTCGTAACGTCTTATGTCTCTTATTAGTACGACGTTTAGTGACACAGGTTCAAGGTATTTCATCCTTTCAGTTTTGTCGTCTGCTATTTATGTTTTATGGGTTGTTGGTTGGGAGCATGCGAAGGGTACAGTTAGCGATGAATTTCATCCTTAACCCGATATCCCTGGTATGACCCTCAGGTACAATTTTGTTTTGGTTTTCTGGTACTTGACAGTTCAATCCGGTTATACCCACTATAAAGTAATGGGATTAGTACTAATACTATTCCTTTGGGGACTGAGGCTGACTGACTCTGGTGTGGTGAGGAACTGACACCAGGTTAGGTTATTCTAATTTCAGGGCTGAATATATAGGTTTTTCTATAAATATTTAGTTCTGATTTTGAAATTTACCATCCATCTCAACAGGTAACATGGGATTCGACCCCATTATCCCGGCCTAAAATGACCTTAGCTGTTGACAGGCCTGTTAAACACCGTTAAATTATATTGTTCATGTTTTAATTTCCATTTTTCTCATCAAAAACAAACTATTAAACAACAGTAGTCGACAATTGTCGATTGCTCGCCTTTTAGCTTTACAACCAGTGTTGAAAACGTTATGTTGGTGCTGGTTGACATGTTTCTTTAAATATTTCACACATTGTCTTATTAAATAGTTACCTTACATTATAGTTCACCTTACTTTCTAAGACAATGGCTGGACAGTATTGTGCTCCACTTATTTCACATATTGCAATGGTTAACCCCAATACATTGTGTATTACCAGATTTAATGATGAACTGTTTGACAGGAAATGGAAAATCAATACTCTGATGGAACATTTCATTGTACATTTGGCTGAACTATAAGTCAGTTATTGTTCACATATTGGATTTTTCAGGAATTAAATGCTGCGGTCGCTAGCGCTCCCTCGCATTTAATTCCTGAAACATCTAATATGTGAACAATAACTTATACATGTTTGAGTTATAATTCACACCAGACTGTCAACAACGCACAAAGGGAGTTTGTATGCCCTCTATGCGATAGTAAAGGGGCGACTGCTTTGCTTTTGAGGGTCCGTCAATCCATCCCTCCGTGGTCATTGGCGTCGACAGATTGTAAGAATGTTTCCACCATGCCATAACTTCAATGTTACTGACTGGGCCACTTTAATATTCGCACACACGCAACCAGTTTAATGACGTTGACCTTTCTGACCATCACAGGATAGCTGAAACATGAATTGCATTTAGCATATTTGTACGTCAGACGTGGGTGGTTGTCGGGCAAACGCGACGGCGTAAATTAACGGTAGGGATTCCTCCTTATTTGAATCACGATTTGCCTGGTTTGGCCCTCAGGTACGTGTTTATCTTTGGCTCATTTGTTACCTGGGAGTTGAATTGGGTTATTGCCCATTATAAAAGTAGTAAGATTATTACTAATCCTACTGCAAGTGATTCCGGTGTGGCGAGGACCTGGCATGAGATCAGGATTATTCGGATTTCAGGGCTAGTGATTCCGGTGTGGCGAGGACCTGGCATGAGATCAGGATTATTCGGATTTCAGGGCTGAATATATAGTTGTTTAGCTCACCTGAGCGAATCTCATGTGAGCTATTGTTACCGCAATGTATTCGTCCGTCCGTTCGTCGTCCGTCGTCCGTCAACATTTTCAAACGTCTTCTGCTCTGTAACCATTGGGCATATAGTCACCAAACTTCATGGTCATGGTCCTTACGTAAGGAATTACAAATTTTTTAAAATGACGTCATTACGTAATCCAAGAAAAATATAAATAATTAAAATTTGTTAAAATGGAGGTCATCGCTAATCCAAGATGGCCGCCTTCTAAAAATAGCACACATTCTTAAAAAATATTCTTCTCATGAACCGCCGCCATTCGACGAACCTTGGTAGGAATGATCGCTGTAGAATGCTCTTTCAAGGTGTTAAAATTGTGATCCCGGGGTCAAAATGGGCGTGGCCCGTGGGGTCAAATTGGGGTTAAATTTGATTTTTGACCGAATATGCTCATGTCATATATTAAATTGAAGGTATCGATGAGACGATTGCTCTGGTACAATATTTCATCCAAGATGGCAGACGAAAGGTCAAAAGGTCATCCTTTTATTAGAGAGTTTAACCATCGTCGTCTCATGAACCGATTGGCCAATGGTCAGTAAAATCTACCTGTATGGTCTTTAGGTGAAGCCTTTCCAAAGTTGTTGAAATTAAGTTGGCCTGAAATCCAAAATGGCCGCTGTCTAAAAATAGCATGGTTATATACTACATACAATCTAAGGATTGCAAGAAAAAGTAGGCTGGAAGCATCCTGTTGTGATCTCCAAACCTCTCAAAGTTGTGTAAGATATATCTGTACATATCGCGAGACAACTCCTACCCTGGTGACTTCTCAAGTTTGTCGCATTAACATTTTGTGCCTGTCATGGGCTTATTTTGATGTATATGTAGTGACAACTTTACATACCAGTATTTGCTTGATGTTGTGACATTGCACAGGTGAGCGATATAGGGCCATCACGGTCCTCTTGTTTATTGTAAATATCCAGTTCTGATTTTGTGATTTTCGCTCAATTTGTAAATGTACTTGAACATGTACATGTACTTGTACAGGTAATGTATGGGATTTAGTACTAAACCCATTGACCCGGCTTTAAATGACCTTAGCTGTTGATAGGCCGTTAAACCCCAACAAACAAACAAACAAACTTGTACATCAGAATGTTTGTAACAGTTCTTATTTCCTTTGTTTATGATCCAGTATATCAGGGGGCACACCCATGTTTTACAAGCATAGTCTCCAGTTAACCAACACATCTCTGATTGACTAGCACGCTTGTTTCTGATCGTGTTTCGTGAACTACATACTGAACGGCTCAGTAATCAACAGTGTGGACCTGACCAGACTGCGTGTGTACATTGTCGCCACGTCAATATGTCCGTCCCATTGTGTCGTTTCATGTTACACGTATGAGTAAAAATGGATTACCCTAGCCCCAGTAGCCTATTTCACCAGCAATGCAAAGTATGCTTCTCTTGCTAAGTACACTTTGAGGGAGAAACTTTCAATTTAAGGATAAATTTATTAATTAAATTCAATATAATAAATGGCTGTGATAATGTAATAAATTCAATATAATAATTCATGCCCACTCAGTAGGCACGAACTGTTATTTATATCAGAGACATAATCTGAGACATTTTCTGGCAAAATAACATTCATTCACCATTACCCCACGTATTCATTGGCATTTAATATTATACATTTTATATCAGACGTAAATTTCATCACTGATATCAGGGGCGATAACCGTGTTTCCTTAAAATGTTAACGGACATTACTATTTATTCACTGTATTTATCTTTTGATGTGCAATGATCAAACTTTAAAATCAGTCGAAAATATCATGTTGTTCAGGTGACGCATTTAATTAGTATAAATAATAATAATACAAACAAAATCATGTCTCATTTGCATATGAAAATAGCCTGATACCACCGCGAGTCAATATCAGTAAAATAAATATTACTAAGTGATTATATCTGTATAGCGGGCACTCGTAATGTTTAGAACTGATGGAATAGTGACACAATTATACACGTATTTAATTCCTATAAAGGAAACGGAAGGGACTCGACCAGTGCACAAGTGCGCGGGTTTTAGCAGGTGCGCGTTTTTTTAGCTCGCCGAAGCCGAAGGCTCAAGTGAGTTGCTGTTACGCTTTTCGTCCGTCCTCCTATAGGAACATACGAAAGTAAACGATCATGGGCACACAGTAGCTAAACCAATATACGTTTAACCCATACTGTACCAGCTGTGATCACAGATGTACTCGTTTGGAAGCAACAGCTGACATGCAACATATAGCGAAATACCGGTACCGGTACTGAAAACGGAAATAAAACCAACAACAAGTCGATGCTGGAATAAACTAGAAATTGACGCTCGTCCACAAGCGCATATGTATCCCCTCTGCGCCTACAGGCAGCACTAAACATAAAGGGAGATAACACCGTAAAATTCGTGACGGCCGGTCACGTTCTGATCTTTCCAGTCAGTGTCCCAAACATTGCGGAACGGTTTTGACAAATTCTATCCGTCTTTATGTTGAATGGTTACTGAACTAACACTTTTCGTTGTTATTATATACCTCAGTCTCTTCTTCACCAAGATAAGCCAGTATTATTAGACTGTACGGTTTCTTTTGTCGCTGAATATACTAAACGATTGAGACAGTTTGTCTCGATCATCTAATGACTTAACCGTAATAAAACATACTACATTGTATTGTATGCTAGGGTTATGGTTAACCATCCCGTTACATAACATATTAAACTGATATAATGCAACATTTAGGGACTCAAGGAAAGATTCACACCAGATTACATTTTATTGCTTTTATGACGGCAATATTATATAATTTGACAATGCTGAACATTTGGTTTGACTTACACATAGCACTAGAAGTACATTTCAAATAGGATTCGAAAACAATCGGTTAGACTTCATGAGAAATACATGCAACATAGGTAGCAATACATTCCATGTTAAGTCTAGTAATTATCTCTAGATTATTTTAGGTAATTCTAAAGCTATTAGTGAAAAACCATGCTGAACATGTATAAAGTAATATATTTTTCATGCTCTGTTACTGGAAAAGTTTTAATTGTTATCGCATTTTAAAAGTTTATAATAGTGACCGCAATTTTAGATTTGGACACAAATGTTACCGGTTTTCTATATCGCAATTCTGCGTGACTCCATAACGTTTCAGATTTTTAATACAGCATTTTTTGAATACATAATTATTGTCCCGCCGGCTTGCGGACAGCGTGATATAGTAGGCACATTGGTCTACATGTACTATCAAAGCCAGTTTAGTAATATCAAGTATGTTTAGTGATAGAAATGGCAGACAACACAGATATGCTGCTAACATTTCTACGTTTAAGTTACGAGTTTGTGGCAGGCGTGGTGCGCGTGCTGTAAAATGACCCTAGTGATAGTAAGAAAACAAAGCGCGCAAAAACATAGCATAACCAGTGCACCTATTACATACGAAGTATGCACGTTTGAACTACCAACATAACCGCATTGATACACGTGTATAATATGTACAAATGATTCATCTTGTTCTTTCACGCATGTATTTCTTGCATGTTTTCATGAATATGTATGTATATGTATTCCTTCTATAGTTTCGTGTATATGTTTTGACACTCAACAGCGTGGATAGCGTGTTTATTCCGATGTAAGATATCTATATATATATTTCTTTACAACAACATACCTTGTGTATTCACTGACATAGTTTATTTCATGCATTAATAGGCAAAAATAGGCCATACAAATTGAAAAATTTGCACCTTCAAAGTTTGTTTATAAAGGGAAGTAACTGTCATAAACTGAATGTGTGTAATGATATAAATTATCACCATCAAATTCATCCCATGCTAGGTTAACTTTAATGTAAGCTATGTTAATACATGTATTTGCTTGATTTATCATGTAGACTGCCGCATAAAATAACACTGGATAGTGTTATTTAGTTCTAAGTCATTGGATCTATGTTAATTTATTGATGCATTTATAAGTGTGTGGAAGTGGTTGGTTATTGGTTAGGGATATACTGTACTAACTATCGGATATTTGAAGGGACATGCGTCTCATATGATCAGGGCCGTAACTACACTGAGGCACGAGGAGGTTGCCTCCTCGTTTTTTTTGCCTCATTTATTTTTATGATTTTATCTTCAAATATTGGCCTATATTCTTGATAGGCTATAATAATGACACAAAGTGTAGCTTTAAATATATACTGTTTTTTACAGTTTAAACATGAATTATATCGGTATACACCTTAATACCTATGGTCTTAATGTACGGGGTTTTGCCATTTTATATTTGCATATGAATTTATATCATAACAACTGAGTTTGTTTGAATAATTTACCCCTGTGCCGATTCTTGAAGCTCTACGATGACTGAACAACAACCAACGTGTCGCGGTATTTGTTCTGAGTTATGTCCCGACGGTTTTGTCTGTGGTTTTTCTCCGGGACCTCCGGGTTTCCACCACATTAAAAAAAGCTACAGACTCAATAGCAGATTCACAAAAAGTTAATATCAGGTCAGATACAGCTGCAAGTTTTGTCTGGTGCTAATTATCATACTTGTAGTCTTGTTTGCGTTAATAACCATTTTATTTTAGTCACACCAATTCTCAATAGCACTTAGATCTGCTTGTAGATTAGAATGGATGATAACTGGATCGCTATCTGATGTATGAATTGTTGCGTCATTGGCAAATATATATGTTGTTAATTAATAAAGACAAATCATTTATAAATAAAAGAAATAGAGTACGTTGGTCTAAGAATTAATCTTGAGGAACATCAGCTATGACATTTTAATTAGCGAAATCGGAAGAGATACCACCGTTTTGCTTACAGTCAGTTAAATACGATGACAACCAGTTAAGTGATGCTATTTTGAATTTATATATTTTCAATTTTTGCAGTAATACAGTGTGATCTACCAGGTCAAAAGCTTTCTTAAGGACCCATTCTATACCTGATCATCCTTTGACTTCAAAGATAATTGCTTCGTAAATGTGTATCCTATACCGCACATGGAATGGTGAACTCTGCATATTGTGTGTTCAAGCCATCAGCCACTTTCACCTCTTCTGGCGTTTGACACAAAGCGCAAAATGTGAAGTAGAACATGTGGTATAATTTAGCTAATCACATGCAGAAAAACCAAGAGAAAGGACTCCTATCAATTATATTACACCAAACTGTAAACTATGTCAGTTTTCTGGACAGGTTTGTGCCTGTGTTTTTAACAGCATGAATCACCATTATAAATAGCCTCATATACATAATTTCGCACAGTGTATCACTTTTACCTGGCAAAACACACAACAAATACAATATATACCCACTATTGTACTCTGTTATTCTCTATCAAATCCAGTGACATATAATAAGTTACCTGAGTGTAGTGTCCCTGGTGTGTACTCGCCTAATATGCGAGTAAATATGGCTTTCCCTATGGATAACGTGTACACTAACAATAGGCTGTGCATCAGATTGAAAAGTTTACACATCACAATTTATTTTGAGATTGATGGGAGAAATGCTCAGGTATCTCGTAGTTTGTATAGTTTTCTGGCATAATATTCATAGCATGCCGTGGCCATATCTGTCTCTGATGTATTGCACCAAATTGTATTTGATTTACTGTCATATTATTTGCTGTATGTGTCAAACGCACGAAGTGGTGAAACTGTACGATGGATTGTACATACAAGGAAGGCGGAGATGGCAACTCAATATACCATATAGTATACAGTAAAAAGACAATATTTACATATGTTATATTCACATCACATCATATGAAGCAATCATCATTGAAGCCAAGTGTATCTATATATGACCTACTACCTTAAAGGTACATGCCCACTCAGTAGGCATACAATGTTCTTTATAGGAATTAAATAAGTGTCATTATTCAACCAGTTCTAACAATTACGAGTGCACGCTATACATATAAATCATTTAGTAATATTTATTTTACTGATAGTGACTCGTGGTAGTATCAGGCTATTTTCTTATGCAAATGAGGGATGATATTTTTTAATTATTTATACTAATTAAATGCGCCACCTGAAAAATGAATATTTTCGAAAGATTATAAAGTATGATCATTGCACATCAAAAAATAAAATACAGAGAATAAATAGTAATTTCCATTAACATTTTAGGGAAACATGGTTATCGCCCCTGATACCATTGTGGAAATTTACGTCGGATATAAAATGTATAATAATGCCAATGAATACGTGGGGTAATGGTGAATGAATGTTTAATTTGCCAGAAAATGTCTCAGATGATGTCTCTGATATAAAGAACAGTTTGTGCCTACTGAGTGGGCATGTGCCTTTAAAGTCCACAAAGTGTGGCAAGAATGGGATTTTCGAAATGTCACGTAGCAGTTTGTACTTGTTTACATGTCCTTTAGGTGTTTGTTAACATGTTTTTCCAATAGTCATGGTCGTGAACATAACTGATGAAAAATAATACAGAAGTGTAGTGTGTCTTATTTTCATGTTAATTTCAACTAAAAATAGTTTCTTCCATTACTATTCGATCAGATGTTTCCGTATCCCCTAACTGCAGATACTTAAGTAATGTCACTTTCCCTTTCTCAATCTCACTATTCAATAGACGTCTCTGGTCGTAGTTGGGGCTATAGCGGGTACCGTGTTTACTGATGTGGTGTTTAAATACCCAGCCCCGCAGTTTGGTCGACCTTCCCGGCTCATACACATGCGTAATCCAGTCATCCACAAACACGTTATCGAATACCGGCGGGTAATAGTCCCCAAATATGTCAATGTGGGTCCGGTGTACCATATCATGCGTCATAATGGCGGTGTTGCCCTCGTTACAGGTCGGGCCCACCACCCCCACGTTGGGTGGGTCATATCCGGACAATGTCTTTATGCCCGCCGTAATCCACGCCGCCGTTATGAATTCCGTGTCGTCGTTAATTCGCACAATGTACTCCGCACCGTCGTCATACGCAGCTTTCGTCACCTCGTTGAAAGGCACTCGGTGTTCGGTTATTTTGTAAAACCCCACGTGTACCACCAACCAATCACTCTTGCTTAATTTCGCGGTGTTTTTGATCCAGAATACGTCGTCATGGTTGATTCCCAAGTACATGTGTACCCGGTAGGTGTCCAACTCGGCCGGCGTCACGGTTCGTGCTAGGGACGGGATCAAGATAGTCTGTAGTCCCGTCTCCGCCAGGTCCCACCAGTCTGCCTGCGATCGAGTCGGAACACAAATCACCACCATCGGCTTTAACCGATCGCCCATGGACGAATCTAGTGGCGTTCCTATGTTACCATGCGACATCGCTACAATTGGCGTCATCAGTTTCCCAATGGACTTATCCAGCGGTATTGTTACGCAATCAAGAGGTATATCTACCACTGGCGTCTTCGCCTTCTCTATGGATGCATTTGTCGGGGATTCTCTGGCGCCATGCAATGTCTCTATATTTGCCGTTGAATACACGATGGACGAATTCGATGCCTTTGCCATCTTGTGATAGGCTGCCGCCTGAGGCAACATATGTGTCCACTCCCATGGTGCCAATTTATGACGGTTGTTCGATTCCAGATAAATAACCAAACAAGCAATGAACAAAACGCAGACACCAATCACAGCTAGTGCCAGTCGCCGGAAGTTCATGCATTTAATCTCCGCACACATGTTGCTTCAAACACCTCGTTAACTGCATCCAGCACAAACTAACGCATGTATATTACAGAAACGTGATATTATACAATTATTGTCTTTTGAGGAGGTGTACATGAGATTTACGGACTTGTAAACATCACTTTTCTCAGGTCCGTAAATCTCATGTACACCGACTCAAACGACTGTAATTGTTTTATTATATTTCTGGGCAATATTTTTTTCAAAATATCCGGCTGAAAAAAAAATTGTTCTCTTTTTTTGGGTTTCACACAATTTTCAATAATTATTTAAAAAAAATGTGTTTTAAATTTTAAGGCCCCCTAAAAAAATTCAGCCTTAAAGTTTTGTTAATTTTTTTAAAAGAATTAGACTAGTCTGAGAATGATATTCGAAATGTGATGTGAATATCACATTTCGAATAACACTCTCGGACTCTTCTCGCGCAACGAGACGAGTCCGAGACTGATATTCAGGTGAATATCATATATGTCCACAATCACGTGACCCGTAATTGGACAATCTCATTGGTTGAAATTCGTAGTCATATAATAATAGTCCTTGACACGAGTAGCGTGAAACCAAGTGGGTCTAGTTAATAAAACGCGCGGATTATAAACATTCCTTCACAATAGAGTAGTCAGTCTACGAGATAGTGTGGGTATACCCACCACTAATTGCAACATTATGTTTTTCCTCAATAAGTTGTTAAATTTTGCGAGATTAATATATGAAAGGTCTAGAAATATTTACCTAGGCGAACGATGTCTAATTTGCATATTTCAAAATGACCGCCAAAATCTTTAATTTCACATATCCTGACTTGCAAGTTACACAGTACATGCAATGTATTTGGATGATTGTAAGTTTTAATTGCTAACTATCCAACATCAGGAATATTTCTAAAGGTTTCCGTAGGTTGGATGACTAATGTCTGCCGAGATATCAATATGTCAGCGCTCAGAGGCAATGCACACTTTCTTTCTGCATGTTTCGGTGTCATACATTACGAATGTAACAATTATAATACCGAAAACACCACACCAGTCTAGAGAAGATAGATACTGATAAATAGAGAATACCAGGCTCGTGTCTTTTGATATCAACTTTATCAGGCAAGGCGAGAAAATACGTCGGAATTCCGAGGCTTACCGAGGAATTCCTACCGTTTCCGAGCCGAACCTGATTAACCTGATATCAAAAGACAGTTGCCTGGTTTTCTATTTATCAGGTAACGTTTTATGCTCGGAAATTACCAAAGACGACGTCGTTATATATGGTCAGAACGCGGAAATGTTTACCTTGCGTCATTACACTGACGTCATTCGGTAACGTCACGTGACGTCATCCGACCAATGGAACGTCCGAGTTCACTTCGTTTGTATCAGGTCAATGCCTTCAATTTCAACCAATGAGTGTGGACACATGATTGTGGACATAAATGATATTCACCTGAATATCAGTCTCGGACTCGTCTCGTTGCGCGAGACGAGTCCGAGAATGATATTAGAAATTTGATATTCACCTCCAGGTGAATATCACATTTCGAATAACAATCTCGGACTCTTCTCGCGGAACGAGATGAGTCCGAGACTGATATTCAGGTGTAGCAGCATATGCAGTCACGCAATCAAAGCGTGAGGCATTTCGTGCGTTGTTGTATCATATAAGTTCTCACTGCTCTAATGTGGGTCATATAATAAAATAAGTATTGTCTTTTGAGTCGGTCTGTGTATACGAGATTTACGGACCTTCGAAAAGTCATATTCATCTCGGCCTTCGGCCACGGTAAATATGACTTTCCTCAGGTCCGTAAATCTCGTGCACACCTCCTCAAAAGTCAATAATTATATACTGTTCATATCTGAGAACGTGGCTCTCTCGGAACAGAACATAGATCATCACCTACATCTAGCAGGCATGTCCAGTGAGGTATTGTGTGATGACATTATATGTTATTGTTAATTCGAGGGAACGAATTGTTATATCGTGGGAACTAATTGTTAATTCGTGGGAACGAATTGTTTTTTCGTGTGAACGAATTAATAAAAAAGAATTCTACGTCTTCGTAAATGTGTGCCTGGGACAAATTGTTTTCATCGGACGTTCGTCAGACCACCACCCACTGTCGGCGCACCACCCGCCCGTAACAAAAACTGGCCACCAACATTATTTTCATTTTGTCAACAATAACAGCTGATTGCAGCGTATTCAAAACGTCCTCGCCCACCCCACCCCCCCCCCCACCCCTCACCCACAACTCTTAGCCTATCACAGATTGTTTCGGACATGCGTCCCGACTCAAATATGGTATCCACCATTTGCCAATCAACTTTAAATTCCTATATCGAACAAATTAAGCAGTAATCAGGCAAATATAAGCTATATTATGAAAATATATATACCGGTTATGGGCGAAATTATAATTCACTGCCCACAATAGTTATATGGAATAACTACCGCGGAGCTATAAGTACATTTATCCATTGCCGGAGAGCATTTTCGTAGGAATGTTATGAATATCTGCCTATTATAGCTGTTAATTACGCCACATGGAATGAGAACACACATTTTAATAATTGGTCGTAACACGCCCCCCCCCCACTTCGTAAAATAATACACAATACCATGTCAATTGCTGTAATAAATGGCGACTGAATAAGAGCTTGCTGACTCGTTGTTTTAAGCACGTAACTCCATTGCATTACATAATAGTTACGATAGATTAGTATTTTCGAATTTACGTTTGAAGTTTTCTTTGTTTACCTACTTGTTCGTGAACAGTGACCTAGGAGGTGTGTTTATGATAATAGTTGTGTTGTTTGTACTGTCAATAACAATATAGCGAAGTATGAGGGTGAACGTCCGGCGGATTATCGCTACATTTTAGTGCGCGGAAGTGAATCCCTTGTTCCGTTTAGAGCGGCGTATTGTCTATAAAGCAGAAAACGTGCCGCTAGCTGATTTGATAAACGTACATAGTCAGGCACAATAACGGGCATGAATATTAAGTACAGCTCCACAAATGTACAGATGTTTAATTTCATCTATGTTGTACCGGCTTGCTAAACAATGATCACAATGGCCTCCGACTATTGGTTTCGCAGAAGTTCGGTAAATCTCCATTGTAAATATCAATGATATATAACTAGGTCTGTTGGATAATATTACATAGTAGCGATCGCTAATCCGGTCCAGTTCTAATAAGTAGTTTACCTGTAAACGTTGTGCTTGATCCGCATAGCGTTTCAATGCAGGAAAGTGACTTAAATGTCGATTTAATAATGGAATTTCAGCATATCCAACTTTCGCGGCCATCGTACCTGGACAAAATCCATAGTGACCACATGGGCAATTTCAGCTGACCAATACGTGATGGTCAGTCGGCAATTTCCGTGATGTCGGCTTTTTCCGTAATCTGTCGGAAATCTGCAGGTGTCACGTGATGTACGTAATGTTATCGATATGTAAATCGATAATACATGTACATGGCGATTCCACCATTCACCACTGTGATATTATTTCTAACCATATCAAATAAAGATGAAATTATATTAAGTATTGCAAGTTGCAATTATGTTAAAGATAATCAAATAAGTATATGCTGAAATTACAAATTCTGTTTAGTTTGCAGAAAATAATTCTACCCTGGTTGTACAAATAAAGTTCAAGGAAGTTTAGTTTGCAGTAATAATCGTTAAATCGCGTAAATAATTACAGATAACCGATATACTCGTTATATATATTCTCAGACTGGCGAACTTTTTTTAACTTAATATTTCGGGCAATATACATGTAGCCTAATGCAAAACGATTGAAACCAGTGTATACCCAGATCAAGCTGCGCATCCGCACATTCTGAACGGGGTCTACCCTGGTTGTACAAATATAATTCAATGAGGTTTAGTTTAGTTTGCAGTAAATAATTCGCGATGATTCTGCTTAATTCCCTGGAAATAAAAACAACACATTTCCATTTATTGACAATTTTATAATTTGTGACACCGATAATCGGTGGAAATCTCGTTAATATTGCCGTGAAATCAAGAGAAAACATGCAACGATACACAAAGTTAAAACCAGCGTAAGTAATCATAGTTTGTAAACTAACGTATTCGGATCCAAGATTTATAATTCCCGTGTATGTAAAAAGGGAATTACGTTAATTATTTCTAACCATATCAAATAAAGATGAAATTATATTAAGTATTGCAAGTTGCAATTGTGTCAAAGATAATCAAATGAGACAAAGTCTATGCTGAAATTACAAATCAGTATAAGATGTTTGCTGTACTGCACATTTAAGAGAAAAACTTGTTATTAGGGTCTCATAATTTAACGCACACATCTGGTAATAAAACAGAGCAATATTATATAGGCCAGCTCAGCTTTATCAACCAGCGTTAGTACATTTGTAAACTAACGTAGTCTGACCAAGATATATAATTCCCGTGGACTTAAAAAGGGAATTACGTTAATTATTGCTAACCATATCAAATAAAGATGAACTTATATTAAGTACAGTAGAAAATTTATCTCTCGAACAGGTCTCAAACCTCGACTGAGAATATATATTTGTATTTTAATTTTGTTTTCACAATTTTATAATTTTTATCAAAATAGCTATCAACTGATAGGCACTTTATACCAACAATATAAATGTGCGTATTTTTTATAATACATGTATATACTGGAGAAACGGGACTTAAAACAAGCGTTATTAGACTACAGGATCGTGCT
The DNA here is from genome assembly GCA_029237695.1 of Conchocele bisecta. Classification (NCBI taxonomy): domain Eukaryota; kingdom Metazoa; phylum Mollusca; class Bivalvia; order Lucinida; family Thyasiridae; genus Conchocele; species Conchocele bisecta. Next base: position 58,867,511 of record CM055278.1, on the reverse strand, counting down.
ATTTGATCAGGATCTACAATGGTCACAAATACCATAAGCCTCATTTTCCCAGTAACATGACACATACGTATACCAAGCAAGTCAATTTGACTTCCATAAGTTGTAAGTTCCCTTTTGTTTACCAGTGTCCAACATAGCCAGTCAAAACAACAAGTAGCGCATGCACATGAAAACCAACATGGTTGGCATGTTGACTTCCTCACCCATCAGTTAACTAATACTGGTCGGTGTTTGAAATGTTTCAATTTCATCAACATATATATGGATAAATGACTAAAAAGATCGATGATATCCCAAGGATTTTAATTAACGTTGAAATAAAACATTATTAGGTAAACATATTGTATGTGGGATTTGCAAATAGGGCATGTTTTCTCGTGCACCTGTCCCCATTTGGAGAAGCGTAATATTGATTTGTTTAGCTGACAATATACAAGGCTGTACACAGGCCAACAATTGGACGCTGATGTGTAAGTGTGATTTACCTCAAGATAAACTGGATTAGTTTTTACTGATATTCATGCGCAATCCAATCGAGAGAACTTTATGTTCTCTCGATTGCGCATGATATTAAGTTCTCTCGATTGCGCATGAATATCAGTAAAAACTAATCCAGTTTATCTTGAGGTTTATCTTGAGGTATAACATTTAAAATAGACAAATATTATTTAAAGGAGTACCGATATGATATATTTAAATGCCGTTAATATTGCCCTGAATTTAACGTAATAAAACAATATAGGATAGTTTATCAAGAGAAACGAGCGATATACAGATTTTCAACCAGCATAGATAATTTCATACTGCATAGTTGACCAACATTTATAAAGTAGACAAAAAAAGCAAATTATAATTACCATGTTACCGATAATTATTTATAGCTGTATACTGAACACAGAATAACAAGTGAACATTAAATAAATTACTTCTAGCTGCAATATTGACAATTACATAATTGCGAAAAATATTTTATTATGATCCATAATGGTACACAATGAGTTGTAATAAATCAACAAAAAATTGTATGCTGTTTTGTAATCACTGTAATGTACATGAACACGAGTCTGATCAGGGCTTGCACTGTTCGCTGTGAAGTATTGACTATTTACACAGCCGCGAGTGGGGCGGTAGCAGAATCCTGTGACAAATTATACAATACTGTGTCCCAGTACAATCTGATCAGGGCTTGTACTGTACGTTATTTAGTCTGTACTGGGACTCAATATTCTATAATTTGTCACAGTCTGTATTACTAGTGTACAGATTAAAGTATGATCAGACCGGATGAATGTCAACCACAACATAATCTCCTTCATTTATAATTTTGTAGCTAACATTAGAACGTGGTCTGAGAGATAAAGCCATGCCTGCTACCATAGATCGTATGTCTGTATGAAGATACAGACGTGTGAAGAATTGTCTCTTAATTGAGTAGTCTTGTCGGCATCTAAAAAAACACAAATCGCAGTTTGCACGGCAGTTACTAATTAACTGCTTTTAATTGGCAACCATGACGTTAGTTTCGGATTAACGGTGTAATTTGTTAGGTAATCAGCAGTATTTAAAATGAGGGATTCATATTTCGATGACAAACACACTCGTCTCCAATTATTAGCTTCAAAGTACGTGAAAATCAAAGTCTAATTTGGTTGCTTTGTTCACAAATACATTTTACCGATAACACGGTCATGCTTCGGGTAGCATACAATCGTCCCACCGCCGCTAAGCACCGTAAGCAGGTGCCCGTTTCAACGAATATCACGGAAATTGCCGAAGATTTCCGTGATACGCTAACTGGAAAATGAAAACAGATGGTGTCATTATTATTATCTAAAAAGGACCAAAATAATATTAACTTAGAAACATAATTTTTATATCAATAGATATAAAAATGAATGAGCTAATTGAAAATACCTGTGCATTTTGTGTGCTATTCTTATAAAAAGAGATTTTGCAATTTTCCCAACGAAAATCGAGAAGAAAAATCACAATTTGCTATATAAATCATATAAATACTACCGACTATGCTTTAAGCTAAAAAGGACAAAATATTTTTATTTTAAAAAGACGATCGAAACATCATCATAAAGTACAATAACTTATCCAAATTTGGTTATGATCGGTCAAGTAGAACTTGAGTTATTGCGTGGACAAGGATACCGAGTGCGAACATTAAAACTGGCTGCCAAGGGGAGATAAGTATCGTAAACATTTCAAAATCAATAGGCTTCTTTGTCTTGCCATGATAAACATGTATACCGAATTTGGTTTCGATCGGTGAAGTAGAACTTGAGTTATCGCGTGGACAACGATACAGAGTGCGAAAATTAAAAATGGCCACCAAGGGGAGTTAAGTCATCGGAAAATTTTCAAAAATCAATAGGCTTCTTCGGCTTGCCGTGATAAACATGTATACTTATATATATATATATTTGGTTACAATCCGTCAAGTAGAACTCTAGTTATTTGCGTGGACAAGCTGTGCCCGGACGGACGGACGGACGACGGACGGACGGACGGACGGACGGACGGACGGACGGACTGGACAAGTGTGCCAGCCCGCCGCCCGCCCGACACCCGCCCGCGCCCGCCCCCCGCCACCCGCCCGCCGCCTGCCGTCCGCCGCCCGCCGCCCGCCGCCCGACGCCCGCATATATGTCAAGATGCTGATAGAATGGAACGTTTTGTTATGCAACTGGGCCAAGTTTGAGTGAAGGCTGCCAACAGGCGAGCTTCGTTGTCTTCTGACAACTCTTGTTTGTATATTTATGACAACTCTTGCCTCAATAATATTCCAGTGTTCTCCCTTTGTTTTTTCACGCATTGATTTTGTATCTGGCACATGGCGGTATTCAAATTTGACCAAATATGGTCCTGATATATATCAAATCGAAGGTATCGTGGAGACAATCACTCTGGATATTTTTTGGTCAAAATCGAATGGTACATCATACAAGATGGCCGCCGACAGTTCATCCTTTAATTATAGATCTCGCCTCCTTCTCATGTACCGTTTGGCCGACACAGTTGTGGTGCGTGGGTGAATCATTTTTATATTTGTTAAAATGGAGGTTGTCGCATAATCCAAGATGGCCGTCGTAGAAAATAGAGTAAAATTCTTTAAACAATCATATCAATCATGTTAATTTGACATTATTATTATTTGTATATCAAGCTTGAATTGCCACTTTGATATCAAGGGTGATAACACTGACTCTTTAAAATGTTAATGGAAACAACTATTTATTCTCTCTATTTATCTGTTGATGTGCAATGATCATATTTTGTAACAAGTCAATACAAATATTTATTCAGGTGACACATTTAGTTGATATGAATAATTGAAAAATGACCTGCCCCATTTACAATCAAAATAGCACGATGATACAACCTATCAGTAAACTTACGATTACTAAGTGAATATTTCTGTGTAGAGGGCACTCGTAACTTTTAAAACTGTTAATTTTATCGAATTTAAGATTGAATATTTCATGACTTTCTTCAAAACACCAGTTTTAGAAGTTGATGGTTTTAGGATTTTTATATCATGCACTGCAGTGCCGGTGATAAGTCGCTAGGTGGCGTTGCCAAGTCGGACTGTTGTACTTACCGAAACAAACCGCCAGTGGACGGGTTACACTATATTTGCAATGTAATGTCCCTGGGTAAGATTATAGATCGCGGCTCAGTCAGCGTGTACGGAAGCCCATAGGGCCACTTCACTTTTTACCTCACCAGAAGCTCATGTGAGCTATTGTTACCGCAATGTGTCCGTCGTCCGTCGTCCGTCGTCCGTCGTCGTCGTCCGTGAACATTTTCAAACGTCTTCTCCTCGGTAATCATTGGGCCTATAGTCACCAAACTTGATGGTCATGGTCCTTAGGTAGGGGGATTACAAAATTATTAAAATGACGTCATTACGTAATCCAAGATGGCCGCTGTCTAAAAAATATCACAAATTCCTTAAAAATCTTCTTCTCATGAACTGCCAATCGGATTTCGACAAAACTCGGTAGGAATGATCGATGTACAAAGTTGTTAAAATGGTGACCCCGGGGTTAAAAATGGGCGTGGCCAGTGGGGTCAAATTGGGGTCAAATTTTATTTTTGACCGAATATGCTCTATATCAAATCGAAGGTATCAAAGAGGCGATCGCTCTGGTACAATTTTTGTCGAAATTGGATGGTCATGTCATCCAAGATGGCCGCAGAAAGGTCAAACGGTCGTTCTTTTATTAGAGATTTAAAAATTCTTCTTCACACGAACCACTTGGCCCACGGTGGCCAAACTTCACAGTTTTGGTCCATTGGTGAAGCCTTTTCAGATTTGTTAAATCGGAGCTCGTCGGTAATCCAGGTTAGCCGCCGTCTAAAAATAGCACAAATTCTTAAAAAATCTTCTTTTCCTGAACCGGCGAAACGTGGTATGAATGATCGATGTAGAATGCTCTTTCAAAGACGTTAAAATGGTGTCCCCGGTGTCAAAAATGGGCGTAGCCCGTTGGGTCAAATTTTATTTTTGACTGAATATGCTCATGTCATATATAAAATTGAAGGTATCGATGAGGCGATTGCTCTGGTGCAATATTTGTCGGAATCGGATGATTATGCCATGATTGCCGCCAAAAGGTCCATTTATTCGAGATTTTGAACGTCTTTTCCTCAGGAACCACATGGCCGATGCTGGCCAAACTTCATAGTAAGTTAAGATCCTTGGGTAAAGCATTTTCAGATTTGGTAAAATGAGAGTCATCGCTTAATCCAAGATGACCGCCATCTAAAAATTGCACACTTTTTTAAAACACATATGAACTCAATGTCACATTCTCCTTTGGTGTCCATGGAGTTAGGTGAGCGAATTAGGGCCATCATGGCCCTCTTGTTCTTTTTTTTATTAGTATCAATGCTGCCATCAAGGGGATAAGCCTCGTTTAAAGTTGCAATTTCTTGTTTTTAGAGAGGTTCCACTGCACTGTAACATGTGTTCATGATTATGTCCTATTTGTCATTTTGTTGTTGTAATGATTTGTTATGTTGAAATAGATTTTCAAAGTAGTTCTATGAAAACCGTTTAAATGTTTTCTTTTCAGCCAATATTAAAGTGACAAAGATACTCTTACAGTCTACTGTTCCTTTGACTTCCTTAACCCATTAAAGCCGTGATACAATAACAGTAGTTTGAAACTTTTATGAGAAAAACATTCTATTTTCTTTATTTATTCTCGAAAGTATATGTTGTTACCACTCATTTGAACCGTCTCGACAAGACGGTGCATATGAGTGGTGACAGCATTTACATTCATGGTGAAATAAACAAAATAATGAGATTATTTTTACAAAAATTGTCGTAACCTTAGACTGAAATGGGTTAAAAAAGCCTTAGTCTGTGATCATGACATGCATCCATGCCCATTCACCTCATCATGCTCATAGAGGATCTTTCATGTCAGTAATATGATATTTAGTAAACAAGTTTTCTGATTTCATAAGAAACAAGGCTATACCTCATTCCCCAACATACGAAGTAAGTCGAGGGGGATATTTTAGTTTTCTTATTTCCATACGAAACTTTCGTCTGTCCATCCGTATGATTTGCATTACAGTGCGCATTTGTCGGGCTAGTTGGCGGCCGGGGGTATTTGTGAGCATTTGCTCACTTGCTCTAGTTTCTTAAGAAATCAGTGAATGCATTTCATAAATATTATATCAACACAATATTTAATGCCAAATTATCTGCATTGAATATACACAACATCATACATGTACATGTACATTGAAGCTATACTGATCAAGATTTCTGTCTGATTTACATATTTATTACACTGTGGAAACCCAGTTTTAAATAAATAGAGGATCTTACACGACTGATGATTTGATATGATATTTATTGAACAAGTTCACTGATTTAATAAGAAACGAGACTATTTATTGCATAAGCACATCACCATACATTGAAGTTGTACTGGTCACCAAATGTTTTTTTCTGTAACAAGCTAATTTGTATATTTATTACACTAGTGTAATATGATTTTGATTACACCATGTCAATACACTGCGAGCGCCCATTTTATGCAATACATGAAGATGATGGGGCGCTACTGACATTGATGGTCAGAAACTATGTTACAAAACACCCATACTTATAGTTTGTCAGTGTATAGGTTGTTTGCTGGAAGTAATGACATTTCAAGTTTTGAATGGGAAAATGTAGCACATTGCAGTCTAGGCTTTTTGGTTATGCAAATTATGTCACATTTTACTTATTTATCAATGGAATTATATGCTGTGACCACTCATTTGAATCATCTCGATGAGACGATTCAAATGGTGGTCACAACATATAATTTTGATATGATATAAAAATATGTTATTTAAAACATTTGACATTACTGGGGTTACACTGATCTAATTCTCTAATTGTGTACTGCAAGTTTGTAAGCAATTGTCATCTGAAATGGTTTTGTGTAATAAAAAGTGTATTGCATTACATGTTTTGTCAGTAGCATATAAGAATAATCACCAGTGACCATCCAACACATGTATCGGGAAATAACTAACTCTTTGCATGCTGGGAATCTTGTGTGCTATACATTGTTTATTATATTTTCTTTTCTTTTTCCCTGTTAATGTCATGAATTTGTCTTGGAATTTCATTAGAATTTAATCCAGAGGACACAATTCTAATGAAACTCCAAGACATATTTACAGAGAGAAAGAATATACTATTTTTGCTAGTTTACCGCTAGCATGCAGAGCTAAGACAGTTATTAATTATGTGGTCATTGTAGACCCAGATCAACATGCATGACTGCGTTCTGATCATAGTTTAACCCTTTACAGATGGAATACAATAATACTAGTATGAAACTCTTTAGGGGAAAACATCCTATTTTCTCTGTTTTATCTCGAAAGTATATGTTGTTACCACGTATTTGAACCGTCTCGACGAGACGGTTCAAATGAGTGGTAACAACATATACCTTTATGGAGAAATAATGAAAATAACGAGATTTAAAAAAAATATATATATTTCCTTAGACTCAAATGGATTAATATGTTCGCCAGTTGGTTAGGGAAAATCCATTTTGCATCCAGCAAAAAAAAAGTGCATTAGGATCAAACAGCATGATGTTACGCGTGCCTGCTATACAGATATAATCATTTAGCTATTTTATTATGCAAATGAGGCATGGATATTTTTTAATTATTTATACTATTTAAATGGGTCACCTGAAAAAAAAATATTTTTGACAGATTATCATTGCACATCAAAATATAAAAACAGAGAATAAATAAAACTGTCCGTTAACATTTTAAGGAAACACGGTTATCACCCCTGATACCAGTGTGGAAATTTACGTCTGATATAAAATGTATAATAATTCCAATCAATACGTGGGGTGAGGGTGAATGAATGTTTATTTTGCCAGAAAATGTCTTGGATCATGTCTCTGTTATACTGAACATTTTGTGCCTGCTGAGTGGGCATGTACCTTTAAATACCTCCTAATCATGTAGTCTAATATCTACTTCATCAATACCTTCCTCACATCGATGGCTATCCAACCCGTGTCATTCATGTGACCTTGACCTTTGTGTCTCGTGATCTGTTAGTCAATAATTTCATCACATTATGTCTGTCCACCCAGTGTCATTAGGGTGACCTCGACCTTGGTGACCTTGACCTCTGTGTCAACTATTTTGGATGTACGTCCAAGTGTCAAATGGCCTTCGTTTTTACCAATTTTTCTCAGTGTACTTCGTGACCACCATTTGAACAGTTTTGTCGAGACGACTCAGATGGTGGTCATGACATATACCGTACTTCCGACATACAATGAGAAAAATATATTTAAATTTGTTTAAAATTGATATGAAACAAGGATAATTAATTAGCATATAATTAGTATGCTTTTATGCCCCCACAAATTGAGGGGGGGGGGGCATTATGTTTTACCCCTGTCCATTCGTCCGTCCGTGTGTCCGTAAGGCAAATGAGTTAAAGTTTTCAATAACTCCTTTACCAATTTCACTAATATTGGCCCACACTGTCTGTCTATGGATGGTGCTTTGTTTCGCACATGACCAATGCCCGAACACCCAAGGTCAAGGTCACTGGGCACTTAAGTTTACATTATTTGTAAAGTTTTCTCAATAACTCTTTAACTCCTTCACCAATTTAAATAATATTTGCCCACAATGCCTGTCTAGGGTTGGTGCTTTGTTTCGCATTCGACCCATGCCCGAACACCCAAGGTCACTAGAGACTTATGTTCACCTTCTTTCACGCATCTGCTTCATATTTCATACACACATTGCTCTAATGATCCTCTACCGCCCTATGACAAATCCACGTTCGTCCCGCTCCATTTTGGACTTACAATATGTTACTTCGTTTTATATCAAAGCGGTGTGTGGGGGCATCCATGTTCTATGAACACATTTTCTAGTTGTAACTACATACATACACGGATGTGCAAGCTGATCTGGGACTACGCTGGTCCGACATGACGTAACGCCGTCAACAATTAATTAGTAGATTCTCGTCAAAAATTCGATTCAAGTTTATTTTGCAAATTGGTTGTAAATTTAGTGTAATTTTCTTTTATATACTTCTTTGAAATGCAATTGAACCTCCCCGAATGGTCACATGACTACAACAGCCCCCTCTATGTAACAACCACTATTTTATAACACAAACTCATAATTGCCTGCCGTATATATTTAACCTCCCTACAACAGTAACTTCTATACAACAGCCAGTTTTGTGCCCTCCCATGGATGGCTGTTGTAGAGAGGTTGCACTGTATATCTAACCTCCCTACAACAGCCACCCCTCTACAACAGCCAGCTTTGTGCACTCCCATGGGTGGCTGTTGTAGAGAGGTTGAACTGTATATCTAACCTCCCTACAACAGCCACATCTCTACAACAGCCAGTGTTGTACCTTCCCGTGGGTGGCTGTTGTAGAGAGGTTGCACTGTATATCTAACCTCCCTACAACAGCCACCTCTCTACAACAGCCAGTGTTGAGCCCTCCCACGGATGGCTGTTGTAGAGAGGTTGCACTGTATATCTAACCTTTCTACAACAGCCACCTCTCTACAACAGCCAGTTTTGTGCCCTCCCAAGGGTGGCTGTTGTAGAGAGGTTGCAGTGTATATCTAACCTCCCTACAAAAGCCACATTGTAGAGAGGTTGCACTGTATATGTATGTAAAATATTAAATTGCCAATTTATAGTAGGGGCAGGTCACGGGAGATGAGAATCTGAAAATTAATATCTGGCCTAATTAACGTTCCCAGCCTGGGGCCTATATATGATATTGTGTTGTGAGCAGACGTCTCATAGGTTCATTTGCAACCTCAGCTGTTGCAGCTGTCTATGCAAGTTTTATTTGTTTCTATTTGATTTTTGTCTGATTCAGTTATTGTCGGCATGTCCCGAGGTATGTAGCTTATTACGTTTCTGATATGGGTGGTGGTCGGGCAAATGAGACGGCATAAATTAACGTTATGGGTTCCTCCTTATAGGAATCACGATTTGCCTGGTTTGGCCCTCAGGTACGTTTTTATCTTTGGCTCTTTAGTTACCTGGGAGTTGAATTGGGTTATTGCCCATTATACAAGTAGTAAGAGTATTACTGATCCTACTGCTTTTGGGAGGGGCCAAGTGATTGTGGTGGGTGTGGTGAGGACCTAGCATCAGATCAGGATTATTCTGATTTCAGGGCTGAATATATAGTTTTGTTGTTGTAAATATTCAGTTCTGATTTTGGGACCCCCCCCCACACACCCCCCCCCCCCCATTTGTACATGTACTTGAACATGTACATGTACTTGCACAGATAATATATGGGATTTAGTACTAAACCCGGCCTTAAATGACCTTAGCTATTGATAGGCTGTTAAACACCAACAAACAAGCAAATATGACGTTTCTGAATGGTCTACATATGAAGCAAGTTACTGTATTACCTTTTAAATGCATCTGAGTGCAGGTATGCTGTATATGATCATTGAGCCCTTAACCCTTACAATGCTGAATTAATTTTTTGTCGTGTGCTGTTTATTTATTTTATTTTATTTTTCCACGATAGTGGAAGGGGCATTTAATGTCACTCTTGTCCGTCCGTCTCTTCCGTCCGTCCGTAACCAGCCTTGTAAGTCATACAACTTTTAAACCGTACAGACCTGAAACTTTTAAACCATATCAGCTACACTCCTGAAACTTGGTATTTAGCTTCCTTATGATGAGTAGATGCGCAAAGTTTATTTCGATTTTTGATTTGATCCCCGGGTCATGGATTATCTCCCCCTTTTTCGACTTAGAATTTGGCAATTTTGCCATGTAAGTCGTAAAACTTTTAAACCGTACTAGATACACACATGAAAACCGGGATCATGGGTTATCTCCGCCTTTTCGACTCAGAATTTTCCAATTTTTGCTTGTAAGTCGTAAAACTTTTAAACCGTAACATCTACACTCCTGAAACTTCGTATGTAGCTTCCTTATAATGAGTAGATGCGCAAAGTTTATTTCGATTTTTGATTTGACCTCCGGGTCATGGATTATCTCCCCATTTTCGACTTAGAATTTTCCAATTTTTGTTTGTAAGTCATAAATCTTTTAAACCGTACTAGATACACACTTGTAACTTGGTATGTAGCTTCCGTATGATGAGTAGATGCGCAAAGTGTATTTCGGTTTTTGATTTGACCTCCGGGTCATTGATTATCTCCCCATTTTCGAATTAGAATTTGGCAAATTTTGCCTCGTAAGTCGTAAAACTTTTAAACCATACTAGATACACACCTGAAACTTCGTATGCAGCTTCCTTATGATGAGTAGATGATCAAAGTTTTGTTTGTTTCTTTATACGACCCAGGGGTCATAGATTATCTCCCCCTTTTCGACTTAGAATTTGGCAAGTTTGCCTTGTAAGCCGTAAAACGTTTAAACCGTGCTAGCTACACACCTGAAACTTTGTGTGTAGCTTCCTTATGATGAGTAGATGCGCATAGTTTATTTCGAATTTTTATTCAACCCTGGGGTCATATATTATCTCCCCCTTTTCGACTTAGAATTTGGCATGTTTGCCTTGTAACTTGTAAAACTTCTAAACCGTAATAGCTACAGAGCTGAAACTTGGTATGTAGTTTCCTTATGATGAGTAGATGTGCAAAGTTTATGTTTCGACTTTTAATTCGGCCCCCGGGTCATGGATTATCTTCCTTTTGGACTTGGATTTTTGCCTCGTTTATTATCAAAGCGGTATGTGGGACATCTGTGTTTTATGAATACATTTTCGTCTTATCAAAAACATATTTTGACATCTATTCAGAATCATTTCCAATGGAAATTATTCTAAAGTGCTGTCAAACCATGTTTTTATTGAGAAAGAAGATAAAATATAAAACAACAGCAGTCGACTATTTACGTTTCCCGCATTCTAAGGGTTAACCCTTTGACCACTACAGCCCTCTATAGCGGTGTTAAAAAAACAGTGCAGATTCAGATGAGCCTGTTCGTGATAAGCGGTCTCATCAGGATCTGCCTGTTTGGCAAATAATTCTCATATTTCTCAGGAAAAAAAACCCACTCCTTTTTCTTTTCATAAACGTATGAAAAACCATTCCACTTATTTAGGGCTGAAAGGCTTTAGATGCCATACAGGCTCATCAACATCTGCACTTTTTTGGCATGTTATTTTCATATTTTTTAAGAAAAAGCTTCCCTTTTTTTACCCCCGAAAAGTCGGTCGGTCGGTTGTAATTACTGGTAATTGCAGTTATTATATACAAAACCTTTGTTATTTTTTAGTACATTGTGTACATACATGAAAAATCATAGTATGTTTTGTGACAGTTTTATTAATTTGGTGATGGTCAGTCGGTCAAGCTTTTTCATTTTTGTTAAAATGATGGTCATCGCAAAATCCAAGATGGCCGCCGTTGAAAAGTAGGTCAAATTCTCAAAAAAATCTTCTTCTCACGAACCGCCAGGCCGATTTCGACGAAGCTTGATATGAATGATCGATAGTTAACGATGTTTCAGATTCCTCCAAATGGTGGCCCCGGGGTCAAAAATGAGCGGGGCAGGAGGGGTCAAGTAGGGGTCAAATTTCACATTTTACCGAATATGGTCATGTCATATATTGACGAAGGTATTGACGAAACGATCACTTAGGAGCATGTTTTGTCGAAATCAGATGATTACATCATCCAAGATGGCCGCCGAATGGTCAAAATGTCGTTCTTTTATTAGAGATTTCAAACGTCTTCTTCATACAAACCGCTAGACCTTTGGTAGCAAACTTCGCAATTATGGTCCATTGGTAAAGCCTTTTCAGTTTTGTTAAAATGGCGGTCATCGTTAATCCAAGATGGCGGCCGTCAAAAATAGCACAACATTTTAAAAAATCTTCTTCTCATGAACCACCAGACCGATTTCTACGAAACTTGGCAGAAATGATCGCTGTACAATGCTGCTTCACATTTGTTAAAATGGTGACCGGTGGGTCAAAAATGGTGTCAAATAGGGGTCAACTTTCATTTTTTTGACGGGATATGGTCTTATAATATATCAAATCAAAGGTATTGATGAGGCGATCGCTGTGGTGTTGTTTTCATCGAATCGGATGATTAGATCATCCAAGATGACCGCCGAAAGGTCAACAGTTCGTTCTTTTTCAGTTCAGTTTTGTTAAAATGATGGTCGTCGTTAATCCAAGATGGCCGCCGTCTAAAAATAGCATAAATTCTTAAAAAAATTTCTCACGAACCACCAAACCGATTTCGACGAAACTTGACAGGATTTGATCGATGTACAATGTTTTTTCAAAGCTGTTAAAATGGTGACCTCTGGGTCAAAAGTGCGCATGGCCCGAGGGGGGGGGGACAAATAGGGGTCAACTTTTGTACAGAATATGGTTATATAATACATAAAATCTAAGGATTGCAATACAAAGTAGGCTAGAAGCATCCTGTTGTGGTCTCCAAACCTCTCAAAGTTGTGTAAGATATATCTGTACATATCGCGAGATAACTCCTACCCTGGTGTCTTCTCAAGTTTGTCGCATTTTGTGCCTGTCATGGGCTAATTTTGATATATATGTAGTGACAACTTTACATACCAGTATTTGCTTGATTTGTGTGACATTGCACAGGTGAGCGATATAGGGCCATCATGACCCTCTTGTTTTTATTTACATTTATTATAGCTATAGGTTATCGTAAAGAACTCTTAGAGCACCCATAAAACACATATGTCACTTCTATGGTGTGTTACATATTATCGAAATCCGTCCGTTTGCTTGGAAAAGTGTCAAGAAAATCCACTGTAAAAATGACGTCACAGAATACGTCACGTCGGAAAATCAGGTTCGGAAACCACGTGATCCCATACCCTAATAGCTATAACTTTACATGCTACTTGCAAACATGTAGTTGGCCTCAATAATATTAACATACACTCAAAGCGTTCTTTTATAACATGGTTATTTATGTTATAATTGTTCTTGTTACTTTTTTATTCTAAGCTTCAATGAAATCACATTCCTTTGGTATGCGCTTCTGGTGCTAGCTAGATTTTCTTATATGACTGATATACTTAAAAAGCTGAAAAGGTCTCAAATATCACACAAAATATTTTTTTATTTTTTATAGAAAAAAATCGGTCTGGTAAATTTTTGTTCGGTCTGGTAAAAGTTTCAAGTTTACCAGACCGAATTTCTTGTAAAAGTTTGGCTGTTTCGCGGAGACTGGAAATGGCAGACAACACATATATGCTGCTAAAATTTCTACGTTTAAGTTACGAGTCTGTGGCATGCGTGGTGCGCGTGCTGTAAAATGACCCTAGTGATAGAAAAAAACAAAGCGCGCAAAAACATAGCATAACCAGTGCACATATTACATACGAAGTATGCAGATGATGCACGTTTGAACTACCAACATCACCGCATTGATACACGTGTATAATCTGTACAAATGATTCATCTTGTTCTTTCACGCATGCATGTCTTGCATGTTTTCATGAATATGCATGTATATGTATTCCTTGTATAGTTTCGTGTATATGTTCAACTCTCCGCAAGGAGGAATTAAATAGTATATATATGGGCCGCGCCATACGAAAACCGGGCTTAATGATAATTAGAGGTTAATACGTGGCTTGTTTGATATCGGCCTAGGTATCGGCCCGAGGTAACTTGGTATCAGCCTGAGACCATAGGTCTCAGGCTGATACCAAGTTACCGAGGGACGATACCTAGGCCGATATCAAACACGACACGTATTAACGCCTTTATTACTTAGATTACTTAGATATCAATTGCAATATAAATTATCCGGCAGTTGTGATAATCCTATATTAAAATATATACCGTTATCCATGATTGAATGATGAAATACAGAGCCTACACATTTAAATAGCCGGCATCTGTCAAAATTTACTCAGCCGATAAAGTAAACATACGCAATGCGCATGCCCAAATGAACTGGTTTAATGCGCGCACGAGACATGGTATCGGACTGGAAACGGCGGTATCAGCCTAGTAACGATGGTATCAGACTAGAAGCTTCAGTATCAGACTGGAAAACACGCCGTATCAGCGTGGACAGTGTATGTTATTGCTGTAGGCAAATACAGGCAATTTCTAGGCAAAAATTGATATCTAAGTAATAACGTCGTGTAAAGCGACAAACGACGTCGGAAAGAACGACGATTCAAATTGTCTAACGTCGCCGTAAAATTTCATATTTTGCCATCACTTTTACGTTTACGGAGTAAGTTAAATTGAGTGGGAGTATAAAACGGAAAATGATGACTTGTACGTCAGTACACATATTATGACGTCATGACGTGACGTCACGTACTTATGACGTTACTGAACGAGAACCAATGTCTGGAGTTATGGCCATGGTGTCGCGAACAAATATTATAGCAACGATACAGCATGAGTTACTCGCAAAATACATGACTTATAGAGAATAGTAGGTTAGTGCCGTTATGGCCATGGTGTCGCGAACAAATATTTTATCCCGTCCACACATGAGCGAGTATGTGCCGTGAAACACGGTGCCGTGAAACATTTTTGATATCCTGTCAATACGACCTAATCACTGCGTATGAATATGTGCGGTTGCTGGGGTTATTTCTTTGCATTTGTATGTGTTGACGGGATCTGGCGCGGCACGGAAACAGGATGTGCTCGGCAGAGCCTCGCCCATCCCGTTTCCTAAGCCTTGCCAGATATGTTTTCCCATTCACGGCACTAACCTACTATTCTCTATATTACAAACGGCGCCAGGTCCAGTCCATTGTGCATGTACATGATACTGTCAACAGTTGCCGAGAAACCACACATACTATAATGCGAACATGGGAATTAGCTGCCTAGCGATCATTATAGCTAGATAAACTAGTTTAATACTAGCGATTGTTGAACTACTGTCTGTTTCACGAAAGCTGCCCAAATTTTACGGCTGTATAAACAATTCAAGAACAATATATTTTTGATAATATTAAATTAAAGGAAAATTTAACACTTGAGCCTTCTTTTTATTTCGTGTAATTTGGTCAAATATTGATTTTATTGCGAAAAAAACTATTTCCCCATCTTCACAGAGTGAAGATGTCTATGGGGATTTAACATGGGGAATTTTTTATAATACTGGACCGATTTTTGAAATTTAACTTGTGTTTTCTTAGTTAGATCATTTCCAAGTTACCTTGCCAGGTTTCGCAGTCAATTTCCAAAATATTTCGTTTTCTGACTCCTCCCACAATTCCTTTACCTCCTTTCCCCCCATGTTAAATTCCCATAGACAAATATTTTTTTTCGTAATAAAATAAATATTTGACCAAATTTCACGAAATAAAAAGAAGGCTCATTTTTGCATTGACTGTTTATATGGTCGTAACATTTGTGAACCAGACAGTAATTAACGACCTATTATATACTTCTCACTTAGGTTGACTGACCCTCGTAAAGATTGTTCACGGTGTGAATTTGTTGTATATTTGATTACTATTAACACTTGCCAGATGGAAGATGAACACATTTTTTATTTGTTTTTTGAAAATCAATATTTGTGCAACTATTCGCTTACGATGTTAAGTGGCATAACTAGCGTGAACATTATGTTTGGGCACAATCATATGACCTGGCGACAAATGGTGGGGAGTGAGGATTGTGCATTCGACGACAAATGCCCTCGGGGAAAATACATGTAGTTCATCCCTGAATGTCAATCGTTATAATTAAAATAAATCAACTTTATCCTCGCATATGAAAGTCATTCGTCACCCATATTTAAAATGAGCTTCCGCCATTGGCGGATTTATATGGGGGGACCCGGCACTCCATATGCTAACTTCTAATAGCGTCTTAAAATTTCCCGGTTTGTGTTATGATCCGCGGGTAATTTTAGAAAATTTGCAAGCACAATATCTACACACATTTGTACAGTCAATCGTGTGGCTAAAGTTGGTCATCACATGCCCAGCCCCCGATGATCGCGGATGTGTTGTTTGTAAGACTTTTTCGATTTCCAGAGTTGGTTGAATATAACCTTATTGTTCACATGGATTGTACATACAGTCATACGGTCTGCAGCAGAAGTTCTGCATGAGTTCTCAAGACAATTACAAGCGCATATACTGGCGGTGATAATAAAACACCCGGACAAGTTCTATAAAATCCATGTTTGTTGTGTTAACTGTCTGACAATTCACATACATGGTGATTGATAATTGCGTCATTGATTTCCTATTCAGAACTCATAATAAATATAGCATGGACATTGCTATCATTACCAACGCAATGTCATCACGCGATACGCCACCGAACGTCAAAATGACGCTATGTAAATGTTGTGCTACTTATCGTTCAATAGAAGGAGAACATGCCAATTATTTTATTTCGTGCTCACACGATGAGATAACATTTTGAAAAATAAACACACGGCTATGTGCACTTCCGACAGCGGCCAAGCCACAAGGTACATGGTCACGTGGTTACAACAACAACAACGTCGCCCACTCCAAAGTAAGTATTATTTGATATTTTCCTTAATATGCAACGGATTTTGATAAAATAAAGCGCAGCAAACGCGTCTACAGGAGCTGCATTTGGTGGTCTATGGAGTTTGGCACAGACTTATGTCGTTTTTGTGAAGAATCGATTTCCGTGCAGACACGGAAATCGATTTTTCACGAAAACGACAGAAGTTTTGGCGAAAATACAGAGACCACCAAATGCAGTTTAACAAGACGCGTTTGATGTTAGTACCAAGTGATCATACACCTTGAGCCAGCAATTTACCTTTGTTCAAACATAGCACCTGGTATATCAGTAGTAGACGTCGTCGGAGCTGGTTGCCTTGCAAGCGGATTTTCGTGTACGGGATTAAGAAAAAAAAGAAATCGCAAATGGCAGGATTTGGGGAATATGGAGGATCGAATAACAGCTCCAATCCACGATATTTTATAATATTGTAAGCACTCGATTGGAAATATGTACAGAAATATCGTAAAACTCGAGCACAATTGGTAACATTCAATGGTTTTCTGCTCCATGTTCAGCATCATCGGGATCAATCTAGATCTATGTCTCCTGCAATTTAAATAGTGTTAATCACACTATGGGGTGTGCCGGCACAATACGAATACGTAATTACAGTGATGTGGCAAGCCAATCAAATTATCTGCCGGTGTTATTACACGTGTGTCAAATAACATTTATGAAATGCGTTACAACACGACATAACAATATTTTCATGCGATAAATAGAGGATCATAAACGAGTTTCCCCATAATATCATATTTATGAAACAAGTGACGCACAATTTGCATAAAATTGCTGACGAGTTTCATACATCTCATACCAAATGGAACGAGTTTGAGATTTTGTTTATCTCATCCCTTCACATGAGCAGAAAACTTGGAGATATCCAATACGTTTCAGTGAGCAGATGCCATTTACTATTTTCGCATCTAGTTGAAAATCTGCAAGGAGAGGATAGTTTTAATACTAGCAATACAACTATTATAAAAATGTCGTATTGTTGGTTCATGTTCTTTGAAAACACTTCATATTATCAAACTGGAGCACACTATAACAGTCGTATTAATTTTACTGAGTCAATGATGATTCTTATGACGTTGCAAGCATGATAACGTCAACGTCAACACATCTTTGCTTTGTCGCGCCGTTAGGAACATCATTTGTAACATCTTCATTTTGTTCAACAACAAATACGTCGCGCCATGTGAGTTTGTACCTTCGGACATCTGCGTAATTTCAACAAATACGTTTACAAAATTTAAAATAGTTTTCATAAATAAAGTCAAAAGTTGACAGAGCATGTACACTGAAAATTTTCTGAACTTTTACGGAAAATATTGTAAATCTTGTAAACATATTTCATGAACGTACGCAGATGTCCGAAGGTACACAATCACATGGCTTGCCTCAAATGAGGATGCACAGGTTGAATAGTGACAGCGTTAGTGGCATTCATCATACATAGGTCAACAGGGTGTCCGGCTTTGAGAGGTTACACTGTAAATCAGGCATTTGACCATTCTGAGCCTGAGAGAAATGACCAAGAAACTCATCAAAATATGATTACATGTGTTTTCTTGGTGTCCGGTTTAGACGGGTATAATTACATTGTAGGGGGTTCAGTACGCTGTCGTAATCCTGTAATTCAGCTGCCTCGTTATGAAAATCGAACGTTTTTAATTCACAAATTCTATATTATAATCAGATTAAAAAACATTTTTTACAGCTGAATTCAATAATATGATCATTATTTTGTTCATTTATTGTAGTGTTTACGATAAATGACCCGATTTTAGTACCTAGAACACAATTTGAATACACCGATGTTGACCCACTTTCGCCGACGTTGCGAGATGCGCGGACATATTTTTAGCTGTGTTACATTGTTTTCTACGTCATTGACAGAGCCGTATCTCGTAATTGCAGATACTTAACATGCTTAAGTAACGTCGCTTTCCCTTTCTCAATCTCACTTTTCAATAGCAGCTTCATATCGAGGTTGGGGCTATAGCGAGTTCCGTGTTTATCGATGTGGTGCTTAACTACCCAGTCCCGCAGTTTGGTCGACCTTCCCGGCTCGTATACATACGTTATCCAGTCATCCAGAAACCAGTTGTCGAATACCGGCGGATAATAGTACCCGAATACGTCACAGTGGGTCCGGTGTACCATATCATGCGTCATAACGGCGGTGTTGCCCTCGTTACATGTCGGGCCCACCATCCCCACGTTGGGCGGGTCATATCCGGACAACGTCTTTACGCCTGCCGTAATCCACGCCGCCGTTATGAATTCCGTGTCATCATTAATTCGCACAATATACTCGGCTCCGTCATCGTAAGCAGCTTTCGTCACCTCGTTGTAAGGCACTCGGTTTTCGGTCATGTTGTAAAACCCTACGTGTACCACCAACCAATCACTCTTGTTTAATTTCGCTGTGTTCTCGATCCAGAATACGTCATCATGGTTGATTCCCAAGTACATGTGTACCCGGTAGGTGTCCAACTCGGCCGGCGTCACGGTCCGTGCTATGGACGGGATCAGGAGAGTCTGTAGTGCCGTCTCAGCCAGGTCCCTCCAGTTTTCCAGAGATCGAGCCGGAACACAGATCGCCACCATCGGCTTTAACCGATCGCCCATGGACGAGTCTGGCAGCCATTTATGACGAATGTTCGATTCCAGATAAATAACCGAACAAACAATGAACAAAACGCAGACACCAATCACCGCTAGTGCCAGTTGCCGGCCGTTTATGCATTTAATTTCCGGACACATGTTGCTTAAAGCACGTCGTTAACTGCATTAAGCATACACTAACGCATGTATATTACAGAAACGTGACACGCGTAGCGTAAAACCAAGTGGGTCTAGTTAATAAAACACGCGTATTATAAACATTCCTTCACAATAGAGTAGTCAGTCTACGAGATAGTGTGGGTATACCCACCACTAATTGCAACATTATGTTTTTCCTCATTAAGTTGTTAAATTATGCGAGATTAACATATGAAAGGTTTAGAAATATCTACCTAGGCGAACGATGTCTAATTTGCATATTTCAAAATGACCGCCAAATGTCTTTATTTTCACATATCCTGACTTGCAAGTTACATAGTAAATGCAATGTATTTGGATGATTGCAAGTTTTAATTGGTAACTATCCAACATCAGGAATATTTCTAAAGATGGTTTTCGTAGGTTGGATGACTAATGCCTGCCGAGATATGAATATGTCAGTGCTCAGAGGCAATGCACACTTTGTTTTTGCATGTTTCGGTTTCATACATTACGAATGTAACAATGCTAATACCGAAAACACCACACCAGTCTAGAGAAGATAGATGCTGATAAATAGAGAATACCAGGCTAGTGTCTTTTGATATCAAGTTTATCAGGCAAGGCCAGGAAATACGTAGGAATTCCGAGGCTTACCGAGGAATTCCTACCGTTTCCGAGCCGAACCTGATACATTATACATTTGCTTCAGACTAACGACATGAAAGCATTATATAAATGAAAGTCAACAATAGCATTATGTTCCATCCAAAATGTATTACCAAATATAATTGACATCATATATATAGAGAGGATATTCATATTTTAGCGACGAATATGACATATATGTTCATCGAGTGGTGTGAAATGTCCATATTAGGCACGAGTGACATATGGACATTTCACACCACTCGATGAACATATATGTCATATTCGTTGCAAAAATATGAATATTCTATTTATTATATACCGCTCCATGGAAATTAGCAGTTTTTTAGACAGTATACGGTAATGAATGTGTATTTGCAGCCTATTTGCGCTGTTTTCTTTCAGGTGCGCGTTATGCATATAGATAGCGGAAGTAGTCGTATTTTCACCGGAAGTTGTTTATTTCATCGATGAGAACATATGACTTTTATTTACATCGTATAACTATGTATTTCATGGGTAGGTATATACTAAAATGTAATATTTGTATTATCTTTATATTTGGCGGCCATATTGGAGTTTTCAAAATCTCACAATATCTTTGAAAAGCGTTTGGCAATTCAAATATTATAATATCCAAGCTGTATAATTGCAAAATTGATTACCTGTGAAAATAATTTGATATATTAACTATACATGTTTTGGCGGTCATCTTTAATATAGGCACATTAATCAAAATTGAACTGACTTTTGATATGTTTATCTAGGGACATGTATGTAATGCATAGCTAAGAAAAACAAAATGTTGCAATTAGTGGTGGTTTATATTTGTATATTGATTGGACTGTACTGTAGAACGATGTGTTTGTGCAGAAATTGATTGTACATTATGGGGTTTGACAGGACTGCACACAACATGCGTTTGTGACTGTTGCTGCAGAAATGGGATTTATGCCATATTTTGCCCGTTTAGCCCATGCACTGTGGCGGTAGTATTGTGTATTACGGGGTTTTGTGGTCGGTGTATCACCGGATCTTTGGATGATACTGGTGGAATGAGTATTATGACATGTGTGACTACTCTACATGGAACTATATTGAGTTGTGACTATGACTGGAAATTGCACGTGGTCAAAACATGGAAAACTTCGCATTTCATCAATTTATGTGATCGAGTATTATTGCCTGTAATACCGATTATATAAAGTCGTCCTTTGTAAGCTTTTGTATTCAACCCATTGCTGTGTATGGCTGCATAGCACTCTGTGTTAAACTTGCCAGATGTACAATCTCAAATCTCTCTCTCCCCCCCCCCTCACTGTTGCATACAACATACGTTTGTGACTGTTCCTGCAGCAATGGGATTTATGCCATATTTTGCTCGTTTAGGTCATGCACTGTGGCGGTAGTATTGTGTATTACGGGGTTTTGTGGTTGGTTTATCCACCGATCTTTGGAAGATACTGATGGAATTGGTATTATGACATGTGTGACTACTCTCCATGGAACTATTGATCTGTGACTATGACTGGAAAATTCATGTGATCAAAACGTGGATAAATTCGCCTTTCAAGTGATCGAGCATCGATTATCATGTTTCCTGTAATACCAATTATATACAGTCGTCCTTTGTCAGCTTTTGTATTCAACCTATTATTTTGTATGACTGCACAGCGCTCTGCGTTAAACTTGCCAATATGCCAACGTTTCTAAACATCTACAATCTCAAATCTCCTCCCCCCCCCCACCCCCCCCCCCCCCCCCCCCACTGTCGACCCACAGTATTGTCCCAGCAGCGCAGGTGGTAAAGTAAAGTGCTAAGAAATTGCATTCTACCAGATATTCTTTGTGCCAATTTGTACGGAGCCCCGCAGGGGACATTGCATTGTTTTTTTTTTGTATTAATAAGTTCCCACGAAATAACAATTCATTCCCTCAATTTAACAATTTGTTCCCTCGAATTAACAATTCGTTCCCACGATGATATAACAATTCGTTCCCACGAAATAACAATTCGTTCCCCCAATTTAACAATTCGTTCCCTCGAATTAACGAATTGTTACATCGTGGGACCAAATTATTAATTTGTTCCCTCGAATTAATTAATTGTTATATCGTCAGAACGAATTGTGATATCGTGGGAACGTATTGTTAAACTGAAGGAACGAATTGTTAATTTGTGGGAACGAATTGTTAATTCGTGGGAACGAATTGTTATTTCGTGGGAACGAATCAATAAAACAGAATTCTTCGTCCCCTGCGGGGCTCCGTACATTTGAGCCTGGGACAAATTGTTTTCATCGAACGTTCGTTAGCCCACCACCCGCCGTCGGCACACCACCCGCCCGTAACAAAAGCTGGCCACCAACATTATTTTCATTTTGTCAACAATAACAGCTGATTGCAGCGTATTCCAAACGTTAAATATGCATTTAGATGTATAATAAATCGTTCAATCATTATGCCAGTTTCCATAGCCAAACTCGCACGCCGCCCCCACCCCTCGCCCCCCCCCCTAACTCCGCCAACAGCTCTTAGCCTAGGTTGTTTCGGACATGCTTCCCGACTCAAATATGGTATAAACTTTAAATTCCGTTATCGAACAAATTAAGCAGTAATCGGGCAAATATAAGCTATATTATGAAAATATATATACCGGTTATGGGCGAAATTATAATTCACCGCCCACAATAGTTAATATGGAGTAACTACCGCGGAGCTATAAGTACACTTATCCATTGCCTGAGAGCATTTTCGTAGCAATGTTATGGATATCTGCCTATAACTGTTAATTACGCCACATGGAATGAGAACAGAAATTTTAATAATTCGTCGTAACACGCCCCACCCCCACTTCGTAAAATAATACACAATGCCATGTCAATTGCTGACCAACTTCTTCGTGAACAGTGACCTGGGAAATTTGCTACCACACTCACTATGAGATGTGTTTATGATACATGTACTAGTTGTGTTGTCTTTACTGTCAATAACAATATAGCGAAGTATGAGGGTGAACGTCCGGCGGATTATCGCTACATTTTAGTGCGCGGAAGTGTTCCGCAAATGTGTGCCGTTAACTGGTGTACAGGTGTAGAGCGGCGTATTGTCTATAAAGCGGAAAACGTGCCGCTAGCTGATTTGATAAACGTACATAGTCAGGCATAATAACGGGCATGAATATTAAGTACAGCTCCACAAATGTACAGATGTTTAATTTCATCTATATTGTACCGGCCTGCTATACAGTGATCACAATGGCATCCGACTATTGGTATATAACTAGGTCTGTTGGATAATATTACATAGTAGCGATCGCTAATCCGGTCCACTTATAATAACTAGTTTACCTGTAAACGTTGTGCTTGATCCGCATTGCGTGTAAATGCAGGAAAGTGACGTAAACGTCGATTTAATTATGGAATTTCAGCGTGTTTTCTGAGGATATCCCTAACCGCTAGAGACGATTGCGCATGCGCTATGTCACTTCCGGAAAATACGTCATATGTCAAATTTCAGTAGGTCAGCATTTCTGACACAGTGCAACCATCACATCTCAGTCCGCCCGAAAATAAGATGACTATTAGTCGTAGTTGTGTTGTTTATAAATCAACTTTCATTAAAAATAGTGAACTTGAGGGAACTCATTTCCTACTGTATCCGGAGAAACTGTCAGAATCCCATTGTTGCTATGGGCGCGTAATGTTGATTTCACTATTGCTAGTGTCAACCCTACGGGTATAAATACGCGCGCACATTCAAATTAAATTATTATGGGCGCCGGCAGAGCAGAGGACAGTTATATTCAGAGGATATTCTCTGACTTTACATATTTATACACTAAGAATCTACGTATAACTTATCTGACTTACATTAAGTCACATCTAGCTTTAACTAATATAGGTGGGTATTGTTAGGATGAGTGTAATTTGCACATAGTCAGTCCTTGTGGGTTTTTGGGGAAAGATTGTATTTTTATTAATACCAGTTATTTGGCTACTAGATCAACAGGTATCTATTAGAGAGGTGAAGGTTACCTCCCTTGCTGTGAGAATATTAAGAGGAGTGAGTTCCCCTATTTATCATAGCTCCCACATCTTAGTCTGGAAAGCTGTTATTTCCCTTATACCGGTATAGATGGAGTGTCTATAGACCCCTCTTGCAATCTCAGTTAAAGGAGATATTTCCTTGGTTACAAATTTAGAGAACCATCGTCTCTAGTTGTCTCTGCATGTCGGTAAATAATTTAAGTCCCATCAAGACCCCCTCAGCCCAGAATCATACCATCATACAGAGATGGATAGGTCAAAACGACCTCGATTATTATTCACTTGCAATTGTAACCATTATGAATTGTATGTAAATAAAATATACATGTAGTTATACACCTAATTGTTGTTCCCATCTTACTAGGCCCTTTAAATCAGTCGAGGCCCACGCTACCCAAACCCGTGACAATATTAAGCGTTACTATAGCAACATGTTAAACATTGCGTAATAAACATATACTCGCGGACAAGAGTATTGTCCCCTTTACTCTATTATTGATTGTGGACAATGTGATTGTGATGGTGTGTGATTTATTTTTGCATGCAAACATCAAACTACTGTTAAACAATTTTATCAAGAAAATCTAACGCCGCGACGTCTAGCACACGACAGAAATCGTCAATTATCTACACATTCACCGTTCCGAACTTTCGGACACCTTTTATACTTTCAAAATACCCACAAAGAAACATGTACTTCTAGTTATACGTATAATTCGCGGCAGGTGACGTAAATTGTATGTAGCTAACAATGCACCAAAACCACCAGAGATACCGAAATAATCCATGAAACACCGACATATGAACCGTTCTTCAAGAACCTGTGGCTTAGATCTGATATTTGCATTCAGCATCCATGGTTTATAAACTACCTGAGCACGTTCTTGAAAGTAGTGCTCAAAATCAATCAGTTTGATTGGCCTACATTGAGCACAGCTCAGCCTCGACCAACCAAATGTCCTGATTTTAAGCATAATATGTATCTGTGACTTGGAGAAATTGGGCTTACCGGTATGGGTTTTTGCAACCAGTGCACCCGCACAGTCTGATCAAAATCTGCACTGTTCATCATTCCATCAATGAATCACCCGTCATGCTTCTAACAATGAATATAGATTATTATCAGGCAACATGAATGTGCTATGTTACCTGGAGCTGATACAAACATATGAGCCCCATTTCTCCATTCACAGTATATGCATGTGTAAGACCCTATTGGCGGTCAGTCCTAGGACGGGGGAAAATCCCAGAACTGGGGCTAATCCCAGAACAGGAGCCGAATACTTGACGTCAATCCAGAATGGGTGCCAATCTGACAATGGCCGGAGAAGGCAGGAACATTGCACACATGAGACATGTGCAAGACACGACTGTCATAGAAACAGGAATAGCATATGTTTACTTCACTTCATTACTAAGCACTTCACGGTGGGTAGTGTACGTTTGGCCATGATGACAAACTAGACGTCTTCACTAGTTGCCGCCATATTTTATCTGGACGCATGCGATCAGAGCGTGACATTACGTAACTAAATTTGACGTCATGCAAGCTTGAAAGTGAATTGGCCCCCGTTCTGGGAAAAGTTTACCCCCGTTCTGGGATTAGCGGCCGTTCTGTGACACTCCCCCGATCTGAGTCTTACATATATGCTTAGAAAGCTCCTTCAGTCTCGAAATCAGGCAGTATGATTGACCGAGACTTAGCACAACTCAGCCTCAAGTACAATCAACCTTCCTGATTTTGTACATGGTCAGAACGTTTTATAAACACAAACCTCAACTCTGTTTGTAGGTTCACAGTATGATTATGATCTGGTCATTTACTAACCTCAGTGAAGCATATACCGGTGATTGAATTGGAAACAGTTCATTGATCAGACTGTGCATATGTCAAGATGCTGATAGTATGGAACGCCAAATCTACATAAACTCGAATCATTATTGCTAGCTCTCAATAATTAGAGCTAGTATATTAATTGTTGGCGTTCCATATGATAGGAGGCTATGCTGGCGGTAAACACCATATTAATTTCGCTTTTCTCCGTCAACTGTCGTCCATCCAAATACATTTATTACCAAAACAAGCTAACTCTGGTATTACATACTCATGGCCATACCGTACCGATGTGTTGCGTAAACAAAACTGGAAAATGTATCAAAGAAGTGATATTACGGGATTGCTATGCGATAACAGGAGATACATACAGAACTATGTTTCTATCATTTTATGCATTTTATACTTGATTACTCACTCTACATCAAGTGTGTGGTTGGTTGGGCGAAAGCGACGGCGTAAACTTACGGTATGGGTTCCTCCTTATAGGAATCACGATTTGCCTGGTTTGGCCATCAGGTACGTTTTTATCTTTGACTCTTCTGTTACCTGGGAGTTGAATTGGGTTATTGCCCATTATAAAAATAGCAAGACTATTACTTATTAATATTACTGATCCTACTGCTTATGTGAGGGCGCCAAGTGATTCAGGTGTGATGAGGACCTGACATCAGATCAGGATCATTCTTATTTCAGGGCTGCATATATATATTTTCTTTCTTGTAAATATTCAGTTCTGATTTTGGAATCCCTCCCCATTTAGAACTAATCCCATTGACCCGGCCTTAAATGACCTTAGCTGTTGCTAGGCCGTTAAAACCAAACAAACAAACAAACAAACAAACACTCTACACCAAACATCCATATTTTATTGCTCAGACCAAAATGGTTCAATTTGCATACAATGACAATGATGTGCAATGACATGTTTTGTGTGTGTGTGCTGTTACCTTGGGTTTGTTGATTGACAGACAATACTATGTAGCAAGCATGAATGCGAATGTTGTAATAAACATGTCTTGTATGGCACTTAGCTGCCGTATTCAGGGGTCGTTTCACTAAACTTCATACGACTAAGATGTTCGTAAGTGCACACTTATAATAGTCAGTAAATTTCGCATTAGCAATGTTTTCTTGTAAATACTTATTGGATTTATATATATATGTAAATCTATAAATTGAAATTTGCAGACGTTCCGAAATTTGCACTTACGAACATCTTAGTCGTACGAAGTTTAGTGAAACGGCCTCCTGATGGCTATTGCTGTCATCTTCATGTCATGTACACAGAACAAAAAAGTGATACTTATAGTCGCCACCCTGTTCTTCTGTCCGTCTCTTTGTCCGCGATTTGCCATAAGTCGGACTTACTTGAAACTTCATATACTTATTTGTCATCATCCATATATTCATTCTGAGGCTGGCCCTATGCTCAAGGTCAAATGACTTTTGCGTTAGCGTTTTTGTGGGGTACATCCATCAGGGTTACAGATTTCTTTCTTAAGACTGTGTCGGTGCTAGTTGTTAAATGTACATGCCCACTCAGTAGGCACACAAAATGTTATTTATATCAGAGACATCATCTGAGACATTTTCAGACAAAATAAACATTCATTCACCATTATCCCACGTATTGATTGGCAGTATTATACATTTTTTATCAGAATTAAATTTTCACGCTGATATCAGGGGCGATAACTGTGTTTCCTTGAAATGTTAACGGACATTACTATTTATTTGCTGTATTTATATTTTGATATGCAATGATCATACTTTATAATCTATCGAATATATTATTTTTTCTGGTGACTGATTTAATTAGTATAAATAATTAAAAAATATTATGCCTCATTTGCATATGAAAATAGCCTGATACCACCGCGCGTCACTATCCGTAAAATAAATATTACTAAATGACTATATCTGTATAGCGTGCACTCGTATTTGTTAGTACTGGTGGAATAGTGACACAATTATACACGTATTTAATTCCTGAGTGAGCATGCACCTTTAAGTTGTTACTACATGTATATCGTATATTTCTCACACGTTTTATTAAATTCGAAATACACCTTCACGGGTATGAATTTTTGAAATATTTTATGTTTAATTGTTTCTCCACGAAGGTAGATCTATATGTTGTGACCACTCATTTGAACCATCTCGACGAGACGGTTCAAGTGGTAGTTGCGACACGTACTTCAGAGCACGTGTGTATATATACACATCGGATATCAGCCATATGTATATACTCGAGGGTCCTTTTTACTAAATATAATGAACATGTTCTACTTAGATTTTTATGAATTATTTTGTTCCTAACATTAACGTGGGTTCTAGTGTTAAGATTTCCCACATACATGTGCATACAGTGGAACCTCTCCAAACCAGACACCATGGGAAGTCCCCAGAGTGTCTGGTTTAGAGATTTTCCACTGTAAATCAGACATTTTAGCGATTCTTAACACGTTCTAGTGTTTGGCAATCATGAAACGTCATCGTAACCAGAGATACATCACAGCGAAACACGTCTAAGTTAAACATCCATATTTTGTCAGTGTCCGTTTTAGAGGGATTCCACTGTATTTAATGTTGGCACATCCACGAACGATTTGACAACACTGGTTGTCAAATGTTATTGTAAATTTCAATGTGTTTGTAACGTCTTATGTCTCTTAGTGGTACGAAGTTTAGTGACACAGGTCCAAGGTATTCCATCCTTTCAGTTTTGTCGTCTGCTATTTATGTTTTACGGGTTGTTGGTTGGGAGCATGCGAAGGGTACAGTTAGCGATGGATTTCATCCTTAACCCGATATCCCTGGTATGACCCTCATGTACAATTTTGTTTTGGTTTTCTGGTACTTGACATTTCAATCCGATTATACCCATTATAAAGTAATGGGATTAGTACTAATAATATTCCTTTGGGGACTGAGGCTGACTGACTCTGGTGTGGTGAGGAACTGACACCAGGTTAGGTTATTCTAATTTCAGGGCTGAATATATAGGTTTTTCTATAAATATTCAGTTCTGATTTTGAAATTTACCATCCATCTCAACAGGTAACATGGGATTCGACCCCATTAACCCGGCCTAAAATGACCTTAGCTGTTGAAAGGCATGTTAAACACCGTTAAATTATATTTTTCATGTTTTAATTTCCATTTTTCTCATCAAAAACATGTTTGGAATTATTTGATTCGCAATTACTGTTGAACCATGCTTTTGTTTCAGAAGGAATACAAACTATTAAACAACAGTAGTCGACAATTGTCGATTGCTCGCCTTTTAGCTTTAAAACCAGTGTTGAAAACGTTATGTTGGTGCTGGTTGACATGTTTCTTTAAATCTTTCACATATTGTCTTATTAAATAGTTACCTTACATTATAGTTCACCTTACTTTCTAAGCCAATGGCTGGACAGTATTGTGCTCCACTTATTTCACATATTACAATGTTTAACCCCAATACATTGTGTATTACCAGATTTAATGATGAACTGTTTGACTGGAAATGGAAAATAAATACTCTGATGGAACATTTCATTGTACATTTGGCTGAACTATAAGTCAGTTATTGTTCACATATTGGATTTATCAGGAACTAAATGCTGCGGTCGCTAGCGCTCCCTCGCATTTAATTCCTTAAACATCCAATATGTGAACAATAACTTATACATGTTTGAGTTATAATTCACACCAGACTGTCAACCACGCACAAAGGGAGTTTGTATGCCCTCTATGCGATAACAACGGGGCGACTGCTTTGCTTTTGCGGGTCCGTCAGTCCATCCCTCCGTGGTCATTGGCGTCGACAGATTGTAAGAATGATTCCACCATGTCCACCATGCCATAACTTCAATGTTACTGACTGGACCACTTTAATATTTGCACACACGCAACCAGTTTAATGACGTTGACCTTTCTGACCATCACAGGATAGCAGAAACATGAATTGCATTTAGCATATTTGTACGTCAGACGTGGGTGGTTGGTCGGGCGAACGCGACGGCGTAAATTAACGGTAGGGATTCCTCGTTATAGGAATCACGATTTGCCTGGTTTGGCCCTCAGGTACGTGTTTATCTTTGGCTCATTTGTTACCTGGGAGTTGAATTGGGTTATTGCCCATTATAAAAGTAGTAAGATTATTACTAATCTTACTGCAAGTGATTCCGGTGTGGCGAGGACCTGGCATGAGATCAGGATTATTCGGATTTCAGGGCTGAATATATAGTTTTTTTAGATCACCTGAGCGAAGCTCATGTGAGCTATTGTTACCGCAATGTGTTCGTCCGTCCGTTCGTCGTTCGTCGTCCGTCGTCCGTCGTCCGTCAACATTTTCAAACGTCTTCTGCTCGGTAACCATTGGGCCTATAGCCACTAAACTTCATGGTCATCGTCCTTAGGTAGGGAATTACAAAATTGCTAAAATGACGTCATTACGTAATCCAAGAAAAATAGAAATAACTAAAAATAGCACAAATTATTCAAAAATCTTCTTTTCAAGAACCGCCAACCGGATTTCGACAAGACTTGGTAGGAATGATCGACGTACAATGCTCCTTCAAAGTTATTAAAATGGTGACCCCTGGGTCAAAAATGGGCGTGGCCCGTGGGGTCAAATAGGGGTCAAATTTTATTTTTGACCGAATATGGTCATGTCATATATCAAATCGAAGGTATCAACGAGGCGATCACTCTGGTGAATATTTTGTCGAAATCGGATTGTTATGACAGCCAATATGGCCGCCGAAAGGTCAAAATGTCGTTATTTTATTAGAGATTTCAAAACTTTTCTTCACATGAACCGCTTGGCCCATGGTAGCCAAACTTAAATGTTATGGTCCATGGGTATGGCCTTTTCAGATTTGTTAAAATGGAGGTCATCGCTAATCCAAGATGGCCGCCGTCTAAAAATAGTACACATTCTGAAAACATATTCTTCTCATGAACCGCCGCCATTCGACGAACCTTGGTAGGAATGATCGCTGTAGAATGCTCTTTGAAGGTGTTAAAATTGTGACCCCGGGGTCAAAATGGGCGTGGCCCGTGGGGTCAAATTGGAATCAAATTTTATTTTTGACCGAATATGTTCATGTCATATATTA
Organism: Conchocele bisecta; assembly: GCA_029237695.1. Classification (NCBI taxonomy): domain Eukaryota; kingdom Metazoa; phylum Mollusca; class Bivalvia; order Lucinida; family Thyasiridae; genus Conchocele; species Conchocele bisecta. Next base: position 58,836,026 of record CM055278.1, on the reverse strand, counting down.
AATTGAAGGTATCGATGAGACGATTGCTCTGGTGCAATATTTGTGCGAATCGGATGATTATTTCATCCAAGATGGCAGACGAAAGGTCAAAAGGTCATCCTTTTATTAGAGAGTTTAACCATCGTCGTGTCATGAACCGATTGGCCAATGGTCAGTAAAATCTACCTGTATGGTCTTTAGGTGAAGCCTTTCCAAAGTTGTTGAAATTAAGTTGGCCTGAAATCCAACATGGCCGCTGTCTAAAAATAGCACAAATTCTTAAAAAATATTTTTCATATAAACCGCCAGGAGGATTTCGACGAAACCTGGTAAGAATGATCGATGTATAATGCTCTTTCAAATTTGTTAAAATGGTGACCCCGGGGTCAAAAATGGGAGTGGCGCGTGGGGTCAAATTTGGGTCAAATATTATTTTTGACCGAATATGGTCATGTTATATATCAAATCGAAGGTATCAACGAGGCGATCACTGTGGTGCATTTTTTTTGTCGAAATCGGATGGCTATGTCATCCAATATGGCCGCCGAAAGGTCAAATAGGTCGTTCTTTTATTGGAGATTTCAAAATTCTTCTTCACATGAACCGCTTGGCCCATGGTAGCTAAACTTAAAAGTTATGGTCCATGGGTGAAGCCTTTTCAGATTTCTTAAAATGGAGGTCATCGCTAATCCAAGATGGCCGCTGTCTAAAAATAGCACACATTCTTAAAAAATCTTCTTCTCATGAACCGCCGCCATTCGACGAACTTTGGTAGGAATAATCGATGTAGAATGCTCTTTCAAAGGTGTTAAAATGGTGACCCCGGGGTCAAAAATGAGCGTGGCCCGTGGGGTCAAATTGGGGTCAAATTTTATTTTTGACCGAATATGCTCATGTCATATATCAAATTGAAGGCATCGATGAGACGATTGCTCTGATGCAATATTTGTCGGAATCGGATGATTATTTCGTCTAAGATGGCAGACGAAAGGTCAAAAGGTCATCCTTTTATGAGTGAGTTTAAACATCGTCGTCTCATGTACCGATTGGCCAATGGTCAGCAAATTCTACCTGTAAGGTCCTTAGGTGAAGCCTTTCCAAAGTTGTTGAAATTAAGTTGGCCTGAAATCAAACATGGCCGCCGCCTAAAAATAGCACAAATTCTTAAAATATATTTTTCTCATGAACCGCCAGCAGGATTTCGACGAAACTTGGTAACAATGATGTACAATGCTCTTTCAAAGTTCTTAAAATGGTGACCCCGGGGTAAAAAATGGCGTGGCCCGTAGGGTCAAATTGGGGTTAAATTTTACTTTTGATCGAATATGGTCATGTCATATATCAAATCTAAGGTATCAGCGAGGCGATCGCTCTGGTGACCAAAAGGTCAAAAGGTCGTTCTTTAAATATAGATTACAAACGTCTTCTTCTCGTGGACCAGTTTGCCAATATTGGCCAAACTTCACAGTAATGGTCAGTGGTTAAAGCCTTTTCATTTTTGCTAAAATGTTGGTCATCGCGAAATCCAAGATGGCCGCCGTTGAAAAGTAAGTCAAATTCTCAAAAAATCTTCTTCTCACGAACCGCCTGGCCGATTTCGACAAATCTTGATCTGAATGATCGATAAGTAACGATGTTTCAGATTCCTTCAAATGGTGGCCCCGGGTCAAAAATGGGCGGGACAGAAGGGGTCAAGTAGGGGTCAAATTTCACATTTGACCGAATATGGTCATGTCATATATCTGTTCGAAGGTATGCACGTAACGATCAGTTAGGAGCATTTTCTGTCGAAATCAGACGATTACATCATCTAAGATGGCCGCCGAAAGGTCTAAAGGTCGTTCTTTTATTATAACTTTCAAACGTCTTCTTCATACAAACCGCTTGGCCATTGGTAGCAAACTTCGCAGTTATGGTCCATTGGTAAAGCCTTTTCAGTTTTGTTAAAATGGCGGTCATCGTTAATCCAAGATGGCGGCCATCTAAAAATAGCACAACATTTTAAAAAATCTTCTTCTCACGAACCACCAGATCGATTTCTACGAAACTTGGCAGAAATGATCGATGTACAATGCTTTTTCAAATTTGTTAAAATGGTGACCCCTGGTCAAAAATGGGGTCAAATTTCATTTTTGACGGAACATGGTCTTATAATATATCAAATCAAAGGCAATTGATGAGGCGATCGCTGTGGTGCAGTTTTCATATAATCGGATGATTACATCATCCAAGATGGCCGCCGAAAAGTCAAAAGGTGGTTCTTTTATTAGAGATTTAAAATGTCTTATTCATACAAACCGCTTGGCCATTGGTGGCCAAACTTCGCAGTTATGGTTCATTTGTAAAGCCTTTTCAGTTTTGTTAAAATGGCGGTCGTCGTTAATCCGAGATGGCCGCCGTCTAAAAATGGCATACATTCTTAAATTATCAAGAACCACCAGACAGATTTCGACGAAACTTGACAGGAATGATCGATGTACAATACTTTTTCAAAGCTGTTAAAATGGTGACCACTGGGTCAAAAATGGGCATGGCCGGGGGGGGTCAAATAGGGGTCAGCCTTTTTACGGAATATGGTTATATACTACATACAATCTAAGGATTGCAAGGAAAAGTAGGCTGGAAGCATCCTGTTGTGATCTCCAAACCTCTCAAAGTTGTGTAAGATATATCTGTACATATCGCGAGACAACTCCTACCCTGGTGACATCTCAAGTGTGTCGCATTAACATTTTGTGCCTGTCATGGTCTTATTTTGATGTCTATGTAGTGACAACTTTACATACCAGTATTTGCTTGATGTTGTGATATTGCACAGGTGAGCGATATAGGGCCATCACGGCCCTCTTGCTTATTGTAAATATCCAGTTCTGATTTTGTGATTTTCGCCCAATTTGTAAATGTACTTGAACATGTACATGTACTTGTACAGGTAATGTATGGGATTTAGTACTAAACCCATTGACCCGGCTTTAAATGACCTTAGCTGTTGATAGGCCGTTAAACCCCAACAAACAAACACACAAACAAACTTGTACATCAGAATGTTTGTAACTTATTTCCTTTGTTTATGATCCAGTATATCAGGTGGCACACCCATGTTTTACAAGCATAGTCTTCAGTTAACCAACACATCTCTGATTGACTAGCACGCTTGTTTCTGATCGTGTTTCGTGAACTACATACTGAACGGCTCAATAATCAACAGTGTGGACCTGACCAGACTGCGTGTGTACATGGTCGCCACGTCAATATGTCCGTCCCATTGTGTCGTTTCATGTTACACGTATGAGTAAAAATGGATTACCCTAGCCCCAGTAGCCTATTTCACCAACAATGCAAAGTATGTTTATCTTGCTAAGTACACTTTGAGGGAGAAACTTTCAATTTAAGGATAAATTTATTAATTAAATTCAATATAATAAATGGCTGTGATAATGTAATAAATTTAATATAATAATTCATGCCCACTCAGTAGGCACTAACTGTTATTTATATCAGAGACATCATCTGAGACATTTTCTGGCAAAATAACATTCATTCACCATTACCCCACGTATTCATTGGCATTTAATATTATACATTTTATATCAGACGTAAATGTCATCACTGATATCAGGGGCGATAACCGTGTTTCCTTAAAATTTTAACGGACATTACTATTTATTCTCTGTAGTTATCTTTTGATGTGCAATGATCAAACTTTATAATCAGTCGAAAATATCATTTTGTTCAGGTGACGCATTTAATTAGTATAAATAATAATAATAAAAACAAAATCATGCCTCATTTGCATATGAAAATAGCCTGATACCACCGCGAGTCACTATCAGTAAAATAAATATTAATAAATGGTTATATCTGTATAGCGGGCACTCGTAATGTTTAGAACTGATGGAATAGTGACACAATTATACACTTATTTAATTCATATAAAGGAGACGGAAGGGACTCGACCAGTGCAAAAGTGCGCGGGTTTTAGCATGTGCGCGTTTTTTTTTAGCTCGCCGAAGCCGAAGGCTCAAGTGAGTTGCTGTTACGCTTTTCGTCCGTCGTCCTATAGGAACATACGAAAGTAAACGATCATGGGCACACAGTTGCTAAACCAATATACGTTTAACCCATACTGTACCAGCTGTGATCACAGATGTACTCGTTTGGAAGCCACAGCTGACATGCAACATATAGCGAAATACCGGTACCGGTACTGAAAACGGAAATAAAACCAACAACAAGTCGATGCTGGAATAAACTAGAAATTGACGCTCGTCCACAAGCGCATATGTATCCCCTCTGCGCCTACAGGCGGCACTAAACATAAAGGGATATAACACCGTAAAATTCGTGACGGCCAGTCACGTTTTGATCTTTCCAGTTAGAGTCCCAAACATTGTGGAACGGTTTTAACAACTTCTATCCGTCTTTATGTTGAATGGTTACTGAACTAACACTTTTCGTTGTTATTATATACCTCAGTCGTCTCTTCTTCACCAAGATAAGCCAGTATTATTAGACTGTACGGTTTCTTTTGTCGCTGCATATACTAAACGATTGAGACAGTTTGTCTCGATCATCTAATGACTTAACCGTAATAAAAAATACTACATTTTATTGTATGCTAGGATTATGGTTAACCATCACGTTACATAACATATTAAGCTGATATAATGCAACATTTAGGGACTCAAGGAAAGATTCACACCAGATTACATTTAATTGCTTTTATGACGGCAATATTGTATAATTTAACAATGCTGAACAGTTGGTTTAACTTACATGTAGCACTAGAAGTACATTTCAAATAGGATTCGAAAACAATCGGTTAAACTTCATGAGAAATACATGCAACATAGGTAGCAATACATTCCATGTTAAGTCTAGTAATTATCTCTAGATTATTTTAGATAATTCTAAAGCTATTAGTGAAAAACCATGCTGAACATGTATAAAGTAATATATTTTTCATGCTCTGTTACTGGAAAAGTTTTAATTGTTATCGCATTTTAAAAGTTTATAATAGTGACCGCAATTTTAGATTTGGACAAAAATGCTACCGGTTTTCTATATCGCAATTCTGCGTGACTCCATAACGTTTCCGATTTTTAATACAGCATTTTTTGAATACATAATTATTGTCCCGCCGGCTTGCGGACAGCGTGATATAGTAGGCACATTGGTCTACTATCAAAGCCAGTTTAGTAATATCAAGTATGTTTAGTGATATAAATGGCAGACAACACAGATATGCTGCTAACATGTCTACGTTTAAGTTACGAGTTTGTGGCAGGCGTGATGCGCGTGCTGTAAAGTGACCCTAGTGATAGTAAGAAAACAAAGCGCGCAAAAACATAGCCAGTGCGAACATACGAAGTACGTATGTTTGAAATACCAACATCACCGCATTGATACACGTGTATAATCTGTACAAATGATTCATCTTGTTCTTTCACGCATGTATTTCTTGCATGTTTTCATGAATATGTATGTATATGTATTCCTTCTATAGTTTCGTGTATATGTTTTGACACTCAACAGCGTGGATAGCGTGTTTATTCCGATGTAAGATATCTATATATAAATTTCTATACAACAACATACCTTGTGTATTCACTGACATAGTTTATTTGATGCATTAATAGCCAAAAATAAGTCATACAAATAGAAAAATTTGCACCTTCAAAGTTTGTTTATAAAGGGAAGTAACTGTCATAAACTGAATGTGTGTAATGATATACATGATATAAATGATCACCATCAAATTCATCCCATGCTAGGTTAACTTACATGTAAGCTAGGTTAATACATGTATTTGTTTGATTTATCATGTAGACTGCCGCATAAAATAACACTGGATAGTGTTATGTAGTTCTAAGTCATTGGATCTATGTTAATGTATTGATGCATTTATAAGTGTGTGAAAGTGGTTGGTTATTGGTTAGGGATATACTGTACTAACTATCGGATATTTGAAGGGACATGCGTCTCATATGATCAGGGCCGTAACTACACTGAGGCACGAGGAGGTTTTTTTGGCCTCATTTATTTTTATGATTTCATCTTCAAATATTGGCGTATATTCTAGATAGGCTATAATACTGACACAAAGTGTAGCTTTAAATATATACTGTTTTTTTTTTTACAGTTTACACATTAATTATATCGGTATACACCTTAATACCTATGGTATTAATGTACGGGGCTTTGCCATTTTATATTTGCATACGAATTTATATCATAACAACTGAGTTTGTTTGAAGAATTTACCCCTGTGCCAAGTCTTGAAGCTCTACGATGACTGAACAACAACCAATGTGTCGCGGTATTTGTTCTGAGTTATGTCCCGACGGTTTTGTCTGTTGTTTTTCTCCGGGACCTCCGGGTTTCCACCACATTAAAACAAGCTACAGACTCAATAGCAGATTCACAAAAAGTTAATATCAGGTCAGATACAGCTGCAAGTTTTGTCTGGTGCTAATTATCATATTTTTAGTCTTGTTTGCGTTAATAACCATTTTATTTTAGTCACACCAATTCTCAATAGCACTTAGATCTGCTTGTAGATTAGAATGGATGATAACTGGATCGCTATCTGATGTATGAATTGTTGCGTCATTGGCAAATATATCAGTTGTTAATTAATAAAGGCAAATCATTTATAAATACAAGAAATAGAGTACGTTGGTCTAAGAGTTAATCCTTGAGGAACACCAGCTATGACACTAGCGACATCGGAAGAGATACCACCGTTTTGCTTAAGGTCAGTTAAATACGATGACAACCAGTTAAGTGATGCTATTTTGAATTTATATATTTTCAATTTTTGCAGTAATACAGTGTGATCTACCAGGTCAAAAGCTTTCTTAAGGACCCATTCTATACCTGATCATCGTTTAAATTCAAAGATAATTGCTTCGTAAATGTGATGGAATATATGTATAACATATACGGCATACCTGAACAAAACAATGAAAACAATATTATTATCTTCAATTCTGTACAAAATTATATTAAAACTACAAAACGATTTGAGTAACTTCGTTGATAGATGTATGTAACGTAATCCATATCCGATGTATTCCATTCGATTTGCCAATATCATCCACAACCACCGGTTATTAATGATCACTGAAATTTATTGCAACTAGCACTAATACATTGATGGATTTGCTCATGTAGTATATGTACTTGGCGACAAAAACAACTTGTATTCTTTCTCCAAATCTCATATCTCACTATCCACCTCTTCTCTACCTTTCTGTCCGTTTTCTTTCCATACATTATGTAAACATATATTTATCGCTTGATTATTGGTTTGTATCCGTGTTTATATGCCTGTATACATGTATTCATGTATCGCCATTGCTGTTGAATTATTGTACTTTGTAACACTTAGGTGAGGGCTGTAACTAATGTTGAGAGAACTTGTAGCCCGAGCCTATTGTATTTATATGCAATAAACTATGTTTAAACTAAACTAAACTAAACATATATGTCAACACCGCCTCGCCACTGTATCCTATACGGCACATGGAATGGTGAACTCCGCATATTGTGTGTTCAAGCCATCAGCCACTTTCACCTCTTCTGGCGTTTGACACAAAGCGCAAAATGTGAAGTAGAACATGTTGTATAATGTAGCTAATCACATGCAGAAAACCCAAGAGAACGGACTCCTATCAATTATATTACACCAAACTGTAAACTATGTCAGTTTTCTGGACAGGTTTGTGCCTGTGTTTTTAACAGCATGAATCACCATTATAAATAGCCTCATATACATAATTTCGCACAGTGTATCACTTTTACCTGGCAAAACACACAACAAATACAATATATACCCATTATTGTACTCTGTTATTATCTGTCAAATCCATTGACATATAATGAGTTACCTGAGTGTATTGTCCCTAGTGTGTACTCACTTAATATGCGAGTAAATATGGCTTTACCTATGGATAACGTGTACACTAACAATAGGCTGTGCATCAGATTGAAAAGTTTACACATCACAATTTATTTTGAGACTTGATGGGAGAAATGCTCAGGTATCTCGTATTTTGTATAGTTTGCTGGCATACTATTTATAGCATGCCGTAGCCATATCTGTCTATGATGTATTGCACCAAATTGTATTTGGTTTACTGTCATATTATTTGCTTTATGTGTCAAACGCACGAAGTGGTGAAACTGTACGATGGCTTGTACATACAAGGAAGGCGGAGATGGCAACTCAATATACCATATAGTATACAGTAACAAGACAATATTTACATATGTTATATTCATATATCACATCACATCATATGAAGCAATCATCATTGAAGCCAAGTGTATCTATATATGACCTACTACCTTAAAGGTACATGCCCACTCAGTAGGCATACAATGTTCTTTATAGGAATTAAATAAGTGTCATTATTCAACCAGTTCTAACAATTACGAGTGCACGCTATACATATAAATCATTTAGTAATATTTATTTTACTAATAGTGACTCGTGGTGGTATCAGGCTATTTTCTTATGCAAATGAGGTATAATATTTTTTAATTATTCATACTAATTAAATGCGCCACCTGAACAATCAATATTTTCGAAAGATTATAAAGTATGATCATTGCACATCAAACAATAAAATACAGAGAATAAAAAGTAATTTCCATTAACATTTTAGGGAAAAACGGTTATCGCCCCTGATATAATTGTGGAAAATTACGTCGGATATAAAATGTATAATAATGCCAATGAAGACGTGGGGTAATGGTGAATGAATTTTCAATTTGCCAGAAAATGTCTCAGATGATGTCTCTGATATAAAGAACAGTTTGTGCCTACTGAGTGGGCATGTGGCTTTAAAGTCCACAAAATGTGGCAAGAATGATATTTTCGAAATGCTATATGGGAGATGTTTATTCAAAATACAACACTTTACGCCATATGGCCCATGAAGCAATACGAAAATGGCATGCTATAAACATATCAAAGTGACAAAGACAACAGCAGGACTGGTGTAAATATAAGTAGAAAGTCGTTTAAGTGTATTACCCGTGGTGGAATGCAACAATGTGCTGGGGATTCAGAATGGCATTATAATCATGCTGAATTTACTGCACAACTACATCTTACATAATACCACAGACAAAACAATTAAGTTCATTTCTTTCACATACAAAACGTCAGGCATATGACCACAATTATGTAATAACTATGTGTGACAATAATTTGACCACTATTATCAGTATATACGTAAAATATCAAGCATATCGAGTTAAATGAGTATTCACGTATATCGTGGTAAATTATACTGTTTGGTATGTGTATAATCACTAGATGCGTTGGGAGAAGATGATCTCAATTATGTAAATATAAATTCTCGTTTCTAATATTGAACGCCTGATATAAATACATGCCTAAATTTTTGACAGTTTTTTAATTTTCTGATTTGATTAGTTCTATAAACATAATCATGTTCGGTCTCCTCCAATAATAAGTATTTATATATGTTTTTCTAATATCTGTATACATGTTACAGTCTATAATAAAGTGATATTCATCTTCTAAGCAATGGCATAATGTGCATTTTCTGTTTTCTATCGGAGTTCTATTCCATCTACCGGCTTCTACCTCTAGAAAATGTCACGTAGCAGTTTGTACTTGTTTACATACTCCTTTAGGTGTTTGTTAACATGTTTTTCCAATAGTCATGGTCGTGAACATAACCTATGAAAAATAACACAGAAGGTACATGGCTTCGCACACCCGAACATCTTCCAATCTAACTTAAAATATAATCTAACAATTAAAAGTGATGCTCACCATCAATCCATTCTATTTTCAAATGATAAAGACATATTAAATACATGTACCACATGTCACACAGCGTAGTGAAGGGACGTATTCCAGACATACATGTACCACATGTCACACATGTCATAACGTAGTAACGGGACATATTCCCGAGTTCCAGACACACATGTACATGTACCACATATTCCCAAGTTCCAGACATACATGTAAGCATGTCACATGTCACACGGAGAAATGAAGGGACGTACGCCAGAGTGCCCGACATACATGTACATATACCACATATCACAAAGCGCAGTGACAGGACCTATTCCCGAGTTCAGGACATACATGTACATGTACCACATGTCACACAGTGTAGTTACGGGACCTATTCCCGAGTTCCAGATCTACATATACCACATGTCACACATGTCAAAACGTAGTGACGGGACGTATTCCCTAGTTCCAGACATGTACATGTACAACATATTCCCAAGTTCCAGACATGTATGTACATGTACATGTACCACATATTCCCAAGTTCAGACATACATGTAAGTACCACATGTCACACAGCGTAGTGAGGGGACGTATTCCCGAGTACCAGACATGTATGTACCACATGTCATACATGTCAAAGCGTAGTGACGGGACGTTTTCCCTAGTCCCAGACACACATGTACATGTACAACATATTCCCAAGTTCCAGACATGTATGTACATGTACATGTACCACACACTCCCAAGTTCCAAACATACATGTAACATGTCACATGTCACACGGAGAAATGAAGGGACATACGCCAGAGTGCCCGACAGAGTTCCAGACATGCATGTACATGTACCACATGTCACACAGTGTAGTAACGGGACCTATTCCCGAGTTCCAGACATACATGTACATGTACCTCATGTCACACAGCGTAGTGACGGAACCTATTCCCGAGTTCCAGATATACATGTAGCACATGTCACACATGTCACATCGTAGTGACGGGACGTATTCCCGAGTTACAGTCACACATGTACATGTTCAACATATTCCCAAGTTCCAGACATGCATGTACATGTACCACATGTCACACAGCGTAGTGATGGGACGTAGTCCCGAGTTCCAGACATACATGTACATGTACCACATGCACACAGCGTAGTGACGGGACCTATTCCCGAGTTCTAGACATACATGTAGCACATGTCACACATGTCACAACGTAGTGACGGGACGTATTCTCGAGTTCCAGAAACACATGTACGTGTACAACATATTCCCAAGTTACAGACATACATGTAACATGTCACATGTCACATTTCACACGGAGAAATGAAGGGACGTACGCCAGAGTTCCCGACATACACGTACATGTACCACATGTCACACAGCGTAGTGACGGGACATATTCCCGAGTTCCAGACATACATGTAGCACATGTCACACATGTCACAACGTAGTGACGGGACGTATTCCCGAGTTCCAGACACACATGTCCATGTACAACATATCCCAAGTTCCAGACATGCATGTACATGTACATGTACCTCAAATTCCCAAGTTCCAGACATACATGTAACATGTCACAAGTCACATGTCACACGGAAAAATGAATGGACGTACGCCAGAGTGCCCGACATACATGTACATGTACGACATGTCACACAGCGTAGAGACGGGACCTATTCCCGATTTCCAGACATACTTGTACATGTACCACATGTCACACTAAGTAGTGACGGGACAAATTACAGAGTTCCAGACATACATGGCCATTTACCACATGTCACGTCACACAGCGTAGTGAGGGGACATATTCCCGAGTTCCAGACATACATGTACCACATGTCACACATGTCACAACGTAGTGACAGGACGTATTCCCGAGTTCCAGACACACGTGTACATGCACAACATATTCCCAAGTTCCAGACATGCATGTACATGTACCACATATTCCCAAATTCAACACATACATGTAACATGTCACATGTCACATGTCACACTGACAAATCAAGGGACGTACGCCAGAGTGCCCGACATACATGTACATGTACCACATGTCACACAGCGTAGTGACGGGACGTATTCCCGAGTTGCAGACATACATGTACATGTACCACATGTCACACAGCATAGTGACGGGACCTATTCCCGAGTTCCAGACAAACATGTACAGGTACCACATGTCAAAGAGCGTAGTGACGGGACGTATTCGCGAGTTCTGGACATACATGCACATGTACCACATGTCACACAGCGTAGTGAGGGGAACTATTCCCGAGTTCCAGACATACATGTAGCACATGTCACACATGTCACAACGTAATGACGGGACGTATTCCCCAGTTCCAGACAAACATGTACATGTACAACATATCCCCAAGTTCCAGACATGCATGTACATGTACATGTACCATATATTCCCAAGTTCCAGACATACCTATAACATGTCACATGTCACATGTCACACGGTGAAATGATGAGACATACGCCAGAGTGCCCGAGATACATGTGCATGTAACACATGTCACACAGCGTAGTGACGGGACCTATCCGAGTTCCAGACATACATGTAGCACATGTCACACATGTCACAACGTAGTGACGGGACGTATTCCCGAGTTCCAGACACACATGTACATGTACAACATATTCACAAGTTCCAGACATGCATGTACATGTACATGTACCACATATTCACAAGTGCCAGACATACATGTAACATGTCACGTGTCAAATTTCACATGTCACACGGTGAAATGAAGGGACGTACGCCAGAGTGCCCGACATACATGTACATGTACCACATGTCACACAGCGTAGTGACAGGACCAATTCCCGAGTTCCAGATATACATGTAGCACATGTCACACATGTCACAACGAAATGACGGGACGTATTCCCGAGTTTCAGACACACAATTACATGGTACAACATATTCCCAAGTTCCAGGCATGCATGTACATGTAAATGTACCACATATTCCCAAATTCCAGACATACATGTAACATGTCACATGTCACATGTCACACGGAGAAATGAAGGGACGTACGCCAGAGTGCCCGACATACATGTACATGTACCACATGCCACACATGTCACAACGTAGTGACGGGACGTATTCCCGAGTTCCAAACACATATGTACATGTACAACATATTCCCAAGTTCCAGACATGCATATACATGTACATGTACCACATATTCCCAGGTTCCAGATATACATGTAACATGTCACATGTCACATGTCACACGGAGAAATGAAAAGACGTACGCCAGAGTGCCCGACATATATGTACATGTACCACATGTCAAACAACGTAGTGACGGGATCTATTCCCGAGTTCCAGCCATACATGTACATGTACATGTACCACATGTCACACAGCGTAGTGACGGGACGTATTCCCGAGTTCGAGACATACATGTACATGTACCACATGTCACACAGCGTAGTGTCGGGACCTATTCCCGAGTTCCAGCACATGTAGCACATTTCACACATGTCAGAACGTAGAGACGGGACGTATTCCCGAGTTCCAGACAAACATGTACAGGTACAACATATTCCCAAGTTCCAAACATGCATGTACATGTGCATGTACCACATATTCCCAAGTTCCAGACATACATGTAACATGTCACATGTCACACGGAGAAATGAAGGGACGTACACCAGAGTGCCCAAAATACATGTACATGTACCACATGTCACACAGCGTAGTGACGGGACCTATTCCCGAGTTCCAGACATACATGTACATGTACCACATGTCACACAGCGTAGTGACGGGACGTATACCCGAGTTCCATACATACATGTACATGTATCACATGTCACACCGCGTAGTGACGGGACCTATTCCCGAGTTCCAGACATACATGTAGCACATGTCACACATGTCACAACTTAGTGACGGGACGTATTCCCGAGTTCCAGAAACACATGTATATGTACAACATATTCCCAAGTTCCAGAAATGCATGTACATGTACAATTTAAATGTACCACATATTCCCAAGTTCCAGAGCATACATGTACATGTACATGTACCACATATTCCCAAGTTCCAGACATACATGTAACATGTCACATGTCACATGTCACACGGAGAAATGAAGGGACGTACGCCAGAGTGCCCGACATACACGTAAATGTACCACATGTCACACAGCGTAGTGACGGGACATATTCCCGAGTTCCAGACATACATGTACATGCACCACATGTCACACAGCGTAGTGACGGGACGTATTCCCGAGTTCCAGACATACATGTACATGTATATGTACCACATATTGACAAGTTCCAGACATACATGTAACATGTTACATGTCACATGTCACACGGATAAATGAAGGGACGTACACCAGAATGCTCGACATACATGTACATGTACCACATGTCACACAGCGTGGTGACGGGACCTATTCCCGAGTTCCAAACATACATGTACATGTACCACATGTCACACAGCGTAGTGACGGGACCTATTCCCGAATTCCAGACATACATCTAGCACATGTCACACATGTCACAACGTAGTGACGGGACGCATTCCAGAGTTGCAGACACACATGTACAATTACAACATATTCCCGAGTTCCAGACATGCATGTACATGTACATGTACCACATATTCCCAAGTGCCAGACATACATGTAATATGTCACGTGTCAAATTTCACATGTCACACGGTGAAATGAAGGGACGTACGCCAGAGTGCCCGACATACATGTACATGTACCACATGTCACACAGCGTAGTGACAGGACCAATTCCCGAGTTCCAGATATACATGTAGCACATGTCACACATGTCACAACGAAGTGACGGGATGTATTCCCGAGTTCCAGACACACAATTACAACATATTCTCAAGTTCCAGGCATGCATGTACATGTAAATGTACCACATATTCACAAGTTCCAGACATACATGTAACATGTCACATGTCACACGGAGAAATGAAGGGACGTACGCCAGAGTGCCTGACATACATGTACATGTACCACATGTCACACAGCGTAGTGACGGGTCCTATTCCCGAGTTCCAGACATACATGTACATGTACCACATGTCACACAGCGTAGTGATGGGACGTATTCCCGAGTTCCAGACATACATGTACATGTACCACATGTCACACAGCGTAGTGACGGGACCTATTCCCGAGTTCCAGACATACATGTAGCACATGTGACGCATGTCACACATGTCACAACGTAGTTACGGGACGAATCCCCGAGCTCCAGAAACACATGTACATGTACAACATATTCCCAAGTACCAGGCATGCATGTACATGTACATGTACCACATATTCCCAAGTTCCTGACATACACGTAACATGTCACATGTCACATGTCACACGGACAAATGAAGGGACGTACGCCAGAGTGCCCGACATACATGTACATGTACCACATGTCACACAGCGTTAGTGACGGGACCTGTTCCCGAGGGCCAGGACATCTACATGTCACAGTTACATAGCGGTAGACGGGACCTATTCCCGAGTTCCAGACATACATGTACATGTACAACATGTCACACAGTGTAGTGACGGGACCTATTCCCGAGTTGCAGACATACATGTACCACATGTCACACAGCGTAGTGACGGGACGTATTGTTGCCGAGTTCCAGACATACATGTACATGTACCACATGTCACACAGCGTAGTGACGGGACCTATTCCCGAGTTCCAGACATACATATACATGTACCACATGTCACATAGCGTAGTGACGGGACGTATTCCCGAGTTCCAGACATATATGTACATGTACATGTACCACATGTCACACAGCGTAGTGACGGGACCTATTCCCGATTTCCAGACATACATTTAGCACATGTCACATATGTCACAACGTAGTGACGGGACGTATTCCCGAGTTCCAGACACACATGTACATGTACAGCATATTCCCAAGTCACAGACATGCATGTACATGTACATGTACCACATATTCCCAAGTTCCAGACATACATGTAACATGTCACATGTCACACGGAGAAATGAAGGGATGTATGCCAGAGTGCCCGACATACATGTACATGTACCACGTGTCACACAGCGTAGTGCCGGGAGCTATTCACGAGTTCCAGACATACACGTACATGTACCACATGTCACACAGCGTACTGACGGGACGTATTCCCGAGTTTCAGAGTTCCCGACAGACATACATGTACATGTACCACATGTATTCCCGAATTCCAGACACACATGTCCATGTACAACATATTCCCAAGTTTAAATTCATGTACATGTACATGTACCTCTTATTCCCAAGTTCCAGATGTAGTCACAAGTCACATGTCACACGGAGAAATGAAGGGACGTACGCCAGAGTGCCCGACATACATGTACATGTACGACATGTCACACAGCGTAGAGACGGGACCTATTCCCGATTTCCAGAAATACTTGTACATGTACCACATGTCACACTAAGTAGTGACGGGACAAATTCCAGAGTTTCAGACATACATGGCCATGTACCACATGTCACACAGCGTAGTGAGGGGACCTATTGCCGAGTTCCAGACATACATGTTTATGTACCACATGTCACACAGCGTAGTGACGGGACGTATTCCCGAGTTACAGACAAACATGTACAGGTACAACATATTCCCAAGTTTCAGACATGCATGTACATGTGCATGTACCACATATTCCCAAGTTCCAGACACACGTGTAACATGTCACATGTCACACGGAGAAATGAAGGGACGTACGCCAGAGTGCCCGACATACATGTACAGGTACCACATGTCACACAGCGTAGTGACGGGACCTATTCCCGAGTTCCAGACATACATGTAGCACATGTCACACATGTCACAACGTAGTGACGGGACGTATTCCCGAGTTCCAGACACACATGTACATGTACAACATATTCCCGGGCAATGGTTTTATTTGAGGGTCCTCATGTTTAATTTGTATCTATTAGCGAAAGCAAATTGTCCAGTTCCGCGATCTCCTCCTTCCTCCTTCGGTAGCAGATAACAAATGTTGCTCGGTGCGCGCATCCAGCAAGGGAGCTAATCGCAGGTGTGCATGGGACATAATCATGCAACTACTGAAATTCCCCAGTTGGGCGGACCCTAATTTAGTTTAAACATAGTTGATTGCATATAAGTACAATGGGCGGAGCCTAAGAAAGTAGTTCGGCAAAACTGTGACTTTTCGAAATCGATATTTCACGGGCGCATCTGGTATTTCACGGGTGAAAGATGGATTTCGATTTCACGGGTTAAACACGGTAATTAATGGATAGTCATAAAATAAATTCCAAAGTTCCAGACATGCATGTACATGTACATGTACCACATATTCCCAATTTCCAGACATACATGTAACATGTCACATGTCACACGGAGAAATGAAAAGACGTACGCCATAGTGCCCGACATCCATGTACATGTACCACATGTCACACAGCGTAGTGATGGGGACCTATTCCAGAGTTCCAGACATACATGTACATGTACCACATGTCACACAGCGTAGTGATGGGGACCTATTCCTGAGTTCCAGACATACATGTACATGTACCACATGTCACATAGCGTAGTGACGGGACCCATTCCCGAATTCAAGACATACATGTACATGTACCACATGTCACATAGCGTAGTGACGGGACCCATTCCCGAATTCAAGACATACATGTACATGTACCACATGTCACACAGCGTAGTGACGGGACGTATTCCCGCTTTTCAGACATACATGTAAATGTACCACATGTCACACAGCGTAGTGACGGGACCTATTCCCAAGTTCCAGACATACATGTAGCACATGTCACACATGTCACAACGTAGTGACGGGATGTATTCCCGAGTACCAGACACACATGTACATGTACAACATATTCCCAAGTCACTGTCGTACATGTACCACATATTCCCAAGTTCCAGACATACATGTAACATGTCGCATGTCACACAGAGCAATGAAGGGACGTACGCCAGAGTGCCCGACATACATGTACATGTACCACATGTCACACTGCGTAGTGACGGGAGCTATTCCCGAGTTACAGACACACATGTACATGTACAACATATTCCCAAGTTCCAGACATGCATGTACATGTACATGTACCACATGTCTTACAGCGTAGTGACGGGACCTATTCCCGAGTTACAGACATACATGTACCACATGCCACACATGTCACAACGTAGTGACGGGACTTATTCCCGAGTTCCAGACACACATGTAATGGTACAACATATTGCCAAGTTCCAGACATGCATGTACATGTACATGTACCACATATTCCCAAGTTTCAGACATACATGTAACATGTCACATGTCACATGTCACACGGAGAAATGAAGGGACGTACGCCAGAGTGCCCGACATACATGTACATGTACCACATGTCACACAGCGTAGTGACGGGACCTATTCCCGAGTTGCAAACATACATGTACATGTACCACATATTCCCAAGTTTCAGACATACATGTAACATGTCACATGTCACATGTCACACGGAGAAATGAAGGGACGTACGCCAGAGTGCCCGACATACATGTACATGTACCACATGTCACACAGCGTAGTGACGGGACCTATTCCCGAGTTCCAGACATACATGTACATGTACCACATGTCACACAGCGTAGTGACGGGACGTATACCCGAGTTCCATACATACATGTACATGTACCACATGTCACACAGCGTAGTGACGGGACCTATTCCCGAGTTCCAGACATACATTTAGCACATGTCACACATGTCACAACGTGGTGACGGGACGTATTCCCGAGTTCCAGAAACACATGTATATGTACAACATATTCCCAAGTTGCAGACATGCATGTACATGTACAATTTAAATGTACCACATATTCCCAAGTTCCAGAGCATACATTTACAGAACAATACCACCATATTCCAGTTCCGACCATACATGTAACATGTCACCAGTCAATGTCACAAACAAGACGAGAAATGGAGGGACGTACGCCAGTGTGCCCGACATACATTAACGTCCACATGTCACACAGCGTAGTGACGGACCCTATTCCCAGATTCTTGTACAAGTACATGACATGTGGACCCGGGACATTCCACACATCGTACATGTGACCACATATTACCCCGAGTTCAGCATACATGTACATGTAAATGACACATATGAACCCAGTTCCAGATGACATACTGTACATGTATATGTACCACATATTGACAGTATCCAGACATACATGTAACATGTTACATGTCACATGTCACATGTCACATGTCACACGGATAAATGAAGGGACGTACACCAGAGTGCTCGACATACATGTACATGTACCACATGTCACACAGCGTAGTGACGGGACCTATTCCCGAGTTCCAAACATACATGTACATGTACCACATGTCACACAGCGTAGTGACGTGACATATTCCCGAATTCCAGACATACATGTAGCACATGTCACACATGTCACAACGTAGTGACGGGACGTATTCCCGAGTTCCAGACACACATGTACAATTACAACATATTCCCGAGTTCCAGACATGCATGTACATGTACATGTACCACATATTCCCAAGTTCGAGACATACATGTAACATGTCACATGTCACATGTCACACGGAAAAATGAAGGGACGTACGCCAGAGTGCCCGACATACATGTAATATTCCCGCATTGGTGATTCAATTTACTATTCAAGCGTTTCACCGTGTATGTTCGTTTGTTTGTTTATTAGTGTTTAACGGCCTATCAACAGCTATGGTCAGTCATGTAAGGCCGGGCAAACGGGTTCACCGTGTATGAAAAACAACACATATTACTGACCAAACACCCACATCATCGCACCGACGACAATAAACCAACACTACTATCCTACTATGTGTGCCTGGGAGAGAATGAGCCGAAAAATCAACGGCTGGGTTTAATCGGCAGCGCAGGAAATTTCTACCTCAATACACAGCATCGGTGTGTCATGCAGGTGTGGTGTGTGTCCGGCGGCTCTACATGTTCAGAGATCATCAGGCAATATAAAATGAATTTACTGAATATAATCCCCACCCGCCCCTAAACAGTAATGCCAGATTATTTTTTATTTGATAATAGTTGAAGAAACATCATTAACTATTGTTTGTTAACACTATTTACAACAACTTTTGATAAAAAAAAATAAAATAAGACACACCCACTACCGTTTATTTAACCAGATGAGCTAATTATCGTGACATGATTCACGAGTGGTTTAATTGGTCCTTACGCGAAACAAATGAGTGAGCGTAGCAAACTGAGTTTGTTTAGCTGTAGGACCCAATCACGAGGGCATTGTTTCAAGATAATCAGCTCACCTGGTTAAATAAACGTTTTATTGCATGTCATACAAGAATACTTTATACAAACAAAGCGAATCAAGCGTAAAATATGGCCAAGAGCAAGGTGTGGAATCACGTGTTTCCGAATGGCGTGACGTCATGTTTTTTAGACGTGTTTACAGCAGATTTCCTTTAATATCTTTCTAATGGAATGACATATTTTATGAAATATACCGCAGCAAATGCGGTACACATTTCCCTTTATTGTATTAGCTGCTTTAATCTTATAATTCTGTCGTTTTGACGAAGAATCGGTTACCGTAAATGTAAATAAAAACTAGAGCACGTGAATGTAAGAAATAAACGGTACTCGATTCTTTGTGAAAGTTACAAGTTATTATAAATAACTTTCAGAGCACCCATATAATACATATGTCATCATATTTGATGAGCTACATAAAATCAAAATCCGTCCGTTTGTTAGGAAGATTTTAAAGAAAATATACGTAAAAATTACGTAACAGATTACGTCATATCGGAAAATCGGGTTCGGAGACCACGAGCTCATACACATTGAAGAGGTGTGATAATTAATTTCCTGAGGCGGGTCGTTGTGAAGGCGACGGTCTCGAGATTCAGGGTGTGTGTCTGTGAACAGCATTTGATTGGCCGACGGAACACGTCATTGCGACGTTACTGGCATAATTTCTCCATATATGGTAAGCACGAGAGTGGTGTAAACTACTGCTGGACGAGTGATGTAATTCACCGTTGTATTTCTGTACACTACAGGCTGAAATGTAAGAAATACCGTTTATTTAACCAGTTTAACTGATTATCGTGAAATAATGCACGAGTGATTGGGTCCTTCCGCTAAACCAACGAGGAGCCGTAGTTACGACAACTGCCTTGCGATTCAGAGGGTGTGTCTGAGAACGTGATTTGATTGGTCGAAGGAAACACGTCATTGTGACGTTACTGACGTCATTTCTCCATATATGGTAAACACGAGAGTGGTGTAAACTACTGCTGCCCAGTGGTGTAATTCACCGTTACATCTCTGTAAACTACCGGCTGAAATGTAAGAATAGTTTTTAAACTTTATTTATTTTACAACGATTACAAACAAGCGCGAGAACACTTATACAAATGCTTTCGTTGTCACAGATGAAGGTCATTAATGTTGGAGGAAACCGGAGTACCCGGAGGAAACCCACATGTCCGATCTGGCAATCAATCAACTGCACCATATTATGTGATCATATTCTCGAAAACAAGCGTTATATACGAGGGTCTTTCAATATATAATGCAACCGGTCCGCTAATTTACAAACTAATGGTGTCAGTTTTATGAAAATTGGTATGGACATAGCCAATTATAATTCCAAGTAAGATCTGACGTCAAACTAATGACAACGTTCATGAGGTCATGATGATACAATTTAACGTGACGTCACCCAAGTCAAGATGGCCGCGTTTAGCTCACAGGAACAGCGTACCCACATTAAA
This sequence comes from Conchocele bisecta, assembly GCA_029237695.1. NCBI lineage: Eukaryota > Metazoa > Mollusca > Bivalvia > Lucinida > Thyasiridae > Conchocele > Conchocele bisecta. The sequence continues at coordinate 58,814,439 of CM055278.1, read as the reverse complement.
GGTACATGCCCACTCAGTAGGCCGCATGTCAGGATATAATATAGCGAGATATAGGTCGTTTTGTATATTCTGTAGATATGACATTTTCTTGTAAAATAAACATTCATTCACCATTACCCCACGTTTTGATTGACATTATTATACATTGTATATCACACGTAAATTTCCACACTGATATCAGGGCCGATAACCGTGTTTCTTTTAAAATATTAACGGACAGTACTATTTATTCTCTGTATTTATTTTTGATGTGCAATGATCATACTTTAATCTGTCGCAAATATTTATATTTTTCAGGAGACGCATTTAATTAGTATAAATAATTAAAAAATATCATGCCTCATTTATATATGAAAATAGCCTGATACCACCGCGAGTGACTATCAGTACAAATAATATGACTAAATGATTATATCTGTATAGCGGACATTTGCAATTTTTAGAACTGGTGGAATATAGTGACACAATTATACACTTATTTAATTCCTATAAAGAAAAGTGTGTGCCTGTGGGGATGTACATTTAAATTTGAAACGTATTCGATAATTGCCACAAGAATACGAAACAAATCCGCAGTGCGTTGAAGGAAGTTATTGGCGACTCTGCTTTCTTATCCACAAGTAACGAGATGGGTCCTTGAATTCAATACTAGTAGAGACAGCGCACAAGACATACCGCGCAGTGTAGAAACTTAACCGCAACTGACACTTACCATGTGGACAAAGTAAGGGAAGCATTATACACTGTAGGCTTAGCTCGGCAAATGACATGTGAAGAAATAGCCCTGGTGAGTGCATAGACATCAGCATAGACATCAGCGTGGGATTAGTTCATTCAATTATTCGCAACCGTCTATTTATATATGAATGAAAAACAACGTCGACTTAATGTTGCCAATGATCTGCTTTCACGCTTTGCAGAAGGTAATGACTTTATTTCCAAAATCGTTGCTATAGATATAACGTGGATAAAATCATACGAACCAGAAATGAAAACGCAAACGGCATAATTGCACACACGAAACTGACCGATGCCTGTGAAGTTGCACTGGGGTCCAGGGAAATTGAAGATGCAAATGATATCACATGCGATCGGCATGTTAATAGGATAGTTTATTATACTTGTTTTGACATGTAGGAAAAAATAAAATGCTGTCAGTCTATAGAGAAAATATTATATATACTTTCACTATAGACTGATTACATTTTATTTCGTTCTACATGTCTAAAAAAGTATTAATACACTATCATATCAACATGCCGATCGCCTGAATGATATTCGCGTATAATATTCACGGGATACTGACTAGTCATGTGGTTCCAAGTGGACTGACTGCGAATGGTAAATACTACAGTGAGTACATTCGAGCCTGCCTCAGAATAGCGATCCGTCGGAAGCGACCAAACCGTTTAAAAGCCGGTCGGATTATACTAGATGACAATGCAACACCGCATGTTTCGGAGTGGATGACGTCACTGTAAACATATCTCCGTATGTGGTTTATTCAAATGGTTTTAATACTTTCTTAGACATTGGATGTATCCCACAACAATCAGGATTAACAGTAGCTATGCAGGAGAGACGCAAACTATGGCACGCCGTTTTAGTATTTATTCCAAATCAAAATATCTATTAAACTTTATCAGATATCTTATATACTATGTAAGATATTTCAAATAGTATATCAGATATCTGATAAAGTTTAGTAGATATCTTATATACTTTAGTAGATATCTTATATAAAATTGTATATAAGATATCTTATAAACTATATAAGATATATTATATATTTTATGAGATATCTTATATGTTATATAAGATATCTTATATATTTTACTAGATATCTTATATCGTTTAGTAGATATCTTATAAAGGAACTTATATAAGATATCTACTAATCTATATAAGATATCTTATAAAAAGTAGGAAATACGGAGTGCTACCTTTGATGCCGCACTAAATTGACTAATTGATTAAAATTTGAATTTCAACCAATGACAACTGTAGGTTCGACTGTATTTTTGTTTCCTTTCAAGTATTGGGTGGTTGGTTGGGAGCAGCGAAGGGTAATTTAACGATCGGGGTTCATCCTTTACGGAATGCCGACTTACATGGTTTGGCCCTCATTTACATGCCCCTGTACTTGAGAGCTAAATCCTGTTATGCTCCATTAAGAAGTAATAAGCTTATAGCTAATCCTATTACTTTTGGGCAGAGCTAAGTGACTCTGGTGTGGCATGGATATTCGGATTTCAGGACTGAATATATAGTTCTGTAAATATTGAGTTCTGATTTTGGGAATTTCCCTCATGGACAGGTTGAATGCAGGATAGTCCAACCCGTTGGCCCGGCCTTAAATGACCTTAGCTGTTGATAGACCGTTAAACACCAATACTCAATACCCACTCCTTCTTTCCGGAATGCCGACTTACATGGTTTGGCCCTCATTTACATTTTTGACTTGAGAGCTAAATCCTGTTATGCCCATTAAAAAGTAATAACATTAGAGCTAATCATATTACTTTTTGGCTTCACGCATGGTATAGCATCGAACTGGCACCAGATAAGGATATTTTTCAGGGCTGGATATATATATTTTTGTAAATATTGAGTTCTGAGTTTGGGAATTTCCTCATTATGTACTGGTAGAATACGGGATAGTCCAACCTTAGTTGGATAGTCCAACCCAAGTCGTTAAACATGGGCAAAGAAAATTGTTGCGGCGCTAAATTATTGGGGAGAATGCTTTATTTTGTAATTTAATTAAACTTTCCTAAAAATATATAATATATCTCATATAGTTTAGTAGATATCTTATTTACATTATTAAGTTTATGAGATATCTTATATACTTTAGTAGATATATGATAGGACATTTTTTATAAGATATTTACTAAAGTATATAAGATATCTTATAAACTTTATGAGATATCTCATATAGTTTATAAGATATCTACTATAGTTTATAAGATATCTACTAAAGTTTAGTAGATATCTTATATAAGTGCTTTTTAATTAAGATATCTTACTTATTTAGTAGATATCTTATATAATATATTAGATATCTACTAAAGTTTATGAGATATCTTGTTTTGGGAATAAATAGTAAAACGGCGTGCCATAGCAAACAAGCAATAAACGCAACACCAGTTGCCGTTGTCACTGGATGTCTTAACCAGGACAAGGGCAGTGACAAGGGCAACTCCATTGATTTTTGTAACTACATGTAGTTACATGTTCAAAATATCAGTGACCAAATGAGTGGCTCATATACATTGTGCCACATGTATGTGATTAGCCTCTTATAATTCATATTCAGAATCACAATGTACTGTGTTACTGTTTTATGTTAGTAATATATTGTGATACATGTATGTACATTGATGAGACTTTAATAAACACACATATATACACAACATACCCATATGACACCAACATTTTGACCATCTGTTCAAACATATGTGGCTAAAACCGATCGATACTGTCTTCTTTATAGGTTTTGGGAACGGATTTTCCGGAAAGGATGAAACCCATTGTTAAATTTATCCTGTGCATGCTCCCAACCAACTGCCCATTTAAGGAAACATTTCCGGACATCAAGACAAGGAAAATCACACAGCATGTACAATATAATTATATTTTAAACGATCCATGGAAGTGATGTAGTGCTTGCATCAAGCATATATGATTGGAGAAATGCTATTTATGAACTACATGTATGCGACCAGTGTAGACACAGGTCAGATTGCGCATAGGTACAGTTTGGTCAGGATCTACACTAGTTTGCATATTCGCCATTTATGTAGAAATAATCAGGATGTAGGGGTGTATGAATCATATAATTCCAGAACAAAACTATTTACACAATTCCCTAACATTTGATTGGCTCGTAGCAAGTCTCTGTCCAAAATTTATATCCCAGTAAACTCCCACGCCGAACTACTTTCCGTAACCGTGAGGCGCAGTTAAAATAATTCTTAAGAAAACGAAAAATAAACACATTTTCTTGATGAATTTATTTCAAATGCTGGAATTATAAGGAATGAATGGCCTTTTTGTTGAATTTATTGGAAAAGTCACGGGAATACTGGACGAAGGCCGGAAGGCCTCGCCAGTATTCCCGCGACTTTTCCAAGTTTATACCCCGATAAATTCCACAAAAAGGCCATTCATTCCTATAATGATAAAAAAGTTCCTTCGATTTCTATGAATGTGCTTCTCACGTTAATATAACGTGTTTCTCTGTTATTGTGGATTTCAATTTTGCACTTACGAACTTCTTAGTTGTACGACGTCACGGGCCCCATGAGTTATAATAGTCAAATGAATCTGAAGCTCCATTTCACTAGCCGCTAGTGAGTTACAACGGCCATAACGACCATTTTTATACATGAACGGGAATTTCTGTATATAGTTTCTTGCTATTTCTCTTATTTCTTAATGGAAGTATACGTTGTGACCACCATTTGTCTCGCAAATGGTGATCATAACATATACTTCTGGGGAGAAATATGAAAAATGGTTGATATTTTGTGAAAACAAAATGGTGTATCAGAATTCACCAAAATAGACACTGGGTAAGAGGGTTGCTGGGATGACGTAACATTGGTTCCATACTGAGTTAGCTTGCCGCTTGTATGGGCGAGTTTTAAATCCCAGCATATATTGTTTCCAGTATATCACGAGATAGAGGCGTTGTGGTATAATTGATTATTTAAAGCATGTGTAAATGTCGTATTTTATACATGTGGTATAGTAAGCAAATGTGTATAAAACAAATTGTTGATTGTGATGTTGATCGCAAATATGTTCTGTATGCATAGGGGCGAGAACAAGTATACATCATATGCACTGGTGTGGGACTAAGAGTATTCCATATATACTCCGGTGTGTGACAAGGATATTCCACCCGAGTGGTCAGAATATGTTGTCAGAAACGAGGCTTTGCCGAGTTTTTGACGACATATTCTGACCACGAGGGTGGAATATCCTTAGTCACACACCGGAGTATATCTGGAATACTTTTTCTCGCATACCTACCAAGTCCAGAATCATGTTTAGCTATAGTACGCCATCAACGAACCACCATAGTATAATACTAACTTGTTTTCTGTATATGCTATCTCCAATACAACCACTCAATCGCATTACCCGTATCAACAAATGGGTGTAGACATTACACCAACAAATTAGAGCCTCCTACATTGGATCGAAACATTTAACACATAACGGCCCAATAAAAATACGGTCTGAAGACGCCCATGACATGCATGATGTGTAAACCCCCAATTACTACATACACAAAATAAATAGGACGCAGTACGAGACAAATTCATATAAATATTGAAAATAGACCATATATCCTCCATTCAAATTTGTACATAATGTTTACAGAATCATTTTATGTTTTTATTTTGAGTATTTATTGCAATTCCGAGACGCTGTCTTCAATTACGCAAATATCAGTCCGCCGAAAGTTTCACTCCGACGGACATTTGTCATTTCAACACGTTGCCGTTTTCAAGAAATTCTTGCTCACTGGATTATTACATACATATTCCAATCACTATCAACTGTCACTATATATATGTTTGGGGAACAATCAACAACATACGAGGTAAATATTTTGCTGTCAATTACATGTGTTTTTACATAGGGTATACCTATGTATTGGCATCGCCTCCGACAGTTAGCCACGCCCCAGACCCCCTCGATGCGATGATAGGTAGTGATATCTTGGAGTAACCATAACAACAACATGCATTGTGTTACTCAACGTTTAACTGTCATACGCAACCGCTAATTGAAAATAATATTATGAAAAACTACTTGCACTGCACAATATCAACAACGGATGTTCTACGTACAAAAATACATCGGATTATTTTGTTGCGCGTGATTTGCCCCCATTTGCGGCACAAATCGTGCGGTCATCGCTAAATTTAGTAACAGAGTTAACTCCCCTCCGAATACTCTCCGAAACAAGCGACGCGTTTAACACACAAACTACATCAAGTTTGACCTTCCGACAGCCTATTTTTAAACTCACCCGATACCTGTGCGAAACAAAACTCGCACGTGTAGGTCTAACTGATGTTTAATCCTCATTCTCTCTCTCTATCGATGGATTTACAGCGGATTTTAGTGACATTCCCGAATTCGGCCTGATTGACATTTGTCTATGGTGGGCAATACACGCCAACATGAGTGTCAATTATACGTTCAGGGAAGCGGGTCAATACGTCAGTATTTAAGGTGATAACTTACAGTCAGGGAACAAATTAATGACAGTTTAACACATCCAGCGTATATTAATACCCATATTAATGCAAGTACTGAAATACGACAAAAAAATATAACAAGTTTGGGCTTCCATACATTGAAAATTTTGACAGCGGTTTCCCCAATGACGTCATTTGTATGTTTTAATATACTCGATCCGGGGCCAACTATTTAATTCACAAAACAGAAGTAAACTTGGCGATATACCGATAAGGCATGCAATCAGTTTTCAATATATCTATAATGATCATTATACATAGATATCTGGAATCTGTATACTTGAATTGATGATGTCTTGTTTATGTGCTACCGTATCTTTCTGATATTGCTATGCATAATCTGTAATGTTGTTGAATATTTTGGTACATACTGTAGCAGTGCATACTGTACTTCAAGTTGTGCCATATCAATAGTTTACCCCTTAACCATTAAAACGCTGAAAAATAAAATTGCCGTCTGCTCATTTTGTACATTTTAATCTCTTTAAAAACCTGCTTTGGCAGCGCAGTAGAATCGTCTCAGTATGATTTTGAGGCGAAAATATAAAACAATTGTCGTTTCCAGCGCTTTCAAGGTACATGCCCACTCAGTAAGCCCAAAATGTCATTTATAGGAATTAAATAAGTGTATAACTGTGTCACTATTCCACCAGTTCTAAAAATTACAAGTGCCCGCTATACAGATATAATCATTTAGTAATATTTATTTTACTGATAGTGACGCGCGGTGGTATCAGGCTATTTTCATATGCAAATGAGGCATGATATTTTTTAATTATTTATACTAAAGAAATGCGTCACCGGAAAAAAATAATATTTTCGACAGATTTTAAAGTATGATCATTGCACATCATACAATAAATACAGAGATTAAATAGTAATGTCCGTTAACATTTTAAGCAAACACGGTTATCGGCCTGATATCAGTGTGTAAATTTACGTCTGATATAAAATGTATAATAATGCCAATCAGTACGTGGGATAATGGCGTATGAATGTTTATTTTGCCAGGAAATCTCTCAGATGATGTCTCTGATGTAAAGAACAGTTTGTACCTACTGAGTGGGCATGTACCTTTAAGGGTTAATGAAACTGCAACACCAACAATCAATCAATCAATCAATCTAGTTTAATCTTGTAGTACCCTATGTTCAGTACTTTCAGTACTTTGATTTTTAATAATAATCATGTATTCAGTATTCGGCCAACTGATTCACAGACGCCCCTTACACAACTCGTCCCACAAATTTACGCAATTTTTATAAAACTGGATAAAACATGAAATAAATAATAGGCTACATAACAAATCCAGAGCGACGTTGTTGACATTGTTGTCTACTGACAGTACTGTGTAGAGAGCGTGTGTTTGTAAACAATGCAGACGACGTTTGGAAGCCAATACACAAAACGTAGTTCCGGCAGTGTGTGACAGGTCAGCCGTGTGAGATAGCCGTGTGAGACAGAAAAATCTCACATGTGCGTGGCTTCGGAAATAACATTGAAATGGACTCTGGGTATGCGAGAAAAGCATATTCCACATCATATGCACTGGTGTGGGACAAGCATATTCAGGCCCGTAGCCATGGGGGGTCGGAGCGGTCGTCGACCCCCCCGACCAGCCTCGAAAATACACTTTTTTAGCATCGAGGTCCACTTTTTTTTAGACCCCCCCCCCCCTATATACCTCAGGCCCATTGGGCCTTCGAAACGACCCCCCCCCCTTCAAACAGGTCTGGCTACGGGCCTGATATTCCACCCAGTTTTTTTGTAGACCACGGCATTCAAGCCATCTCGCAAGTTGCAATGTGTGTTGGAATGTTTGTCGACATATTCGAACACAAACCTAGCACCAGGAACGTAATTTTCGGTAAGTTTAATAAATGCGAATGGAGTACTGGCGGTCAATATGCCGATTTGTTTGACATCAGACTGCGCCTATGTGCAGTCTGATCTGGATTGTCAATGTTCGCAAAGATATCAAGTAAACATACAATTCTAATAAACAATACTCTGACAAAAGAGGTAGTATTATGTTCGTGACCACTGAAGACCGACATCAGACTGCGCTTATGTGCAGTCTGATCTGGGTTGTCAGTGTTTGCAGATATATCACATGGATATACAATATGCTGTGTGATATACGGATTTACCTTGCAGCAATGATCAAGTGAAATTGTTAATATATACATGTCAACACATTCCTTTTGTATCGAGTAGTCCAATGAACAATAACCTGGTAAATTAAACTACGATGGATGTTGATGTGTGTGACCACTGATGACCGACATTAGACTGCGGTTGTGTGCAGTCCAATCCGGGTCATCAATGTTCGCAAAGCTATCATGTGAACATAAAATGGTCTGTGCAAGTAAAGTGTGGACAGTGATGATCATCAACAGTCCCCATAAGCATTTTACCTCATCTACACTACGCTGATATAGAATATGTATATTGTTTCCAAATACTGTTCGTAAATAACTATATAGTTTATATTTAGTGAGTGCCCTCAGAGGGTCGTAAGGTTGCCATACAAATATGGCGGTTCTCCATTGTTAAAATTAACAACGGCCTATGTGATATTGCCAAAACGATATCCATATTCATTGTCCGTTTGAGAGAATAATTTTCGTTGACGAAAACGTACATCAATTCGGAAAGTTTGTGCCTATCGATCTTTATTAGACCGCTTCGCGTTCCGACGTGACTGGGTTTTGTCATGAAGAACCTCCACTGGTGTAGGCGGCGATCGCTCCATGACAGTCGTGCCTCCCGCTTTACCTGGGGTGTCATTGCCAATATATTGGTCAATAGACCGCTGTCCGTTTGTCAGGCTCGATTTGCCCGTGCCTCGCGTCGACGGAGTGGATTTCTGGGTCGGTGTATTATTTATAACTGGCGGAATTTCCGAAATGTCATTGTTTACATTTGGTTGTGTATTCGGAGATACAACGTGTACAGCTTGATCAGATTCTTGGGTATGTTTGGTTGATATAGTCTCATTATCTGACTCAACGGCAGCATCCATAAACATGCAATCCAGTTGCTTGTGCCCGGCCTGTTTGCAGGTTTTACAGATCCAGTCATTTGTGCATTGGGAGAACGTATGCCCCTCTTCAAGACATTTTGTGCATTTTGGAATTGTGTTTGTGTCACGCTTATTTTGTCCAAAGTGGACCACACGTCCCACGAATTTTCCGAAGGTCATGAAGTTTAGAAGAGAGCCGGTGAGTGTTGATGACTTTACAATGGGTACCCGGTCGCCGGTTTCACAGTTGGTTAGTTTCCCATCTACTCTAAGTTTATCACGGTAAAGGGAGATAACCTCGAGTTTCAACAGTGTGAGTGTTCTAGTGAATATGCCGTCTTCAACAGAAAGTGAGACATTTTTTACACGCACCTTTGTTGTGACTTCATTGTCGAAACGATTGGGGTTGGTGTTTAGTACAGGGATGGATTTCCCACGTATGGGCACCCCTTCAGCCATTAATGTCACTTTGTCATCTAGATTGTCCAGATATATCCTCCACATGCCGTTTACACGCTGTAGACCTGTTATGTGGGATGCACGATCTTTTTTGATATTGCCTGATAGAGTTCAACGTGTGATAGCCACTCTGCTCTAGTCGGTTTTCGTTCACCGAAGAGTTCTCGCTACCGCAGGAACACAAGGGGGACGCCATGTTTGTTTTGGTTTTCAATGGCGGGTTCCATTGTGTTTTGTGTTTTACTCATATTCACCACAATATGTTGATATATTCAGATATAATAATTACCTGACTGATCTATGTCCATTTAATGTTGGTTTGCCCACTAAACTTTATTTCAAATTATCCAAATTTAACCATAATATTCGATATTTTTGATCGTAAGAAGACAACGCCTTGGCAGTGCCGCTTACATCAATCAAGTGATAACTTTATTAAATTCTTAGATACATATCTCTTTTGAAATACTAGATATCTACTTCACAATGAAATATATATTTTTCCTTCAATAAGATATCTTAATGAGCCAAATAGATATCTCTTCTATTATTTTCAAACATATATCTCTTTCCGAGAAGTAGATATCTAGTATGATGAAATATATATCTCTTTGAGTCAACAAGATATCTCTTTCTGACAGTAATATATCTCTTTGAGTCAATAAGATATCTCTTTCAGTCAATAAAATATATATTTGAGTCAATAAGATATCTCTTTAAGTAAATAAGATATCTTCTTCCGTCAATAAGATATCTCTTTGGCTGAGGAAGATATATGTTACTTATTCAGAAAGCTTGTTCATGTACTAGATATCTTATTGACTGAAATAGATATCTGTTTGTCTGAAAAATATATCTTGTTGATTGAAAGAGATATATTATTGACTCAAAGAGATATCTTTTACTCTGAATAAATAGTAAAACGGCGTGCCATAGTATGGCGTCTTGGGGTAGACCATTCGAAATCGTTTGCGTCGGAACGCCCATCCAATCAGAGCACGGCGCCCATACACCGGTCAAATACCCGACTTCACCGCATTGCCAGATTTCTGTGGTCTCGACGTCATTTGAATAGCGCTTGTACAATGTCCAGGTATACATACGTCACGAACCGTGCGGTCATCGCTTAATTTAATAACACGCTATCACGTGGTATAACGAACACCGACAACCCAGATCAGACTGCACATAGGCGCAGTCTGATGTCGGTTTTCGGTAGTAACGAAAATAATTTTACCGTTTTTGTCAGATTATTACTCATTATAATTGTATGTCCACGTGATAGCTTTGCGAACATTGATAACCCAGATCAGACTGCGCATAGGCGCTGTCAGATGTCGGTCTTCAGTGGTCGAGAAAATAATAATACCGCTTTTGACAGATTATTGTTCATTAGACTGTATGTTCACGTGTTAGCTTCGCGAACACTGACAACCCAGATCAGACTGCACATACATGTGTCAGAAGTGGGGCTTTGTTTCCTCTTTTTATAATCAGTTTCTTCAAAGCAGTTGAAGTAAGGAGGCTAGAATAGCTGTACCCCTAGTGTCGTCAAAATTCAATCTTGTATTTGTTTGCCTTGGGAGTTAATGTAAGATGCCCTCCAACACTTAGGCACTAATACATCACCACATACATGATTTGACTACCTAGGTACAGAAGTGTAGAGTTGAGACGATCTAGTGAGATAGTCGATGTAAGGGTCATTGTAATTTTTGATTTGTCAACAGTACCTCCCTGTGATGATGGCACAGCGGGTGTTCTAGGTTATCACTAGACACTTCTATATCTGAGGCGAGATTACTACCACTATTATATTGTGTATGAACAATATTATATCCTGCCAGGTGTCTATAACCAGTCCCCAATATTTGTGTCCAGTACCATAGAGAGGGAATTGTAAATATACCATTACATTAGACTATACATATACCGGATTGACTTACCCGAATTGAGAAACGTATACCGTCGTTAGGAGTAGAGACCGGATTGATTTACCTTAACCTTATAGACGTGAAGCAAGACACTCGCACAAATCACTAAGTGATTTGAGTGCTAGAGACCTTGTGTACCGTCGGGTAAAGCGTGTAAATCGATAATCCGGAGTTGATTTGAGAGTGAGAATGTCGTCCATTAAGGAGCTAATGGACATAGGCAAAAGCTTAGGGCTAGCAGATTCAGAGTTAATGGCCTTTGCAAAAGAAGAGCAGGAGAGAGAAAGACAGGAAAGACTAGAGGCTAGGCAGGCTGAGAAAGATAAGTTAGATGCTGAGCGGTTGGCTAAAGAGGTTGAGCGACAGGCTGAGAAAGATAAGTTAGCAGGTGAGCGACAGATGGAGAAAGATAGGTTAGATGCTGAGCAGTTAGCTAAGGAAGTTGAGCGACAGATGGAGAAAGATAGATTAGATGCTGCGCGGTTAGATAAGGAATCACATCGTTTAGCCAATGAAGCACAGTTAGCTCTAGAATTCAAATTGCGAGAACTAGACACTAAGCATCAGGTAGAAATGGCAAAAGTAGAAAGGGAGAAGTAGTAGATGAAGAGAGACATGATAGGGACTATGGCAGAGCATTCGGTCCGAAGCTGCCACATTTTGATCAGAATAATGACAACATGGATAGCTACTTAGCTAGATTTGAGAGGTACGCAGCAATTCAAAGGTGGGGAGAGATAAGTGGTCACTACACTTGAGTGCTTTATTGAAGGGCAAGGCATTAGATGTATATTCTAGACTACCTATTGATGATGCTCTTGACTATGATAAGTTGAAATCCGCATTGTTGAAATGTTTTGATCTAACGGAAGATGGGTTCAGACGCATGTTCAAAAACACCAAACCTGATCACAATGAATCATTTGTGCAATATGTCAGTCGGTCAAAGAACTATTTAGATAGATGGTTTGAGTTAGGTAAGGTGAATAGAACATATGAAGGAGTACTAGACTACATGATCAGAGATCAGATGTTAAGTATATGCAGTCGTGAGCTCTACTTATTTTCTCAAAGAGAAAACATTTGACTCGATAGATCAGATGGCGGTTCAGGCAGATTACTTTGCAGAAGCTAGAGGAGGTAGCAAGTATGTAGTTCAGAGGAACAGTACTAGCAACAGAACTGAGTACAGGTCAGTAGATAACCAGAGGCGCAAGGTAAGTAGTGCAGATAATCGATCCAGAGATAGGAGTCGAGATAGGGACGGGTACCAAAATAGAAGCCCAAGTAGGGGTAGTTATGATAGAAGCCCGAGTAGAGGTAGTTATGACAGAAGTACCAGCAGGAATGGCTATGATAGGCATCGCGGGACATGTTACCATTGTGGCAAAGAAGGTCACATGTCCTACGATTGTCCTAAGCGTGACCGGTCCTCAGCTTACAAAGCAGCAGCAGTCAAGGAAGAGAAACATGTAAGTTTTGCAGATAAAGAACAGAGAGGTCGGTACAGAGGTAGAAATAGAGGTAGAAGTGGAAGGCACACTAGAGGCAGAGGTAGAGGTAGATGGAAAAACACGGAACAACCAGGGGAAAACCAAGGAAATTTCTGTGTGGTTGATACCGACACCACTATTGTATGTTCAGGTAGCGAGATACAGCCGAAGTTGATTAACGGATGTACATTTGGTATGGATAGGCTACCCGTAGCAGAGGGCACTTTAAATGGGGAAAAGGTCACAGTAATGCGAGATACTGGGTGTACCGGGGTGGTCGTCAGGGAAAGCTTAGTACAACCAGATCAGTTTTTAAGCAAAGTTTCAGTTTTCAAACATGCATGCTGGTAAACAGGAGCAAAATGAGTGGAATTCCTACCGCCCGGGTAGATCTAGATACACCTTTTTTCAAAGGTCAGGTAGAAGCCCTTTGCATGACAGATACAATGTATGATGTTACCATAGGTAATGTAGACGGGTCAGAGTTAACGGTGATATCCGATTTTAGAGGCGCTAAATCGTGCGCAGTTGAAACTAGGTCACAAACGACAGCCCGAGAAGATATAATAGACCCTCAAAGTCCCTACCGCAATCGCGAACGTATCACGCGATGAATTCAAAGAGGCGCAGGCACATGACGTCACATTGACGTCAGTTCGAAATAATGCAAAAGACGGTACGGTACGGTCAAGTAAGAACGGAAACAAATCGAAATTCGCATACCGAAAAGACTTGTTGTATCGTAATTTCGAATCGATAGGGTCAGGTAGGATGTACCATCAGCTGGTAGTCCCAAAAACACTTAGGACTACCGTGATGAAAGTGGCACATGAATCAATCATGGCGGGCCATTTAGGGGTTAAGAAGACAACTGATCGAGTGTTATCAGAATTTTATTGGCCAGGCGTGGGCAGTGACATTACACGGTTTTGTAGGTCTTGTGACATATGTCAAAAGACTGTGTCAAAGGGACACATCACCAAGGTTCCGTTAGGCAACTATGCCGTTGATAGACACTCCGTTCAAACGAGTCGCAGTTGACATTGTAGGGCCAATTGTTCCAGCTACCGATCGGAAGAATCGTTACATACTAACGTTAGTTGATTATGCAACTAGGTACCCAGAAGCGGTACCACTACCAGGCATCGAGGCCGAACGAGTCGCGGAAGCTCTCGTGGATATGTTCAGTAGACTGGGTATCCCCGAGGAGATGCTCACCGAGGGGGAGGTAGTCAATTTACGTCAGCAGTCATGGAGGAAGTTAGTAGATTGTTATCGCTGAGACAATTAACCACGACACCGTACCACCCACAGTGTAACGGTCTCGTGGAACGGTTCAATGGTACGTTAAAGCAAATGCTTCGTAGAATGGCAAGCGAACGTCCCAAAGATTGGGACAAATACATTAACGCGCTCTTATTCGCGTATCGCGAAGTCCCTCAAGAAAGTTTGGCTTTCTCACCGTTTGAACTATTGTACGGAAGGACCGTTCGAGGTCCGATGAGCATACTAAGAGATCTGTGGTCCGAGAAGGACATAGAGGACAACGTCAAAACGACGTATCAGTACGTCCTCGACTTGCGCGAACGGCTCGAGAAAACGTGCGAAATCGCGCATGAGAACTTGAAGAGTGCGTCCAAAAAGTACGCAAAGTACTACAACCGTAAGACCCGTAGTAGGCAGTATGCAGTGGCAGATCAGGTACTTGTACTACACCGACAGACAACAACAAATTGCTTCTTAGGTGGAAGGGACCATACCCCATAACAGAGGTAGTTAATGAGTGGGACTATAGAGTTGACATGGGAGGGAAGTTGAAAACCTTTCATGCAAACATGATCAAAGAGGTCTCCGAGACTAGGCCTGAGCACCCGGGGAAGGGAATACTCACTGTAATAAATGCGGCCGTGATAGAAGACACAGTAGAGGGGATCCTAGTCCAAGTGGGTGTAGTGCCGAAGAAAACATGTTATGTCCCAGGGGATTAGAGTCCGATACGGAGAGCAAAGTTGACCTGTCGCCTGATTTAGGCAAGAAACAAAAGACGCAAGTCAAAGAGATCTTACGGGAATTCACCCATGTCCTGAGGGACGCACCAGGACACACCCATATAGGGAAACATGAGATAAAGTGGGCAGACTACCTGAGCAGGATATCTGGGTAGATTCAGCTGTGCCAACGTGTCTCGCGATTATGCACGAAAGTGTAAACACTTTTTATTTAGGGGGGAGATATGTCGCGTGACACGTGCATTCTTGTACATTCTGGATTCCGTATAATTGTATATTTGTGATGTGTGGTACTGTGTTGTATTGTTGTGCGTATTATTGATTTCACATCCCTGTGATTCCACATACCTGTGGTTTCACACACCTGTGATTTTTACACACCTGTGATTTAGCATGTACATTTGCCATGTACAATGTGCGTGTAATAAGGGGGCTTATGTTGTATTGGTGGAGATACGTTTATGCGTGTCTATTTGCGGATTTAAATATACGTCTATTTTATGAGCAATGTTTTACTGATGTCACGCCATATTTGCCACAGACTATGCATGTGTGTGGTAGAGAACTCGTTGACTGCGTGTGCTGTTTTCGCTAGGGAAAAGATACCTTTTAGTATTACGGATGTCCACTGTCCGTGCCAGCCGAGTTTGTCCGCGTGTCAGTTGTTCACCATATAAGGGACCTTCTGTAGGTGAAGCCAGTATATAGCGCAGACCATACCATGGTCTGCCCTGTTATGTATGCTACGGGTTAGTGTCTCATCATAGCCTGGTACTGGCCAACACGGATATATCAGATCCCATAATGGTGATGTTTTGTGTCGTGATATTTCCGTAAATGACCACGATAATTGAGTTTAGTATGTGCTACACTCTCATTTGAGTGTATAGCCGTAGGACCGTTATGGAGGGGTTTGGCGGGGCCAAGAAGCGACCTTCGCATTGTCGAGACCAGTCGAGTAGATTTCGGATTATGAGATCTGGGTCTATAGTGTGCAGATTTATGGTAGTGTGGGTATACCATGTTGGATGGTATTTATTCCACGAGGGCTGTACACTGGTTTGGTTGAATTTAAGGCGTGTGAACATATATTTATGCCAAATATAACCCACGGGTGACATGGCAAAAGCCATGGTTTTGTAGTATTTATGTGAGATGTCGTACGAGGGGTAGGCATATCCATTATTCCGTGCATGGTTTCACTGGTGCGTATATAAGCGATGTCTCGCTATGTGTTGGCGGGACACATATTTTCTGGTTACAGAAGACTAGTACTGTATTCACCAGTGACACGGAGGATTTTGGTATGTACCTAGAACATTTTATTTCAGCTGTGATTTGCCGTTGTTCGATTAACGTTTTAGTCTGTTGTGCATCCTGTCTGTCTGTCTGTGCGTATTCGTCCAGTAATTGGAGATTCATTTCATTTTTGTAGCCTCTTGAGAACGCTCCAGCGAGCCACATTGGACGTTTTGGTCCACTCGTTTGAGGGCAGACCCCAGTCAGGGCAGAGTATCGGGTCGTCCGAGTGTCCGTACGTCTGTCTGGCGCAGTGTGTGTAGCAGCTCCGGGTACAGGCCTGTATAGAGCAGTGTGTGATAGCTACCTCGCGTTCAGCAGACAGTCACAGCCATAGATTAGTGAAGTGAAACGCCATACACACATATCATATCATTAAACTACCACCGAGTTGAATGTCACATAAGTGAAACTTTTCCCGGCGTCTTAGCCAACGTGATAATCGCCATTTTGTATTATATCGGAACTTTACATCCGACCCCACTTCTGACACCATTGTCAAGGTCATTACCAAGGTCAGGAATGATCGAGACAAATTGTCTCCCCCAATTATCATATGAACCAAGTATACTTCAATTGTTATGACGTTATGGCCAATATAGCTTGATCTGACGAACGAAAAAGTGGTAACAATGCAGTTGAAGTGTAAGGGATAGGCCAGAGTAGATAAGTACACGTAGTCACTTAATCACTTATAATGTACACTATATTACATGGGGAACACACAGGAATACATGATACATTGATATGCGAACATCACTGTACTGTGCATGATACTATTCAATTACTACAAGGTTGTAAGACAATCGACTGTTATACTTTAACGCAACTTAAAAGCTATAGACGAATAAACTCGGTATGTGGTATCTCAATGGTCCCGTAGTGGACAATAGTATGAATGCACAAGTACTTTGATGATCGCTAATCAAAGTGAAATAACATACAAGTATAACATGGCATAACGAACATTGGAGGACAAATGACAATCATCTGAGCTACCCCAGTGCTGGCGTATCTCAATAGATAGTGTAACCTCTGAGTATCAAGGTCCCAAGGTCTGCCTCACCCGCAATATGAGGTCTAGTCAACAATATGGCTATAATCCAACTTCAAGTGGATTAATCCATAAACAATATATGTAGTCTTACTACAATCCTTTAGCCATGATATGCCATGATAGGAGTATTACCATACACTATCAAAGTATACATATGTATTGCCTATGCAATATATTTCCAAAGTATGAATGTCAAAGTCAAAGCCGGATGTGGTTACATCACATGATAGTCAATAACGATAATGTTCCGGAAGCTGGTTCCCGGAAGTAAAGTTCCACAGGTAGTATTATCTCCGGAAATGGTGGACCAGATGTAAAGTTCCTATGGTATCACTCGACTGTAGCAACCCGGATGTGGTAGACCGTATGTAAAGTATCCATGGTGAATCAATGGGTTGTAATACCGGAAGTGGTAGACCGGATGTAAAGTTCCGATATAATACAAAATGGCGATTATCACGTTGGCTAAGACGCCGGGAAAAGTTTCACTTAGGTGACATTCAACTCGGTGGTAGTTTAATGATATGATATGTGTGTATGGCGTTTCACTTCACTAATCTATGGCTGTGACTGTCTGCTGAACGCGAGGTAGCTATCACACACTGCTCTATACAGGCCTGTACCCGGAGCTGCTACACACACTGCGCCAGACAGACGTACGGACACTCGGACGACCCGATACTCTGCACTGACTGGGGTCTGCCCTCAAACGAGTGGACCAAAACGTCCAATGTGGCTCGCTGGAGCGTTCTCAAGAGGCTACAAAAATGAAATGAATCTCCAATTACTGGACGAATACGCACAGACAGACAGACAGGATGCACAACAGACTAAAACGGGAATCGAACAACGGCAAATCACAGCTGAAATAAAATGTTCTAAGTACATACCAAAATCCTCCGTGTCACTGGTGAATACAGTACTAGTCTTCTGTAACCAGAAAATATGTGTCCCGCCAACACATAGCGAGACATCGCTTATATACGCACCAGTGAAACCATGCACGGAATAATGGATATGCCTACCCCTCGTACGACATCTCACATAAATACTACAAAACCATGGCTTTTGCCATGTCACCCGTGGGTTATATTTGGCATAAATATATGTTCCCACGCCTTAAATTCAACCAAACCAGTGTACAGCCCTCGTGGAATAAATACCATCCAACATGGTATACCCACACTACCATAAATCTGCACACTATAGACCCAGATCTCATAATCCGAAATCTACTCGACTGGTCTCGACAATGCGAATGTCGCTTCTTGGCCCCGCCAAACCCCTCCATAACGGTCCTACGGCTATACACTCAAATGAGAGTGTAGCACATACTAAACTCAAATATCGTGGTCATTTACGGAAATATCACGACACAAAACATCACCATTATGGGATCTGATATATCCGTGTTGGCCAGTACCAGGCTATGATGAGACACTAACCCGTAGCATACATAACAGGGCAGACCATGTATGGTCTGCGCTATATACTGGCTTCACCTACAGAAGGTCCCTTATATGGTGAACAACTGACACGCGGACAAACTCGGCTGGCACGGACAGTGGACATCCGTAATACTAAAAGGTATCTTTTCCCTAGCGAAAACAGCACACGCAGTCAACGAGTTCTCTACCACACACATGCATAGTCTGTGGCAAATATGGCGTGACATCAGTAAAACATTGCTCATAAAATAGACGTATATTTAAATCCGCAAATAGGACACGCATAAACGTATCTCCACCAATACAACATAAGCCCCCTTATTACACGCACATTGTACATGGCAAATGTACATGCTAAATCACAGGTGTGTAAAAATCACAGGTGTGTGAAACCACAGGTATGTGGAATCACAGGGATGTGAAATCAATAATACGCACAACAATACAACACAGTACCACACATCACAAATATACAATTATACGGAATCCAGAATGTACAAGAATGCACGTGTCACGCGACAACATGTATGCGCAGTATGGTGTCTGTCTTCAGTGGTCGCGAAAATATTAATACTGCTTTTGGCTTATTATTGTTCATTGGAATTGTATGTAAACTCTGACAACCCAGATCGGACTGCACATAAGTGCAGTAATATTTCGGTCTTCAGTGATCACGAAAACAATAACACCGCTTTTGGCGTATCATTATTCATAGAATACACGATAAAAATGGAAGATAATAATGTATGTGTATGAATAATTTGAACATATGCATTATATTACCATACATCTAGACATGTATATATCTAGAATATGTTCTTGCACAACTGCAATTGTATAAATCACTTATTGAATATTATATTACACAGTAATAGCATGTGCACATTGCATGATCTTTCAACATCTGAAAGAGACGGCATACATGTGCCGATTCAATACACACAGCATCGCTTACCCGTTCCTTTTAGTGTATATACATGTACCTACATGTAGTGATCTTACTTTTCGTTTCGCTAAGATCACACGTCATTATGCAGAAAAAAAGAATGGAAAGGAAGTTATAAACCTATTGTGGGTAACAGAATTGTATAAGCTCACGGAAGAAAATGTTTTATTGCAGAAACGAAAAATATAAGTACATCACCTGACTTTTCTAAATTGGCAGAAAAAGTAGTGTATTGCTGTTTACTCCGCTCATAATCATGGTAACAGAAGCGCTATCAAACTCGCATATTCATGGAAAGGCCCGCCATAGTTTTTTACATATAGTCTCTTTAAATACTCAGGGACTTCGAGACACTGCTAAACGTGCAAGATTATTACAATGGCTTTCACAACAGAAATCTGATATTGCATTGCTTCAGGAGACACATTTCACGCGTGATCTATTTAACCAGATCAATAGTGAATTTAAAGATTGGAATACTTTTCACACATTTGGAGAATCTAACAGTAAAGGATGTTCAATTTTAATAAGAAAAGATATTCGATTCACCGTTATATCAGAGCTGTCTGACACTAACAGTAGATACATAATATTAAATATAGAAGCACTTGATAACACGTTTACATTATTAAATATATACTCTCCAAATGAAAAGACAACTAGGAATTATTACTTTAAATCGCTAACTAGCATTTTAAGGGATAATGCACAGGGTATTAAAATAGTTGGTGGTGATTTTAACGATACTCTAAATAAAACGGATACAGTTTTTAAAACGTAATTACCGTCAAGAAAAATGAAAATGCCTGTTGAGAACCTCAGTAAATTTATTAAATTTCATAATCTTGCTGACGTTTGGAAAAAGTTCCATAATGACAAATCCCAGTTCACCTGGCGTAGAAAGAACAGTATAGAAAAAAGTAGAATATATTATTGGTTAATTGATAGAGGACCAGGCTTCTGGAAATTAAATACGTCACATTTGACAGATAGTGATTACATTCACAAAATAAGTAGTGCTATTGATTCTGTACTCTCTTTACATATAGCCAGTTACAGAACAAAATGGGACATATGCAAATACGAAATCCGAGAACAGTCAATAACATTTGCAAAATCAAAATCGCGAGATCGAAATAACAGACTCCATGACCTGGAAAAAAAACTGCAGAAGTTATATTCCATCACACAATCGGACAACACAGATACAATAAAACTACAAATTAATGTACTGGAAAAGGAAATAGAAGCTCAAATACGTTCTCGAGTACAATTTTTGGAAGAGGGTGAACATAATTCAAAATATTTCCTTAGACTAGAAAAATCAAGACAGAATAAAAAAGTAATTACCTCCTTGTCAGTTAATAATAAACGAGTCAGTTCAACTGAAGATATATTAAACGAAGAAGCAAAATTCTATGAAACTCTTTGCACATCAAGTAATACAGAACTGGATCCACACTTTTATATCGACTCAGTTGATTTAGAAAACAAACTTGACGAGACATCTGCAAACAGCTGCGAAGGAATAATAACAATCGAAGAATGCAAAATCGCAATTAATGAAATGAAACTGAATAAAAGCCCTGGACTTGATGCCTTACCAGTTGAATTTTATTTAAAATTTTGGCATAAGATTGGATATGCAATCGCATCATCATTAAATGAAGGATTTCATAAAGGAGAATTGTCTTGTACTCAAAAACAAAGTGTCTTATCATTAATATATAAAAAAGGAAATCCAGAACATATTGAAAATTGGAGACCAATATCTCTCTTAAATGTTGACTACAAAATAGCTGCAAAGGTTTTATCAAAACGTTTACAAAAAGCAATACCAGATATCATCAGTTTAGATCAACAAGGATATATTAAAAATAGATACATCGGAAATAATATAAGACAAATTCAAGATATAATTGATTATACAGACATACTAGATTTAGATGCAAACATATGATTTCTAGTCTTCAGGAAAGCATTCGATACAGTAGAATGGGATTTTATGTTCAATGTGCTTAATAAAATCGGATTTTAAACAACGTTTATACGATGGGTAAATGTGTTATATAGCAATATATCAGCAAGGATCATAAACAACGGCTGGACATCACAGAGTTTTAATCTCTCCCGCGGAGTCAGACAAGGGTGTCCCCTGTCTGCACTTTTGTTCATAATTGTAGCTGAAATTTTAGCTATCAAAGTTAGAAATAATGGCAACATAAATGGTATTTCGGTGAAAAGGAACACTACGAGTAAACAAATAAAAATCACCCAGTTAGCTGACGATAAAACGCTTTTCTTAAACAATTAAAAAGACGTAGAACATGCCATAAAAACGGTTAATGAATTTGGGAAATTTTCTGGGTTAAAATTAAACAAAGATAAAACGATAGGTCTTTGGGTAGGAAAATCTAAACATAACATGCATAAAACCGTTTTCGATATAGCATTCACAAATACCACTGTTAAAGCTCTATGTGTACACTTCGGTAACAATAAAGAAGAGTGCGAGCTTCTCAATTGGAATGATAAGATAAAACTATGTGAGCAAATGATTACCTCTTGGAGTAAAAGGAAACTAACATTTTACGGTAAAATATTAGTAATAAAATCGTTACTTTTATCTAAACTGACGTACCTGATACAAAGTATTTTTACACCAAAGTCCATTATCGGTAAACTAAGCTCACTTGTTTACAAGTTCTTATGGAATGGCAAAAAAGACAAAATTAAACGTTCAATCGTCATAGGGAAAAAACTTGAGGGCGGCTTAGAAATGACTGACATTGATACTTACGCAAATAATATGAAATTAAAGTGGATCAAATCATTGAAAATTATAGACAATGCCAACTGGAAAATTATACCAACATTCTTCCTTAACCAATATGGTAAAAACTTTCTTATATTTAACATGAATCTAGACACATTGAAATCTCTTTCGAACGTACATAATAGCATACCCGGATTCTACAAACAACTTATTGAAATATATGTCCACCTTCGCATGGCATTGTATACTGAAAAACCGAAGCGCTTCCACGATATTCGAAAGCAAATCATTTGGGGTAACAAATATATTAAACATAAAGGTAAGACTCTAGTTTTTAAACATTGGATAGAAGCAGATTTGATTTTCGTAAATGATATACTTTCTAATACAGGACAAATTGATAATACAAATATACTCTTACGATTGAAAAAGAAACACAACTGGATATCAGAAATCAGCTTAATTACAAAGTCAATTCCAAGAACTTGGAAGACTACTGTAATGACCACTGATTCAATTAGAACAAACATTAAAACAAGCCTATCTATGAGTCACATAAAT
Source organism: Conchocele bisecta (assembly GCA_029237695.1). Lineage (NCBI taxonomy): Eukaryota > Metazoa > Mollusca > Bivalvia > Lucinida > Thyasiridae > Conchocele > Conchocele bisecta. Next base: position 58,791,151 of record CM055278.1, on the reverse strand, counting down.
AACAAGCCCTTTGAAAACATAACAAACAAAGACATGTATAATATATTATTGAAAGAAAAAGTTGAAAAACCATATATCCATAAATTCTGGGAGAATTCCTTTAACCGCAAACTACCATGGAGATCATTTTATTTTGTATTAAACAATATATTAATTGACAACCGCGTCAAACAATTTAAGTACAAAGCTATTCACAGAATACTAGCAACACATGAGAATCTGTTTACATGGAAACTATCAAATAGTCCAAATTGTAAATACTGTAATGGAAAAGAAACATATGATCATTTTTTCATTACATGTAAATATTTAAATGAATTTTGGACAAAAATATCAGATGTTTTCAGCAAAATCGGAATTAGCAAATCTTTCCAGTCACTAGAATTTCTAATCATAGGATATAAAGTTCAACTTAAAGAATATGAATTTATGAATATCATACTTAGCCAAATAGCATACTGCATTTATAAATCACATTGTATTGATGATAAAATGTTGCAAGGATCGAATATGTTAAAAATGATGTATTACGATTTACTGATTGTCTCAAAAGTCATGGAGAATCGTTTACAAACATATGATACATTCAATAAGTTCTTAAATAATTTGAAAGAGTTACTGTAATGATCAACACATACCCTGTCGCATACATGTATATATATCCTATAATAATAACTACTAACATTACCATTAACTATGCTAGCTATAAGTATAGGACACTAAATAATATCCGCCTAGCCCAAACAAGCCCGATCGAGGTCTGTATTGCTGTTCCTCAGATCGGTAATAACATATACTTGTAAATATATTAACTGTTTTCCGTCTGTCAAAACATAGTCTCATATCTGATAGAAGTGACTCTTGAGATAATATACACATATTATTAAACAGTCTGATCTGAATCCACACTGTTCATCATATTATTATTTTTGTGTAAACATTTATAACCCAATACTATATGTACATACATAACAATACTATTACATACTATATATACAGTGTAACCCCTCTAAACCGGACACTCGGAAAAGAAGGATATTTAATTTACATGTTTTTTTTGCTGTTATGTATCTCTGATTACAATGAAGTTTCGTGACTGCAAAACACTAGAATGTTCCATAAAGCACTAACATGTCTGATTTAAAGTGAAACATCCCAACGTGTCCGAGTTTGGAGAGTTTCCACTGAACGTGTGCATTTACAACATAAATATCTTTGAATGAGCATAAGAATACACATATAATATACCCAATTTTACTTCGAACATACAGCTTATATCTGCAGTCTGTCCACAGTTCAATCGTTTATATCTCTGCAAAAACAATAAATCCCGACATCTATTCAACTAAATGTGAAACAATCAGCGTGGACTCCGATCCAGAACGCACATCCGTGCGATCGAAATCTGAGTCCACACAGCTTGTCATTATAATATTAACTGAATCAGAATATTTTGCAAATTAATATCGATAGCCTTTTGAATTTGACAATAATTGTATATATTGTGAGATCCAATAGTGTGAATCCTACCACATCGGACATAACCACGGTCTGATCGGCTCCACACTGTAGGTCGCTGACTTTGTTATACATGTTTGTTATTTATAGATACAAAATAGATATATACATGTATATATAAATAAACGGGTTGTTCACTGACAATCCAAAAATAAAAAAGTTATCACTTGACTCAACAAGATATCTATTTGACAGATCAAAATATCTCTTTGAGTCAACAATATATATATTTGAGTCAACAAGATATCTAGTTTGATGAAAGAGATATCTATTTGAAGCATTTCAATTAGATATCTGTTTCGTTTCATTTTTTAATTGTATAAATGAATTCTCCCTACAGGAATGTCCCCGCTGATGGACCACAAAATCAACTTATTTATTTACTATTTTCTGATTGGACAATAATTATATGACTTTAAGGGAGCAACAGTTACTGTTAAGTAGTCGATCTAACAGATATCTATATGAAAAAGTCAAATAGATATCTAATTGATTTAACAAAATATCTCTTTCACCATGGAAGATATATGTTTCATACAACAAGATATCTGTTTGGCTATATACGATATCTTATTCATAGAAGTTCTGTCAAAGAGATATCTTATTGACTGAAAGAATATCTTATTGACTGAAAGAGATATCTGTAACTCTGAAACATATCTATTTCAGAGTTACAGATATCTCTTTGAGTCAATAAGATATCTCTTTCATTCAAGAAAATATCTCTTTCAATCAACAAGATATCTCTTTCTGACAAACATATATCTTATTGACTGAAATAGATATCTGTTTGTCAGAAAGAGATATCTTTACTCTGAATAAATAGTAAAACGGCGTGCCAAGCCGTTGCGGTGACTGGAAATCTACGTTGACGTATGTGTATTAACGTATACCGGTCCGCCCTGGCCGTCGTCACACCGGGTCTACCAGTTCACGACGGGACGGGCTGTAACTATTGGGACGGGCTGTAACTAATGTTGCTAAAACTTGTAGCCCAACCCGTTTGCTCTTCTAAATTAACCTGTATTTATTAACTGTAAAGTTACATTGTAAATTTAGAGCAATAAAATATGTTTAAACTAAACCAGCTCGCGGATGGTCACGAACAAACCCGTCTGTCGGTACTGTGCGGCAAGTCTCTCAATAATCTTGCAATAACACCCGAACTGGCAAGCATCCGCACGGGCTGTTATCTCAGCCGATAACCGTTATCACCTGATATCTTAGCGGTGGCATGTTGACAATTTAAAAACGTTTTCTTTTTGCTTTTCCGATAACCTGCTATCGCATGAAAATCAACGTTCCGGTTGGTGGACATTTTGTATACAGTGTATGGGGAAAACATTGCATGATCGTACACAAAACGTCGCCAATGTCAACTTGCACAAAAATCAACGTTCCGGTTGGTGGACATTTTGTATACAGTGTATGGGGAAAACATTGCATGATCGTACACAAAACGTCGCCAATGTCAACTTGCACAAAAATCAACGTTCCGGTTGGTGGACATTTTGTATACAGTGTATGGGGAAAACATTGCATGATCGTACACAAAACGTCGCCAAAGTCAACTTGCACAAAATACGAACAACAACGTCAAGAATATCTCATGGACCTCGAATGACCGAACATTACTAGCAATCTCCTGAATGGAAATGAACGCCTATCATTTGAACAAAACACACATCTGTTCTTGCAAGTACAAAGTCAAACGTTCATAGCATCTACAAAGCGTGTCTAGATAATATACAACGTATATCGTGTACGCTTGCATATTATGTGTATTATATAGTGCCCAATTTCGTTCCTAATAAGTACAGTCGAGCACCGTATCAAAACAATACAATTCACGCTAGCTAGCCGTTGCTCTTCGCAGGTCACGGTACTGATCATCACGGGTACATATGCAACAAGTACTCGTGGGGTCAAATACCATTTAGCGATGTTACTCGAGATTTATCCACCACCACAATCACAAAATTTGCAAAAATATAACAATCAACATACTAGTATGCTAAATAGTTTTCATATACCTACACCATGTGCATACTCGTGTTAAAAATAAATAATGTAATTTATAACTAATCCAAGATATGTTATATAGTTGTAATTTTGTTTGCGCACTTGCCTTTGCCTTGTATGTAAACATGGTAAATACGTTGTAATTATCTGTAGCCTATTTCATCAACATTGCAAAGTATACTTTACTAGCAAAGTATACGTTGAGGGAGAAATTTTCAATTTTATGATAAATTTATTAATTTTTATTATACTGAATTTATTACATTATCACAGCCAATATGGCTGTGATAATGTAATAAATTCAGTATAATAATTCTGCATACTTTTAATCATGAAATATATGCATTTGTTAGTTCTATATGAAATAATGCATTTCAGGAAAAATAAATGATTACTCCCTCAAAGTATACTTTGCTAGTAAAGTATACTTTGCAATGTTGATGAAATAGGCTACAGGTATGCATACGAATTCTACGGAACCCCGCAGGGGACGTAGAATTCTTTTTATTAATTCGTTCCCACGAAATAACAATTCGTTCAGTCAATTTAACAATTCGTTCCCATGAAATAACAAGTCGTTCCCACGGAAACGAATCGAGAAACGAATTGTTAATTCGAGGGAACGAATTTTCATTTCGTGGGAACGAATTGTTATATCGTGGGAACAAATTGTTAATTCGAGGGAACGAATTGTTAAATTGAGGGAACGAATTGTCCCTGCGGGGCTCCGTAGAATTCATATAAGCTATTAGCTTGTTTTCAATCCATGTACATTTCACATGTAATGATGTACCATGTATTGTATGAAATAAATATTGTTTAAACTAAATACATGTGCAGTTGGTATGTTGCATGTGCACAAGGTGATAAATGTATTAGTTTAAGGACCCGTTTTATCATCCTTTGATTCAAAGATAATTGCTTTGCAAATGTGATGGAATATATGTATAACATATATGTGAAAAATACAATGTTTCCTTCCTATACGGCACATGGAGTGGCCAACTCGGCCATCTTTGTGTGTTCCAGACATCAGCCAGTTTCACCCTTCTGGCGTTTGACAAAGAACGGAAAATGCGAAGTTGAACATATGATATAGTGTAGCTAATCATACACAGAAAAGCCAATTAGGTTTGAGGCGGCTTTCAGCTGCGCCGAAAACCTATTGTATTCGTTGTTTTGTTTTTTTTATTCAGCCGTTCATTCTACAGCCCAAACCGCTGGTCGGATCGACTTCAAATTTTGCATGCCGATTCGGATCAAGTGTGAGCAGAGACTCAGAGATTTTCAGAAATATCTTAATGCCACTTTCCACGAAACCGGAAGTGACGTCATATTTTCTATAACTTTCTATAACTTCCATCGGAATGCTGACAAAATTCTCTATCTCAGAATCGCTGACAGTTTTCGGCTGTCTGCTCAAATAAAAGAGCTATATGCATTTGAAGTTGAAAAATGTACATACTTTTCAACAATTTTGCCGAATTTCGGCTGATAACGGGTGGTCTTTACAAACGTTTTCCAATTTGTACAGTACTGTCAGCAACATAATTTCTTGCCAGGGTGATAGGGGAGTGTCAGCCGCATGAAATATGATAATTTTCAGAGCTATATCTTGACTACTTACGGCTCTATTCAATGTCAAAGATGAACGTATTTTTTCAAGTTTTCAAAATAGAGCAAACGGATGTGATGTCAGCTTCGTTATTTATCATTCGATTTCAATTGTTTTTGCTGTAGTCGATATTTCTGTCCTTTAGCTAAAACTTTGGCTGAGGATCGAACCCGGTATCCCTCGCTCCGAGCCTATCACTCTACATCTAAGCTAACCGGCCCCACATCGGTGTGATGATGCGAACACAATAACTGTTCATTCTAAAACTTCAGAAATTCTTTTTGCAACCGATAGTTTACACCTTGAGCTAAAGCTTAGTTACACATGAAATCAATGTTTGAGGCTCAAACCGTTAATGCAGCTCAAGCTGCTCTAGTTCTAGTTGTTTTTCATTCTCGAAACACCTTGCAGTTGCTTTGCAGCAGATCAAAACGGCAGACTCCAAATCGGCCTCAGTTGCAACTGTGCAGTTTTCGGTCTAAATTTGACATCGGCCACAGAAATGTGCAAAATGATATGTATTAAGTAATACAGAGGTTATTACTTCACAGTGGCTAATTTTATATCGTCCTATGTATCATCTCTCGGTAACTGGATATCAGCCTTCGAGTAGGTTGATATCAAACAAGCCACATAATAACATCTAAGTAATTACAAAAAAAATCATAAAAATAGAGAATGCCGTTAACATGGTATTGGAATAATGTGAATACATTTATTTACACGTCTTAAGAGATTTATTTTATCAGATAAAAGAAAAAATGAAAAGTCATGCAGAGTATGATGTTATTAGCCGATCAAATCAGGGTTCAATATATGTCCACAATTTAGTAGTTACGGAATCTCATGGAAAAGTGAGAGAAGTGTTGATTTCCTCCCCAACCAAATTCTCCCAGTTATATTTAGTAAATTACTATGAATTTGCCATTTACTTGGCGGCCATTTTGAGTTTTCTGACAATGGAGTATAGTAACTGCAATATTATTCCAGTTGAAAGAATTAATTTGAATATAGGTGAAGGCGCTTAGCATTACACAAATATGTAGCAAGTCAACCGAAATCTCATAAATACCCGATTTTTGGCGGCCATCTTGAAAATATGATAATAATATACTGAATATTAGTGTAGTTTACGTAAATTCTTTAATGTATCCATCTGAATGTTTTTGAACAACTTACACCAATTTCCAAGTTAAGGACCATGACATACCTATTGGCTCGTATGTTGGCAATTTTCAACTTCCGTCAAGCATAAAGTTCAATGACCTTGAAATGACCTTGAACTTGGTTTAAAAAAATGGCACCCGGATGTTTTGGAAACCTTATACACACAGGGATGCACTCGACCGGCAGTCAAATGTTGAGACCTAAGTATATACATGAGGTTTCACTTCCGTCGGCATGGAAGACGCCAGGTATGTTACATTTCAAGTTATTATTCTTACTATGTCAACTTAATTCTCTATTTCGTGCCTCTATCTACTCTTTAATATGTTAATGAAGCCTCGACAATTCGCATGATGTTGATATATTGGCTAATGTTTGCAAAAACGACATGTTTTTGTGTCACTTCGACCAGAACTTGAAAACGAAGCGAGGTTGGCTTCTTACGATGTCATTTTCTCCCGATATATTGATACATGTACGCGGATTTTGGTCTGTAATGCAAGGGTCTACCACTTACTTCGATGTCATCAAGTCACAGTTCCCTAAAAGGTCTGGAAAGTTGTTTTATATACGTTTTTGGAAAGGCATAAAAATCACTCGGACCCGGTTGAGTCATTTTCTATATTTGTTTCAAATTCACTGGCCCCGGTTGAGACCTCGTCAAGAATGTTCGGGTGAGAAGATTAAACTAGTCGAAAAAGTGTCCGGTTGAGACAAAATTTGAGTTTTATTACTAAATGAATGGTTTATATTTCCCTTACTTCAATGGTTTTATTTGTTTTATCAGGTATTGTATTGTATTTTATATTAATGAAAAGTTGGACAGACCATGGGTAATTATTTTCAAAATGGACAGGTCAGATGTACCCAAAATTTAATGGATGCTCAATGTAATAGTGAGTGACTAATCATAAAGATAAAATATTCCTGTACTTACAGAGATCACACGTTCGACCTATCAGAACGAACGAGAGGTAAACAAAAAAGGAAACGAGGCACGGTGTCAAAACCAAATGAACCGGCTCGACGACCACTACCCGTCAGAGAGTTCCATAGGGCACACGAGGGTAAAATTCTGCCACATGTTAGATGCGGTCTGGCGTTGGATCAACTATAGATGATAGTCTATACTGAGCATTTGCCTGTATCTGTATATACGTATATGCTTGTTTGTTTATCATGTGATACTCTTCAAATATGAAGGACATAGAGCTATATAACTGCTAAACCACCAGTTGATGAGAATATGCCATACAAATTTCCGGTCTGGTCAATGTGTTCGTAATATTTATACAACATTTATTTAGTGCACAACTTTGATATGCAAAAAAAAATGACTTTTGTATTAATATTACCACTTAGATATCCTTAAAGTACTGCCGGGAAAATTTAGTTCAATGTTACAAACTATGTATGGTAATGAGATTGAAATAACATGTCGTTGCAGACTTGTGCACTGAATAAATAGTTATACTGGGCCGGTTAAAGTTTTTAGTTTGATCAGTATAAATGTACATGCATTATGGATTCAATTTGTTAAATTCAGGTGCTTGTACTTTGAGTCTTTGAATTTGTAAACGGTCTAATTTATATTCATGTTTATAATGCTCCAGGTTATGAGATGAAGATCAACGTTACTATGGCTGTAACACATTTATTAGTCAGAATGATTGGCTTTTATTGTAAAAATGATTCAAGTACAGATCACTACATTGCACATACGAGACATCAAAATTATATTGTAATGCTACACATATGTGTATCATGATATCACTAAACCGCAAAATACTTGTTTCGATATAGTTCTTGGAGATGTGATCGCTACAGTATATGTGTCCAACATCTCGTAAATACAAGACACTGTTTACCATTTGCGGTTTAGTGACACCAAAAACTTTACCACAGCAGCTTGAAATGTAAGAAATTTCACAAAGTCATCTTATAAAATGAAAATAAACAATCACAGTACATGTATCACATTATTCGCATGACATCAGTAAAAAAATAAAACAATTTTGTGCAATCATATATGTTGTAATTATCGTTCAGAATCGTCATATAACTGGAAACAAAACTAAAACGAAATCGACATTCTTGTCAATCATCACTTTCTTAGCCCATGTATGGACTCCTATATACAATCCACATTTATAATAATGCATGTATCTTAAAGTATAACTGCAATATTATTATGCTATTCTGGTTAAATATTGGACATAATTAGTACTCGCTGAATTACTGTAGAAAACGGCATTTGCCATGACAATACAGTTTCGGCCTTTGGTTTCAAATGTTAAATTCTGTTTTATCTATCAATCAGTCAATTTTAAAACTATTGCATTACTACTTTAATGTGTTTATCTTTGGAAAAAACATCAACACTGCTCTATTTAAATGAGGTTGTACATAGTGTTACATATATAGCAATACAAGCATAACAAAAAATGACACGATATTGGTATTGAAAACTTATTTTGTAAGAGTTACATCTATATTTTGAATGCTTACACGTTTAGTTTTTAATAGCACTATGTCGACACTTGTAATATCACATTACATGTATATGTATTATGAAACGATAATAACAGCACATGACCAACACACAATGATCATATGATAAGTATTTGGACTATCAGTCTATGTAGTGTTTACTACCATATGCATGGTTTCACAACTCCCATATACGGGTGTCTTGGATTGGATAGGAAATGTGCCATAGGTGAATTATCTGATGTTATGGTAAACAAAATGGTTGTCTTGAATTGAAAAATGTGAATATGGATTTGCAATCTCCACAGACATATTTAGAGATACTGACTTTCTGCTCGGGACACTTGTGTCGCGCCAACGTATTCTTGTACGCAAACGCTCTACCACACGTGTGACACACGTCCTTCTTACCAATGTCATGCTTCTTCATGTGGTTTGCATAGTGGGCTTTTTGTCCACAAACCGTTTGTTACATGTTTCACAGGCATACTTCTCTGTGGCCGTGTGCGTCATCCGGTGGCGCCGTAAGCCACTGTCGGTGCGAAACACCTTCACACAGTCGTCATACAGTAACTGTCTGGGTGCCTCCTCCATTGAGTTGAATGCTGTTTCCAATGCCTCTATGTGTTCTCTGAAATACAACAAATGGTTTATAGTGAGATATTCTACATGTATCATCTAGGATTACTTTTTCAAACCAAATCAAACCAAAATGACAATATATACTGTACATAATTATTAAATAACTTGCCATATACGTTCTAGATCGAGCACTAGTTCAATGAGAGACATTAGTTAGTTGTCTCCCTTGAATACTCTTCAAAACTGGATTGGTCCTAGAAATTGGTTTCTTCTGTTTTTATCCTTGATTTCTTTGCACGGCATGGTGATCTATGATCTGTAATATCTTGGTCAGATATTATCAGATTGGAAAGCCATCCCACATATGTGTTCTTTGAACTTACTTATGCAAAATTATGTTTTGAGTAATCATTTCAATTAACACATTCATGATAAATCCAAACAGAATTACTGCACTATCTCATTGTGAAACAGCGATAAAGGCAGAGGAATCCAAATATAAGGACCAACTCACTATGTGGTTATCCTTGGTCTTTATCTGATAAGGGAGGTAATACAAATACTACCAATGTCCCTCATTACTGTGTACATTTCGTCAGAGAGCACGTTTTGCAACGTCACATGCTACGTCATTGACATAGAAATGACGTAGAAATGACGTAGAGTTAACTTAGCCATAATTAAATTGCAGTTCAATGGCATTCTTATATTGCGACTCAACCGTGCACTTTTTACTGTAAATGTAACCAAACTGGACACTTTTTGACGAAGTCTCAACCGGGGCCAGTGAATTTGAAACAAATATAGAAAATGACCGGGTCAGAGTGATTGTTATGCCTTTCCAAAAACGTATATAAAACAACTTTCTAGACCTTTTAGGGAACTGTGACTTGATGACATCGAAGTAAGTGGTAGACCCTTGCATTACAGACCAAAATCCGCGTACATGTAATATATCGGGAGAAAATGACATCGTAAGAAGCCAACCTCACTTCGTTTTCAAGTTCTGGTCGAAGTGACACAAAAACATGTCGTTTTTGCAAACATTAGCCAATATATCAACATCATGCGAATTGTCGAGGCTTCATTAACATATTAAAGAGTAGATAGAGGCACGAAATAGAGAATTAAGTTGACATAGTAAGAATAATAACTTGAAATGTAACATACCTGGCGTCTTCCATGCCGACCGGAAGTGAAACCTCATGTATATCAGGGATTACCGTGGGGTCAGATTTGAATGAGATAAAATATCCCATTCATCTGATTTGTGTGAGATTTTGACCAGTTTGATGAGATATTGTCGACCGAGCGTAGCTCGGGAGGCTGCTAGGGGGGTCCGGGGGCATGAGACAGAGAGAAATGCATAGTTCAGACAGACAGGACGCCGGCTATATGCCCCAGGAAATAAATTCTGGCACACAAAAACAGCAAATTATTCCATAAAACACGCCAAACCTTGACGAGAAAACAAATTGTGTTGTTGTTGTTGTTGAAGATTGAGGCCAACTCTAACCGACTGGATTCCGGTCACAATCGTTTTATATGGCAACCGGGAACCAGTATTGATATACATAGGCGCTACGTAAACATCCGATGCGCACAAAATTGTCCCAGGCTATTGGCACGGCTACCGTGCCTTGTTAAACTGGCAATAGAGTACGCAAAGTTGCAAATAATTGCAAAACGGCGGGATTTGGAGGAATATTTTTTTCCCGATTTCAGCGCGAGAATTACTCCCATTTGTGCAATTTTCATGCGATTTTGCCGATTTTGATGCGCAAAATATCGCAAATCGCGGCCCACCGTGATCCTTGTATATACTTAGGTCTCAACATTTGACTGCCGGTCGAGTGCATCCCTGTGATACATTCAAGTTTATAAAAACACCAGGTGCCATAAATTAAAACGAGGTGCCGTAATCTTATATATATACCTATTGCCCAGACTGTAGAAAGATGCCAGAATTTAAGAAAAACAAGCGTGTAAAAAGGTGATTAATTTGGTGTGCTAGTACTGTATGTGAACTTCAATGTATATATTGCCAATGCAGATATACTGTCTGTATAATCGAGACGCACCATGTGATTTTGTACCTACAAACAGGTGCGCAATTTCATGAAATATGCTGAAAGTTGATGAAATTCTCAAAGCAAATGCGGAATAGAATTCTGCATTTGCTCTGAAAATTTCGACACCCTTCGGTGTCATTCCAGGAAAATATCGCAAATTTTGTAATTTTTTTATGAAATTACGCCCATTTTTGTAGGTACAAAATCACATGGCGCATCTTAATTATCAGTATTACACTGGTGCTGCACTCCGCGCCGGTGGAAAATGTAAGACAATCCACTTGAAAAATACATTACGCGCCATTATAAAATGTTTCTAGATGAGTGTTCAAAAATCAATAAAATTACTACTCGTCTTGAAACATTTTTTTTACAATTAATGGCGCCTATTGTATCTTTCAAGTGGATTGTCTTGAAATATTTCCATCGGCACGGAGTGCAGCACCAGTGAAGTAAGTGGAATGTTTATTTAACGGTGCATCACAAATATAGAAAAGTATATGTGACCGTGGCTTGAGAGAAAGGCCTTATGGGGTTTGATCAATCTGGATATTAATCTGCTAGCACACTCCTGTATGTGAATGTGCAGGCTGATCTGTGCCTACACTGGTCATATTACCATTGAAAGGAAGTAATATCATGCTTACTATGAGTGTTTATACTTTATTATTAAATGCTTTATGTGATAATCATTATAATGAAATTTAAAATGGTTTTGAATTGGGATATATATATGATTTTAATTTTAAAAGGTGCCAGCAAATCTGATGAAGAAATTCCACACACCTGGCCCAGGAATACCAATTCAGCGATTTCGGTTGGCTGCCGGCATGGTACATATAAACAGGTCGGCTGTCGGTCGGTATAGTCGACTATACCGACCGATAGACAACCTGTTTACCGGTACCATGCTGACAGCCGACCGAAATCGCAGAATCGCTATTTCCTTGCAATCAATAGAAAAGTAAATGTTTGATGGCGAAATAATTGAATCAGAAAAAGAATATTTCAGTATTTACAAAAGGACACGAAGAAGTGCAAGGACCAGTGTAGATCAATTTGGTTCAGTTAAAATCAACAATTGAATCACACAAATTTACTAGTCCATACGAAACGGTAACAATTTTGTCAGTGACCGTCTTACCAAACTTATCCTTGTTCATGAGACAATTAATGGGAAGACAACCGTTCAATATAGTATATTTCTGTCGAACTGAACCAATAACCCGTTCCACATGTATTTTTGAGTGGGCAAGTTTACGCGTTGATTCCACGTCCAGATGGGATAGCTGATCACGACCTTTTGTAAATGCTGGAATCTTCACTTCTGCAGCTACCGAGCCAACACTGTCCTTGACATCAAATCCTCTGTCCGCCAACACTAAATCCCCAGGTAATAACTTTGACAGAAAGTCACTGTTCTCTGTCACAAACTTGTCACTCACACGACCACCCCATGCTTTCGATATGAAGGACACACTGCCCTGAGGAGTAATTATAATTAGAAATTTCACAGTGTGGTGGTGTTTGTATGAAGACCAGGTTTCTGCTTTGGCTTTCAAACCACTTGGTTGCTCAATAAATACCTCAAAACAATAAATTATCACTGCACACCTGTGGCCGAAGTACTTCCTAAATTACATTGGCATGGTTTTTTCTCAATGTCTCGCGCTCTGGCCATCTTATGAGTTTCTTTAGTCGCTTGTACATACAGTCAATTGTCCGTGTAATAAGTCTAGATATTGTTGATTGAGTAGTGTCAAATTCATACGCAGGAAAGAGATTTGACAAATTTAGTCGCAAGTTCACTAATGTCAATATCATTAATCCTGTTAAATGTTTCACCTTCTCGTCACTACCCTTAAAATAACTTGCAGTGAATTTAGTTTCCAAATGGGCCACTTTTTCCTTCAGCTCCCCATTCTCTGTACGCAGTTCCTGCAGCTCCAGCGACATAGCCTCCATGAGTGGACCATCAACACCAGTCTGTGACTGAACGCCGTCTTCATCAACGCTGTCACCCATATCCATACCCGTCTCAGTATGATCAGGTCCAACAATAGTTGTGGATTCAGCTGGCTTCCTTCTCTTATTTTCCTGCTGCCGATCATATCTTGATGTAGATGAATGCCGCTTTTGTCCGCCCAGATTAACTGATGGTGCCCAGTTTGGGTTAAGATGGTCATACAACTCTGCCTTCTTTCACGGTTCAGATGAGTGGTCACAACATTTGCATGCACTTTTGAGGAGAAATACAAAATAAAAGGTGTACTCTTATAAAATATCACTGAAATATTGACAATGTATGACCAATTTTATACATATGGCATGCGCCATGTGATTTTGCATGTACAAACATGTGCGCACTTTGATGAAAAATATTTACAACATTTACAATATCTTTCATAAATAACATTGAATGGTGACAACATGGTGACATTCTGCATTTGCTCTGAGAATTTCATTAACGTTTGGCATGATTTACAGAAAATATCGCAAAATATGTAAACATTTTTCATGAAATTCCACACAAACTGCAAGTTTTTCATTGTCTGAGGTCCATCAAAATACACCATCTCGCACGTCTTATGCATGTTAAGTACAGTGACAGGACGGGTGTCAAACATTATAATTCAGTGGGTGGCCGAAGGGCTCCAGATAAGGAATTAGTAATTGAGTATTGTTACTTCATCAGTTCTGAAGCAATTGGGTATTTCAAAATTTTGATTGGGTAAAATTAAATCACACTACTGTTTACATATCAACAGACAGCAATTATTGAATAGTTTGTTTCGAAATGAAAACATATCTTGGCATTTCATTAGAATTGTCTCCTTGGATGTGTTTTCATGGAACAATAAGAATAATATACTATATTGTGGTCTGTTTATTGTTTTCTGCAACATGATAAAGGTACCACAATTGTTCTCATTGCTGTTTGATACTCAATACTTCTGATTTCAATTGGATTTTTGGCAATTTTAAATGGGTATTTACGCAAATACGCAGCTTAACTGAAGCGCTGGGTGGGGTTCACACACAATATAATGATTACACCAGCTTACATTTTCTCACCAGCTGACAAGTAGAACTATCGGATTATTTATAATATCAAGTACTTACCATTGACAAAATGCGCCGAATACACCCGAACATTTTGGATATTCTTGTGCCCAAATTATTGTCCAATTCTAGCTACACGTACGAGAAGAAATATAAAATATATATATACATGTACACATGTATATAAAATGCAATCGGCACATTTGTTTTCCCGCGTTGTAAAGTTAATGACATAAAACATGGTAAATTAATATTTATTTTGCCCGAAAAAGTGTCATATCTAATGAATGGACAAAAGAAAATATGTCTCCCTATATTGCAACGTTGGATGTGGGAGTCCAGGTTCAAATGTTACTTGGATCATCGCTATGTTCGTGACATAAAGACTGCTGTGATGCATTGATAATATCAGACACAGACCTGGCGCACTAATCATGCTAATGTCGATAAGATCAACGGTTCTCGGTGATCGATTTACGGCTGACCACCATGATATAATGTTACCCCTTGCCTCGAATCCAGATGTAACACCTGCATGTTGAAACAATTATACACCAATTGTGGTCTGCCACGTGGAAGTGCAGACAGTCTGAGCAGGAACATGTATTGCTTATTAAAGACATGACTGTTTCATTGATGCAATGACGAACAGTGCAGATCCTGACCAGACTGATCGGTTGCTCCGAGGCTGATCTGGATCTATACTATGCAGGTTTTAGTACATGTAGCTACACGTTCATAAGGCCTTTATTTTGTTATTATTTGTTTTACAAACCCGACGCCGAAAATTTAGCGCTTTGGGGAGAAAAAAACTAATTGAAAAAAGAAAATTTGAAATTTCTTTTAATTTTTTTTTTTTCATGACTAAATGTTTTATTTTGACTTTTCAATACATTATGTACACTGTATAGCAATTGAACATACTAGTATCTAATTATACTACATAAGTTACATACAAAATGTATTAGAAAGTAGTGTTGAGAAGAGCTTAATGTTAGGGGAGATAATCATGAGAAAAAGAAGGAAAGAAATATTTCGAATTGTGTTCCTATCAAATAGACCTGTTTAACTTTATATTGAACCTGTCCCCACTTCATAATGTGTTGTTCTCGTTTATCCTTCAAGTGTTTATGTGGTTATTTTCTGTCCTATCTGATTTATGTTCTTCGTGTAATTTATGAATGATTCGAACATTATACCGCGTTTTTCATATTTACATTTTAATATGAAATAATTTCCTAGAGTAACGATGAAATTAAGTTGTGCCAAAATGCATTGTCATTTATTCCTATAGAAATGTTTTTAACGTTTATTCATTATGCATGTTATAACCTGATCATTTGGCCGAGACCAAAAATGTTGCACATGGGTAAATTCCCAGAATAAGTGTTTTATACTTTCAACATACATAGAGCAAAACTCAAGTAGGCTACTACTGACTATATTACAGCGATAAAGTAGTTTATGTATTCCCAGAATTAGCATCGGGTTTGCATTGGACGTTGTGTAATGTGGAATATATAGTACAATTGAAACTTAATGTGTAAATTTGTTGCCAACATAGAGTAACATCTGGAAACTCGCTTGTCCATTTTTGTTGAGATTTTATCTTCACCCTGTAATAATTGTTTAGAAGCTATTGTTGCACATGTAAGTGTTGTATTAATTGTACAATGTCGTATTAATTAATGTTCAAAATAACATAAAACTACATATCATTTATGCAAAGATACGGATGTACAAACATATATTTTGTCTAATTAATAAAATGACTTGTTATTGTTCTTCGTACAGTTTATAACTCCCGACCAAAAAATAAAATTGCAAATTATTGTTTTTATTTTATTTTTTTCCCACCTTCTACGGCACTTCAGTGACTTGGTCGTTCGTAAAACAAACAATTAAAAAATAAAGGCCTAAGAACCTTTCATAAGTATCTGGCAACGTATAAAGTAAGAAAAAGTAACATGTAAAATGGTCATTGTAAATTCAGTGAGTGAGGAATAGTTAAAACTATTTTGTTTTACCATTACATCAAGTTCTGTAGCTATTATGTAATCAGAATATGGGCATCAAACATATATTGCAAACACTAGTACGAACAATTATCATTGATACAATTAATAGACACTGAGAGAGATTTGTATATTGAGGCACATGGCGTAGCTGTTATCTTCAATAAGTAAATGCGAAGCGGAAATACAGACGGACGAACACTGGATCTGAAGTGTGCACGGATAACTATTAGTAATGCTTAAGTAGTTGAATATGCATTTAAACCATTTATAACTACGTGATAGTGCATAATATAAATGAAATTCATAACTTGTAAAATTTCCATTGTAAAATGTGTATGTGGGGAATGGCGAAAAATAGTTTGTGTTTAACATTGTATCATCGATTGCAGACATCAGATAATCCGAATATATGCAATTAACATCTCCAATGAACATTACTACATGTAGGTACCATTGACACAGAGAAACTACAAAAGTACCATACGTTTATGGAGTTATTAATGTAGATATTTTGCCATTGAAATTCAGTGTGTGGGGTAATACAATATGCAAAATTCTTCATTTGAATGAGAAGATATTATTTAATTGAACATTATTCCACTGTATAGCTATGAACGAATCAGAAAACATACAAACATGCCATATCAGTTGTTTCTAACGATAAAAAACAGTCAATTTTCAATGAAAGTGCGATTTTTCACAAAATGGTGCCAAACATTCGTCCAGCGGGTTACAGAGAGCAGACATACGGCATAACACCCGTAATTGAATGTAGTTTCAAAAAAAATATATGTCTGCCAAAATCCCCACAGAGGGGATGGTTTCCATTTCCGTCTGACGATCTACATGTATGGGGTTTAATTTTCACTTCATGTACAGCAATATGTAATGACCTATATCAATCAATCGCACCAGTGTATGTGATCGAATCCCCCACCCCCCACAAATATTGCGTCATAAACTGTGATTAACAGGGGTTAATCATAGTTTGGGTAATCATAATTTGACATTTTCGCTTTTCGCGTAATTATAACAATCTTTCCGCAATAATACAATATGTTCAACAATTATGCAAAAACCAGGAAACCCCTTTTCAAATTTTCGGCACTAGGCCTTTATCAAGGAATTAGTTTCTACAGAAACATTGTGAAATCTAAAATGGATGCGACTTAGCGTTCAGTAGAAACTAAATCCTTGATAAAGGCCTTAATTGTGCCGAAATGTCGGAAAAGTGGGTTCCTGGTTTTTGAAGAACACGCAATTATAGTAAGTAAAATTTATGAAATAATATTTTGTTGTGAAAGGACGAAACAATACCATATTTGGAAATAGATTTCCATTAGAGACACTAGCTTAAGTAATATAAATAATATAACTACGTCTACAGTAACAGCCATCGATTGCAGAAAAAGCTAGCGTTTGCAACATTAGTTATTTTTCAGATTATAAGAATTTTATTTCACTAGATCTAATCCAAAAATACGCTTTCATGCGAGCCATATGTACAATTGGGTTCAGAAAGAAGATACTCATCTATAATTAAAATAGCGTTTACCATGTGTTTCATCACTTTCTGCGCATATCTGAGATCCCGTGCCTTTAAACTGGTATATTTTTTGGTATCGAGTGACCATTTTTTATAGTCCTATTCCACATTGACGGACGTTAATGACGTTACGTCCTGACGTCAACATTCTGTCAAAGCATGGCATTATATTATTATACTACATGTTAGAAGTGGCATTTGCAATTATATTGCGTTATATCGATGGTGACATAGTAAGTTTTGTGGTAGCTAATGGCATTAATTGGACTAAATATTCAATTAGAACTGTACAATATGTCATAATTCGGAGAATTGAGGACTATGGTCCAGGTATGTGATGTCCGTTTGAGAAAAGTACGTCGACAGCTGACGTTGGAATGATCAGCTATGCCATGTTGCAATCAAAGTTGTTTATCTCCGTAAAGTTCTAATTAATATATGCAAATAATAACTTGATTTTTTTCTCCTGATACACAACTTGGAAGATGGGACTTGCGCAAATTAATAAATATTAAATTATAGTATTTTTGCCGATGCCACATTTTTACGTTTCAAACAATAAACACCTCCCACAACCCAACATTGCAAAGTATACTTTTCTGGCAAAGTATACTTTGAGGGAGTAATCATTTATTTTTTCCGAAATGCATTATTCCATATAGAACTAACCACTGCTTATAGTTGATGAGTAATAGTATGCAGAATTATTATACTGAATTTATTACGTTATCACAGCCTTTGAGAAGTTGACATATTGTGCAAAGGTATGTGATTTTGTACAACATGTGCTGTGTTAATTAGACAAAACAAAGTATATCCGTGTTTATGTTTTTGGTGAGGGCGATCAAATATGCCGATTATACCGTTTTCTGCGCATGATGACCAAACTTTCTAACATTCTAATCACTATGCCCACACGTGCAACATTTAAAACATTTGAACATTTATTGTGTGTTGAATTCCTTTAAAACCTTTATTTTCTTTAAAGGCCTACAGTTTTTAAAGAAAATAAAGGTTTTAAAGGAATCCAACAAAAAATAAAACCAGCATTTTCATCCGCGTATTCTGATCATGGGCTGCAAAATTCAAAGTTTGCTGACGTTTGACTAACTTGTCGAACATTTAATAAAAAGAGTGACTTTAAAACAATGTGCTTTACTTATTAATTTGCAGTTTATAGGATGCTGAAGAAAGTATCCATTTTGTAATTTTAATCAGTATTGTTTTACAGAATAGCCACAATAAGGAAAAAAGTCAGGAGAATGCCAGGTTTTCGAAAAGTTAGTCAGCAAACTTTGAATTTTGCAGACCATGCTCAGAATACACGGATGAAAATGCTGGTTTGGGTGTACTCAAAGGCCATTTACAACAATGTTCTTTATTCACAGTATACATGTATGGGCCGTCCGTCTCCTGAGAAAATGTACTTCACGACGGTTGTAGTCCCAGATCAGCATGCTCATCCAAGCAAATATGTATTGCAAGATGGGGACAGTGTATACCCTGGTCAATCAGAATGAAAGTATCTGCTGGATATTTAGATGTTTAGTCTTAAACAATGTGGGGAACAATGTAGAACCTGACCAGACTGTGAATGCAAGTTTACCCTAGAAATATAGCCTCAACACGTGAGTATGTACAAAATGGGAAACTGTGTAGACCCTGATCAGACTCCCCCTAAAAAGTACATGCATACTATGTTACTCCTGTCTGGGGTGGTAAATCTACTATTTTAGTATGGCTATGTCGTGTCGTCCGGGTACTCCAGTTTCCTCCCACTGAAATGCCCTCCTGTGTGATCACGTAGTCCACCCCCACCCCTATCTTATCTTTCATTAATTCGGCTTATATTTAACGGTGGGAATTACCTCGAACACCTTTCATACCCGGAATATATAGCCCAGTAAAGAAGCAGGCTGATGGTCGTCGGTCTGGTTTATATTTCCGAATTTTGATAAATATTGCATTTATTCAGGCTCTAAAAATGTGCGCCCAATATAGGAGAATATATGCAGGTATGGTAACATATAAGTTGAGGCCTCCTATAGCACCCATCAGCTTATCTGTGTGTGATATAGTATGGCTGGGTATCGATTAGAGATGATTGAGGGGAACCCAGATATCTTAAGTATCTGCACCGAGGCAGTCATTTATATTTATAAATGATATCACACTTGTTTGTATTCATCGTAAATTAAACTATGCTCCTGCTATCAAATCAATGAGGTATACTTATGCTTCAATTACACTTGAAGTCGTTATTTCATGTTCCATATAAAATCATTAACTAGTGACACCGCGTAACGATTTTCACGAAAAATAATAAAACATATTGTAACGATACGGCTAAAATACGGCTAATATCCCAGCAAACACACAACGTAACCACAACGTGTTGGCACACCACTGCTAAGGTTGTGGGTTTGAGTCTAGTCTTGCTGGTATATCTGCGGACAAACATGCCGAACACCCAGTTAAAGCAGCATAGAAAGCATACAAAAATTACATGTACGCCATATGAGAATTTTTTTCTTACCAATTTGGGGTTAACACTGGGTACAGGAGGCAGATTGGCACATAGCTAGTGTTGGTCGTGTATGCAGGCAATGTGACTCGTTACTGGTGACCCGACAATGCAGGAAAAATCATAACATGAATATCCGGAGTGTTGTTATACGTCGCCATAGCTTCATTGTCTGCTTTCCTAGATGATTGAATATGTGACATATGTAACGTTTGGTACTTGTTTGTTCAATATTGGCACCATACGGAAATTATATCTGAAAAAGTGCTCGCATCTTGTTCCGACATTTGAAATTTTAATTTGAAATTTAATAAATTTATTTAATTTTCGGAAATTTTCCATTGTTTATAAAGGGCTGTATTAATATTTCACATTCTGCACAATAGTACCATCAAATGTCTGTCCAGTCCTTTTTATTTCATTACAAAATGTATAAAACTGCATGAGATCTGGACTTTTTAACAACAGACGTAGCATTGCCTCGGCCGTGCTCTCGGAACATGAGAATGCGGGATTTACATCATGTGATTCGGGTGCGCACATTTTAATCGCAGAGTGGCAGATTTGATAAAAGTCACTTGGTTCTCATTGTCAACTGACTACTTGATATGTCTGAGCTTGTATTTCTTGTTTTTTCACATTTGCCCCATTCTGTCAGAGCAGCCCTGTTTGACAGCAAAATCAACATTGACCAAAAAGTTCTGCAGCCTGATGAAATAATATTTCAACAGTTAGTCTGTAGGGCCTACGAAGTTAGAGGCAAGTGTGATTAATAGTATTTGTTTCTGTTTTCAGCACTTTAAATGCATTTTATTGCAGGAGTGTGGCATTTTTTTGCAGAAATTGCAATGTTTCAATGCTGTTCTAGAACACTGATTGACAGCTGGTTATGTATATTTCCAGTTACATCATCAAGATGGATGCCTTTTGTTTAGGAGTGAATGAAAAAAATGCTGTGAACAGTGTAGTTGCCGAAATTTGTACCTGCCAGCTATGGACAGGCCCATTATGGAAGAAGGGTTGCTATGGTGTATTTTCATACCGTGACCCTTAGACGGGCGTGTGGCTTAAGAAAAATGTCCACAGAGTGGTACTAATGGCTGCACAGGGTCAGATCCATGTGGCTGCAACTGTAGATTAATTGCAGCCATTTGTGCAATAATTGACTTTGTATTAATGTAGAACATCTCAGCCTTGAGACTCGGGCCACTAATACTAGCAGAAAATGGTGTTTCCAGAATGGCTGTTGTGTCGGCCATGGCGCCTATCCGGACTGCCTGGTGAATTTGATGTTGTAGTAAGTAGATAATTAATCAACATGTTTCCATTGCTTTCAGGTGTAACCGGCATGCAAAAACAGACAGTATGCAGTGATCATGTACATGCAATTGTAGAAAATGTACCTTATTGAGTTTGCAACCAGTGCAGACCCAGCGGAAAGTTTCGGTTAATCTACTCTGGTCGTCGAAACACGCACTTCATATATATCACTCGGTGAAGTAGTGCAAGCTCATCTGGATCTACACTGGCCGGTTGCAAATTCCACAATGCCCTCTTTGTTACTGACATTCAATCTTATCTTCAGTTTGTTGATCCCATTTTCAGGATTTGGGTATGGGTAATCGTCTGCTGATAATGACTGGCGATGTTTTTTAAAACCACACAGCCACTACATCGCAAACAAATAACCCGCTACCTAACTGACAGTGTCTCCATGTCAGTACTAAATACAACGCAGATAACACTGTCAGCCATGCAGCAAGGAATACCCCGTCTCGCAGTCATGGGATCCCCTATGCATCTCCTGGTGTTGACGGCATCTCATCCTGGTCCTGTGGCAACTTCTGTCCTTTGGAGTAGCTGTGGTCCACATTGTCTAGTTTTCATTTCCTGTAGTCCGAGATCCTCCCATCTTGCTTGTACTGGAAATGTGCCTTCTCCACGTAGCCTATTTTCAGAAGACGCCTTCGAATAACTTCTGGCCGCTTACTATAGTCTCTGTGAAAGTTGTACTCGGTGTTCAGACGGTTCAATGCAGTGTTTGCACGTGCAGAAAAGTCGAGCGCCCTCCCGACATGCGACTCCGCTTGTGTCGTGTAGAGTCTGCAATGCCACAGTTATATTTCAGTATTGTTGATGATACCCTCGCTGTGAAATTCCGCGAATAGTTTACATTTTTCAGCAGGTTTACTCCGAATGATCGGTTGAATGCTTCATTCTTCTACGTTGTATAAGCCTTATCGTGTCATGTTGAATGCCTGATACCTCATCCTCATTTTAAGTATATCTCTCATCAGCTGACTGTCGCTTTCATTCATTTGCAGTGGTGGCAGCGGATTTGGGCCCGGACCTTCGAACGTGCCCGCCAGTTGTCGGTTTCATCGCCAGCGCAAACGACGGAGTCCGGAGCACATTTGGAGTGGTCGTCGGCGTAGCAAGATACAGTCGCATCTATCATCCGGGGTATCATGCAGGTATCTACCTTGGTCAAATCGTCATCAGGGTCTACAATGTTTGCAATGCAGAAATATCAAGTGCCAGAATGTTGTTTGCACCCAATAGTGTAGACCTGTCTGTACCCAACAGTGTAGACCCAGATCAGACTGCACACCTGTGCAGCAAATTGGTCTCTGAAACATCAACTCCTGCAATAGTAATACACTTCACCTGCAGTGGTTATCTCCCCTGTTGCATGGGCAAGCTGTGTTTGTAGTCTGCAATACACCTGCAATAGCCTATATCTGAAGGCAAGTATTGATGCATGCCACACAGTTCAGATTAGCAAATGCATTTGCCTGTGTTGCCACACCACTGCTAATGCTGTGGGTTTGAGTCTAGTCTTGGTGGTATATCAGCGGACAAACATGCCGAACACCCAGTTAAAGCAGCATAGAAAGCATACAAAAATTACATGTACGCCATATGAGAATTTTTTTCTCACCAATTTGGGGTTAACACTGGGTACAGGAGGCAGATTGGCACATAGCTAGTGTTGGTCGTGTATGCAGGCAATGTGACTCGTGACTGGTGACCCGACAATGCAGGAAAAATCATAACATGAATATCCGGAGTGTTGTTATACGTCGCCATAGCTTCATTGTCTGCTGTCCTAGATGATTGAATATGTGACATATGTAACGTTTGGTACTTGTTTGTTCAATATTGGCACCATACGGAAATTATATCTGAAAAAAGTGCTCGCATCTTGTTCCGACATTTGAAATTTTAATTTGAAATTTTTAATAAATTTATTTAATTTTCGGAAATTTTCCATTGTTTATAAAGGGCTGTATTAATATTTCACATTCTGCACAATAGTACCATCAAATGCCTGTCCAGTCCTTTTTATTTCATTACAAAATGTCTAAAACTGCATGAGATCTGGACTTTTTAACAACAGACGTAGCATTGCCTCGGCCGTGCTCTCGGAACATGAGAATGCGGGATTTACATCATGTGATTCGGGTGCGCACATTTTAGTCACAGAGTGGCAGATTTGATAAAAGTCAGTTGGTTCTCATTGCCAACTGACTATTTGATATGTCTGAGCTTGTATTTCTTGTTTTTTCACATTTGCTCCAATCTGACAGACCTCAGTACAGGCGCGGATACAGAAATAATTGCAGGGGGGGGGGGGGTGTCTGCAATTAAAATTCGGCGTACCCGACCTCAGCGCGCGCGAAATCGTAAAGTTGGGGGGTCTGGGGGTCCTCCCCCATGACATTTGTAAATGCCAGATCGCCGCAGATGCGATTTCCTGACACCTTTGCCGGGAGCAGGGGGGGGGGGGGGGGGGTGAGTGGGGGGGGGGGGGGGGGGGGGGGGGGGGGGGGGGGGGGGGGGGGGGGGGGGGAGGGTGGGGGGGGGGGGGGGGGGGGGGGGGGACCTCCCCCCCCCCCCCTGTATCCGCGCCTGCAGTACACAGATAGACTGCTTCCGGGTCGGTACCCCTCAACAAATAGTCCGGATAAAAATGCATATGTTTGTGTTGCAGGTGCTTTGAGGCAGGTTCGGGTGCACTGATGTCGTTTATTAATGCATGTGGAGACAGTGTTTACACAGGGGCTCTAGTACACAGTCAAGATTTGCAGTTTGGAATGGATTATTTTGTGTGGCAGGACACATGTAAATGAAGTGTGATGCGGCTCTGCGTCTGTTGTGACGTGATGATCTTTGACCCCGCTGTCATGTTTCCGTTCCTGCCAGAAAAACGAAATGGTCAACGGGTGTTGACAAGTTGGTGAGAAGACGGCACGATCCAGTCGTCAAAGACATTGTAACTCAATGTGTGATTCCAATGTTTATGCTTTTACAGGCGGTGAGTGAAATGATCCCTAAACGCTATATGTTTAATATACAGTTCTATCTGTGTGTTTAGGCCAGTTGTGGTCAATTTCGACCAACAGAGGTCATTCGAGGTTCATCCCTTCGGGCGGGTATAAAAGCTCTAGATTTTCGTTACTCATTGGGTAATCCCTGCCGCCGTGTCGGGAAACCCTTAAATTCGATAAACAACAACAGTTACTCATTGGCAGATCAACTCTGCTAGAATAGTATCTACTTCGATACAGAGCCTCGGGTAGGAACCACCAAAACCACAATCCCTTTATTTTGGTTTATTTTGACAAAACATTTAATTTATAATAATTAGCTAAATCCACCAGATACTTAGTTAAATTCTCAAACCTAGAAAGTATTCTTTTCTATTATTTCCTGTTAATAAATACTCCTGTGAAACAGTACAAATGATAAAATGTTGAAATATAATTGATTTGCTTTTCCCTTCTAAATACTCTGACCCTCTGGCGTAAATAAATCAAGCCGGATTGCAATCCTGACTGATAGTTGCAATTACGTCCGAGAGTCGCCTATAATTTTCTCAGTCCCATTCAGTCACAGTACAGTCCCCCAGTCCCACTCCAGCCACCCTTCACAACAGACCACAACATCCCCAGTCCCGACTATACATCCCAAAATCAGGACTTGGGAATGATCACGTGCCTAGGGTAGGGATAAATAGCGGATACCAACTTAAACATCAACGTACGCGAAGTACATTCCCGATAGGGAGCCACATCCCGTCTCTACCACACTACAACCAGCTTTAGGAAAGTTCCAATCACGTCCAATTTACGTTGTTAGTTTAACATTTGGTGACAACATCTTATCAACGTTGTCGCAAAAACGTTTCCACAATAACGTTGCTGCAACCAATTCTTTGGAAGCGCTTATTACGTAATATGTATGTTGTCATATGACGTTGCATGTGACGACGTAATTACAACGTTATCACCGAAACGTACGTTGCCGCAATAACGTTGCTGCAACCAATTCTAGGAAAGCTCTCATTACATACTATTCACGTTGTCATATTACGTTGGGTGAAAACATCATCTCAACATTGTCGCAAACACGTTTCCACAATAACGTTGCTGCAACCAATTCTTTGGAAGCTCTTATTACGTAATATTTATGTTGGCATATGACATTGCATGTGACTTAGGAGATAACTGTATTTAAATTTGTAATTTGGGGAGATACTCGGTGGATTTAGAGTATCTCCCCAAATTACAAATGTCAATACGGTTATCTCTACAGGCGCGGATACAGGAGGGGTGGGGGGGGGGGGGGTCCGGAACCCCCTGCTCCCGGCAAAAAATGGATGACTTTTTTCGTGGCCTAGGTGTCAGGAAATCGCATCTGCGGCGATCTGGCATTTACAAATTTCCTGGGGGAGGACCCCCAGACTCCGCCAGTTTGCGATTTCGCGCTCGCGGAAGTCAGCTACGCCGACTTTTAATTACAGACCCCCCCCCCCTCCCCTGCAATTATTTCTGTGTCCGCGCCTGCTCTATTCTAATGTACGACCATCATTTTTCACTCAATTTCCTGATTTCTGAACAAAATACCAACCCATATGGGCCTCCCCATTACAACCCTCACTATATTGGCCGATTTACACCTTGTCTGCATAAACGTAATACACGAACATAAATAGTGCGAAATAAATACGTAAAATAGTGAAGAATTGTGTTCATATTTTCAAAATGTTATTTTATCTATATATTCTTTATCATCCACTAATGACTATTTTATCTATGGTTCAACACTACCTTGAATATTAGAATAACTGTCCAATGACCTACATTGATGGGAATTCCCATTCAAAGTTAGAACAAAATGGCCGACATCGGTGATGCTTGCTTGTCGAGCTTGACATTTTACAGTTTTATGTGCATTAGAATGAATGAATGTAATATTTATGGTTGTGTATATTCACAGTGCAATTTTGAAAATGATATGGAGATGGATGTTGGTAAACTGCTGGGGTCGTAGACTGTACAAGGATGTGATTTTCCACCCGTTGCTGGTGATTGTGGAAGTAGCCAGTGTTGACGTTGCATTGTGACAGGGCACCACATGACCTTGATGCTGGACAGGTAACAGCTGTTGACTTGATACAGACTTGGTAGGGCTCTCGTTTTCTTCATTATCTCCGACATTTTGGAGAATAGCCGAATGCTGACGTTTCTGGTTGTCCGAACAATCTCCTATGACTTTACAGAACTTTCATTTTTTTGTGCTTTGAAATTTACATTATAATTTATGGCCATGACGCCAGTTTTCGGGGTATTCACATATTGTGTGCAGCCGAGATGTGCTTTATGTCACGTAATTAAAATAAGCATGACATTACCTATAGTAAGTTTTTAAAAAAATGCCACCAAATCCAGTGTTTGGACCAAATACTGGTATTTTTTGCCATTTATGTCATTTTGTTCACAAACCTACCGAGTTTTTCGTGATTTTCTGCGTCCGCCATTGATCTTCTCTTTAATATTGTTAAAATCATAATCAAGAGAAAAGTTTCAAGTTTTCCTTCACTGTGCCTCATTCATCTGTGTGATGATCGTATAGCCAATGAAAACTCGGGACGAATTATCAAATTTATTGACACTTTCGGAACATACCCCGAAAACTCCCACCATAAGTCAATATTCAAGATGGCTGACTCGTGTGTTGCTAAACGAGCTGACGCGAATTTTAATCTTATTTTGAAGGCAACAAACATTGAAAGAAATGTTTATCATTCTATTGTTATGTTTGATAAAAACCGCTAGTTGATGAACTTGTTAATACCCCGAAAACTAGACCCACCATCATATAGATCTACTGTCTGTTTCACGAAAGCTGCCCAAATTTTACAGCTATATAGACTCCTTCTTCCTAACTCCGGGGGTACGAACAACTCCGTGGGTTTTTGTTTTTTCACGCTGTAACATTTCACACGAGTGCAAAGTTTGACCCAGCTTCTGTAGATACCAGGTCACGTGATATGCAATGTTAACACAGAACAGAACATGGTCTACTCGACTGTCTCCCAAGTTTGTGTCATGAAAACCAGTATGGGATTTTTTAACTAAAAAAAACAGTTAATTTTGTATACTGTCTCCATTTCATAGGCTTATATTTCCAAATCAATTAACTAAACTACAACAATTTTGGATGAAATGCGAAATAAAGATGGACCACAAGTTTGACAGGGGGTGTGAACATTTTGATACTTTTGCCATGTGGAGTAAAGAAAGTCAGCCTAGTAGGACCATTTCCCGGAGTTGGGTTAACTTCCTGTCCCGGGCACCTGCAAGATGGCGGACAGCTGAGAGGTCAGAAATGTATTGTTTGTTTATTTCTTTTATTATGGTGTTTTCACATTTTCAAAGAGAACAAAAATATGTAAAGCAATCAATGTTTTAAATGTAGATGAATACCCAAAAGTCCCCGGATGTTCTTTACACCCCCGGAGTTCGGCAGTAAGAGGCTAAACAATTCAAAAACAAGATTTCTTTTGATAATATTAAATTTAAATTAAAGGAAAAATTAAGAATGTGCCTTCTTTTTATTTCGTGAAATTGGTCAAATATTGATTTTATTGCGAAAACAAAATTTCCCCATGCTGGGGATTTAACATGGGGACATTTTTCTGAATTTTAGAAATACTGGACCGATTTTTAAAATTTAACTTGTTTTCTTAGTTAGATCATATCCAAGCTATCTAGCCAGGTTTCGGAGTCAATTTCCAAAATTTTTCTTTTTTTTGACTCCTCCCACACTTCCTTACCACTTTTTCCCCCATGTTAAATTCCCATAGACAAATCAATTTTTCGCAATAAAATCAATATTTGACCAAATTTCATGAAATAAAAAGAAGGCTCATTCTTAAATTTTCCTTTGATTTAATATTATCAAAAAAATATGTTTTTTTAATTGTTTATATGGCCGTAAAATTTGGGCAGCTTTCGTGAAACAGACTATTGTGTCTACTCCAGCATGAGAAAGTAGGGTGATTGTTGTTGCACGGACGCTATGGTTGGTATAGTCTTTGCTAATTTTTGCATCTTTTGAAATATTTTTCTTCATGTCGTTTAATGTCCTTGGACCTACTGGACGGGTTGTATACCAAACATCATCATTGTAGCAGTGTTTCTGTCGCGGTTGTTGAAACATTTTACAGATCATTTGATTTGTTCAATTTACTCCGGTAAAATTTCAAAGATTGCACAGGACAGTCTGTTTGATTTGTTGCATACATTCGCGTCTTGGATTCATGGTTGGTGTCATTTTTATTTCCTGGGTGATTTTTTGTGGCCTCATTGTAGTTCATTTCAACATATTCTAGGCCGGTATCGTCTATTTTCAATGCAAACGCATCTTTTTTTATTTTCTCAACATTTTCACGTCCGCGCCTCGCAAAAGATTATAAATGTGATGTCGAAACAAACTTTGCGTTTCAGAGATTTTGCCTCGGTTGTTTTAAGTGATTCCCTAATTTTTTTAAGATCACCTTCCGCTATTGGCGGATAATGTTGAGTTTGGTCAAGACCCTCTCGTTTCAGTTTTTTTAACACTGCAAGGAAAACTTTGTTAGATTTGTGAAAATCTTTGTCCTTCTTTAAGCAAATGTCTTTGTTGAAAGGCGGTCCTCAAATATGCCTGTTAATTGAAGATCTTATGCCTACAAATGTCGACTTCCCGTACGATTTTCCATCCTAGACTAGTTTCGAACTTCAGCATAGAATTTCTCCAGGTTCTTGTCCAGTTCCTCAGCATTACATTCCTCGAAGTTCTCATTTTCGCCTCTTGTAGACAGCCATTCTGTAAACACATTACAATGTGCTTACTATTTTTGTTGAGTTATTTATGTCGTCGACGCTCAATTTCGGTGCGCAAATGCATTTTTTCTATAATATCTTGATTAATGTCTGCTTTCCCGCATCATTTACGACCTTGTATCCAATCGCATTAATGCAATTCGCCTTAAGATGCAACCTTTTTGCTATTAGATTGCTTCATTTTCATTTCAGACCTTTTTGTGCACAAATGTCGTATCTCACTGTTAAAATGTTGTACCTCGTTGCTTACTTGAGAACAGTAACTCTTGCAATCTACTCCCGAATCGTCCATAGCCAGAGTTACGATTCCACTCGTAGCTATGCTTCCTCTGCAGGATAGCTACCGGTAATCAGATGATTCACACTTCCGCAGTTAATGTGACATATTTTCCTTCTTATAAAAATATCAGGTCATCTACATATGTAAATGTATGTCAAAATTATTGCAATATGTTAATTCATACTATTGACACTTTATTTCAGTTAAAAAATATAGAAAAACTTTCACAATTAACTGCGAAAGTGCGATTCAGATCGGATTCGCTATTCTGCAGAGGAGGCCTATGAGTGGAATCGCAACTCTGGCTAAGGATGGTATGCGAGTACATTGCAAGAGTTACTGTTTGCAACTACTCATTGCTAATTAATCTAGACAGAAATATCACACAAAAATGTTGCATCTCTTTCATTAATTTTGATTTGGATTGCTATATATATGATAACTTGCACATTACCATGTCTTGAATTATCATAAATATCAATCAAAAGGACGAGTTGTGCTTACTTGTGAAACCTATTTTTCTTTCTCCTGAACACAAATAAAATAATTTTGTGCAGATTTGAGCTTCATCATTTTCTCTTAAAGGTACATGCCCACTCAGACTGACTCAGTAGTAAATGTGATCACATGACATGCTACCTACATGTTAATCGTGGATTTACTTGCAGGTAATTGATCGATCAGCCAATCAGATTTCGACAATTTCATTAAGGTGCATTAGAATATGTGATTACAACGTTACTATCGAAACGTTGACGCAATAATGTTGCTGCAACCAATTCTAGGAAAACTCTCATTACATATACTATTCACGTTGTCATATTACGTTGGGTGAAAACATCATCTCAATGTCATCTCATAAACGTTTCCACAATAACGTTGCTGCAACCAATTCTTTGAAAGCTCGTATTACGTAATATTTATATTGTCATATGATGTTGCATGTGACTATGTAATTACAACGTTATCACATAAACGTTTCCACAATAACGCTGCTGCAACCAATTATTTGAAAGTTCATATAATGTAACATTTATGTTGTCATATGACGTTGCATGTGACTACGTAATTACAACGTTATCACATAAATGTTGCCACAATAACGTTGCTCCAACCGATTCTAGGAAAACTCTCATTACATACTATTCACGTTGTCATATTACGTTGGGTGAAAACATCAAATCAACATTGTCGCAACAACGTTTCCACAATAGCGTTGCTGCAACCAATTAATTGGAAGCTTTTATTACATAACATTTATGTTGCCATATGACGTTGCATGTGATTACGTAATTACAACGTTATCACATAACTTTTCCACAATAACGTTGCTGCAACCAATTCCAGGAAAACTCTTCACATACTATTCACGTTGTCATATTACGTTGGGTGAAAACATTATCTCAACGTCGTCGCATAAACATTTCCACAATAACGTTCCTGCAACCAATTCTTTGAAAGCTCTTATTATGTAACATTTATGTTGTCATATGACGTTGCATGTGACTACGTAATTACAATGTTATCACATAAACGTTGCCACAATAACGTTTCTGCAACCGATTCTAGGAAAACTCTCATTACATACTATTCACGTTGTCATATTACGTTAGTTAATTTTCAATCTTGAAACATTATCATTATACATGTACAGTGGAACCCCTCCAAACCGGACCCCCTCTATACCGGAATTCGCGCTATACCGAACATACGACCACGTCCCGAATATTCTGCTATATAAACACATTAGTTTCTACCCCTCTAATCCGGAACCCCTATACTCCGTAATCCGGACGCCATTTCAAGACCAAAAACCATATTTCAAGACCAAAAACCATATTTCAGCGTTAAAATAACCCCGGAAAACCTGAAACACGGTCACCTGTCAGGATGTCAGCCAATAAATACACCCCGCCCAATTTCAATGTTGTTGTTTCAAGCGGGTCTCAAAATCACACCGTGTTTACAATAGACTGGTTCCCGGTAGTATTGTTCAGCTCTGGTTCCCAAAATGCGGAGCCACGAGAATGAGACGATTTTAACGGACTCCCAACTTGACATTTGTGTTGGAAGAAATAACAAAATTGATCAAATTACACACATTAACTTGAGCTCTGTACAAGCGCTATCCATGCGTGTAATGCGCTAAACGGTGTGTTTTTTGAACGTCATAAGCGGAATTACAAAGTTAGGAATCTATTCAATACATGCGACCTAAATACGAGACATGTTTGTTGTTACGGAAATAAAATAATCGGCACATTATTTGTGAACCAACCGACCGATTAATTGAGATAATCTAATAAACTTAACGAGGCTGTAAACTCGTGACTGTAGCCTGTGGGCTATTGCAGCAGGTCGCGGTAACTACACAGCACACGCGAAATGTGTCATATGCTCTTTGCGACCAGTGTAGACCGTAGACATTGCGAATCAGCACTATTTGCTATACCCCTTGCGAATCTGCACTAATTGCAATGTCAATAAAAAAACAACACATTCTGGTCTTAAAAGAGCGTTCCAGCTGATCGAGAAAGTTCCACAGTGGCACAAAATACTTAGGGGCCTTTATCCCATGTCATCTGCACTCTGTTTATTGGGAATTACACATGTCGACATGATAAAACACAACTGGGTAGCCGAGCCCCCTTTAAGGTGCGTAATTTGGGGGTGGGGGACATTTCTTATTTGTCCATACAAATGGCAAGTTGGGAGTGCTTTAGAATCGTCTCATTGGGACTTAACTTTTTTGGGTGGAGAAATATGAAAATACTCCATAAATTTACTATACTGGTGGCTGGTCCACAACTAAATTGTCACCTTGTCGTGTAGTTTTATAAAAAAAAAACACTGGTTTTTATTTGTTTGTTTGTTTCCAATGAAAATGTCATCATATCAATTCTCAGAATAAAAAGAAACTTGACATATTTATTGAAAAAATGTGTACATATGCTTTCAATATGGTAATAATGGTATATACTATACAAATCCAAGAGTTAATGATGGAAAACATACATTTCCTTAACTGGAAATAGAAAAACCCCTCTAAACCGAAAACCCCTCTAAACAGAACTTTTCAGTCTGTCCCCAGGGTGTTCGGTTTAGAGGGGTTCCACTGTATATGTAGATAAAAGTGTACATACATTACATTGAAGTCAATTATTCCTGGGTGTCCAGTTTAGAGAGGCTCCACTGAAATACTATTTATTACATTAAATATATCAGTGACATTCTAATACATTCATGCCCGTGCAGGCACCGGGGCGGGATCAACTGATCCTGAGAATAGTGCTGCAGTAGCCATTGCTTGTCGTAAAAGGCGACTAAACTGGCTTAACAATTGGGTTCATACTTTCCGGAACCCACTATACCGGATTTGGCCCTCATGTACATTTTTGGCTTTCTTGTATGTGAGAGTTGAGTCTGGCTATGCCCCATATATAAAAGTAAGATTAGCGCTAATCCTATTACTTTTAGGGGATGGGATAAATGATGCTGGTTTGGCGAGGGCCTGGCACCAGATCAGGTTGTTCTAATTTCAGGACTGAATATATATTTTGATTGTAAATATTGAGTTCTCAAGTTGGGATTTACCCCCCTCGGACAGGTGGATACGGGACACGACCCCGTTGACCCGTCTGCGTGTAGACTCCCTGAGGCTTGTACCTCTATGTCAGAAAAGCGGACGTTAAACCCTATTCACTCACTCACTCACTCTAATATATTCAGAAAAAAAAAAGAGAAGTAAACAACTAAATTTCATTTTAGATAACTGGATTAATGCAACGCAGAAGGCAAGGATGGCGGGAAACCCATCAAATTTGGAGTCTGATGGAAATTCATATAGGACACCTGCTAGACTCATAATGGAAGATTCGGCCAGTGAAGGTATGTGTTATGCACCTATCAATAGTGACATTGGCAATAGTACAACCGTGATAGCAAACTGGCAATACAGTGGAACCTCTCTAAACCGGACACCCTGTGAGGTCCTCATGGTTTCCGTTTAGAGAGATACCTTTGTAATTAAACACTCGATGGTCACGTTTTGTCATTTTCTGTTATGAACAGACATGACAATGACATACATTACATTGAAAACCATCTAAATAAGACACATTCGGAGGGTGTTCGTTTTAGAGGGGTTCCACTGTACTATATGGTGGCTTGTTAGGGACATTTCATCTCTTCGTGACGCCGGAACATAGATTAGCGTGGCGAAGAAACGAAGTTTAATAATTGTATCCCCCAGACTACCGTCGGGGGATACTATGGATTTGACAGCAGCGGACGCGAATAACCGCGTCCGCCGACAGGACAATCTTCTTGTCCAAGGAGCATAACTCGAACAAACCCTTTGGAATATTTTCATGAAACTTCACACATGCATAGACCACGACCCGAAGGTGTGTCGCGCACAAGTGACACTCTTGCATAGTAATTTTTGAGTTATCTCCCTTTTTTGTTTCGCACTGATTTCGTGTCCGGAGCATAACTCCACCACCCTTTCGTATTTTCAGAAACTCACACATGCATAGACACGACCCGAAGGTGTCGCATACAAGAATGACAACTCTTGCATAGCTAAATTTTTTGTTATCTTTTTTGTTTCGCGCACTGATTGACCACAAATCGTCACCCTTTGCAATATTTTTATGAAACTTAACACATTCAATTAGACCACGAACCGAAGGTGTGTCGTGCACAAGAATGACAACTCTTGCATAGCTATTTTTGTGAGTTATCTCCCTTTTTTGTTTTCGCTCACTGATTTCCTGTCCGGAGCATAACTCGACCACCCTTTGGAATATTTTCATGAAACTTCGCACATGCATAGACCACGACCGGAGGTGTGTGCGCACAAGAATGACAACTCTTGCGTAGCTAATTTTTCAGTTATCTCCCTTTTTTGTTTTGCGCACTCTACAAACTGGACAATAATGCATGAAGACCTGTTTTCTCGTCTACTCTGTATACCTTTTCTCGTGTGCTCTGTACACCTTACCTGTAGAGAGAACAATAGAAACTGGGAGAACCATGTGCTAAGCATGGGCTAGCATGTGCAGATGTCCACTGCTTGACCACTGCTTGACCACTGCTGACCAGGTAATTTATACAGGTAAATCACTACATTGGGTACTGTGTTGAAAATATTGTGGCATTATGTGGACCTCTGCAGATATGTAGATAAATATAGGACTATTAAAAAAAAATCTGGTCTCCAATAGCAAGCATATTATTTTTAAACTTTTTTTTTTTTTTTTTTAAATTTTTTTTTTTTTTTTCATTATTTTTTTTCATTTTTTTTTTCAAATTATTTTTCAATTTGACTGGAAAAAAAAATCTGGGCTCCAGTAGCAGCATTATTATTTTTAAACTTTTTTTTTCCATTTTTTTTTTTTCATTTTTTTTTTCAAATTATTTTTCAATTTTTGTCCAGTAGCAGAAGGTCGTAAGTGTATATACAGACTATTCACCTGTACATGTGCTAGCATGTGCAACTGACCACTGACCACTTACAGGTAATTTTATACAGGTAAATGATTATATTACATTTCCGTAAACTGTGTTGAAAATATTAGTGGCATTATGTGGACCTGTGCAGATATATGTAGATAAATATAGGGACTATTAAAAAAAATTCTGGGCTCCAGTAGCAAGCATTATTATTTTTAATTTTTATTTTTTTCATTTTTTTTTTTCATTTTTTTTTTCAAATTCTTTTTTCAAATTCTTTTTCAATTTTTGTCTAGTAGCATAAGGTCGTAAGTGCTATATACAGACTATTATCATATAATTAAAAACAATTATTGACTAGTGAGCCATAGAATATAATCTGATATTCTATGGTTCACTAGTCAATAATTGTATAATATGTTCGGGCCAGTGAAAATTGCTTTCGGGCCCAGGCTCGAGGTCAAGGCGGGTCGGGAAAAGGCGAGGCATCTGATTCGCGGAATTCTTGTTTACTTATCTCCCTTTGTTGTTTCGTGCTGAAACACGGTCACCTGTCAGGATGTCAGCCAATAAATACACCCCGCCCAATTTCAATGTTGTTGTTTCAAGCGGGTCTCAAAATCACACCGTGTTTACAATAGACTGGTTCCCGGTAGTATTGTTCAGCTCTGGTTCCCAAAATGCGGAGCCACGAGAATGAGACGATTTTAACGGACTCCCAACTTGACATTTGTGTTGGAAGAAATAACAAAATTGATCAAATTACACACATTAACATTGAGCTCTGTACAAGCGCTATCCATGCGTGTAATGCGCTAAACGGTGTGTGTGTTTTTTTGAACGTCATAAGCGGAATTACAAAGTTAGGAATCTATTCAATACATGCGACCTAAATACGAGACATGTTTGTTGTTACGGAAATAAAATAATCGGCACATTATTTGTAAACCAACCGACCGATTAATTGAGATAATCTAATAAACTTAACGAGGCTGTAAACTCGTGACTGTAGCCTGTGGGCTATTGCAGCAGGTCGCGGTAACTACACAGCACACGCGAAATGTGTCATATGCTCTTTGCGACCAGTGTAGACCGTAGACATTGCGAATCAGCACTATTTGCTATACCCCTTGCGAATCTGCACTAATTGCAATGTCAATAAAAAAACAACACATTCTGGTC
Source organism: Conchocele bisecta (assembly GCA_029237695.1). Classification (NCBI taxonomy): domain Eukaryota; kingdom Metazoa; phylum Mollusca; class Bivalvia; order Lucinida; family Thyasiridae; genus Conchocele; species Conchocele bisecta. The sequence goes on along the minus strand of CM055278.1, from coordinate 58,754,442 downwards.
TTAAAAGAGCGTTCCAGCTGATCGAGAAAGTTCCACAGTGGCACAAAATACTTAGGGGCCTTTATCCCATGTCATCTGCACTCTGTTTATTGGGAATTACACATGTCGACATGATAAAACACAACTGGGTAGCCGAGCCCCCTTTAAGGTGCGTAATTTGGGGGTACATTTCTTATTTGTCCATACAAATGGCAAGTTGGGAGTGCTTTAGAATCGTCATTGGGACTTAACTTTTTCGGGTGGAGAAATATGAAAATACTCCATAAATTTACTATACTGGTGGCTGGTCCACAACTAAATTGTCACCTTGTCGTGTAGTTTTATAAAAAAAAAAAAAAAAACACTGGTTTTTATTTGTTTGTTTGTTTCCAATGAAAAAGTCATCATATCAATTCTCAGAATAAAAAGAAACTTGACATATTTATTGAAAAAATGTGTACATATGCTTTCAATATGGTAATAATGGTATATACTATACAAATCCAAGAGTTAATGATGGAAAAATACATTTCCTTTAACAACTGGAAATAGAAAACCCCTCTAAAAACCGATAAACCCCTCTAAACAGAACTTTTTCAGTCTGTCCCCAGGGTGTTCGGTTTAGAGGGGTTCCACTGTATATGTAGATAAAAGTGTACATACATTACATTGAAGTCAATTATTTCCTGGGTGTCCAGTTTAGAGAGGCTCCACTGAAATACTATTTATTACATTAAATATATCAGTGACATTCTAATACATTCATGCCCCGTGCAGGCACCGGGGCGGGATCAACTGATCCTGAGGAATAGTGCTGCAGTAGCCATTGCTTGTCGTAAAAGGCGACTAAACTGGCTTAACAAATTGGGTTCATACTTTCCGGAACCCACTATACCGGATTTGGCCCTCATGTACATTTTTGGCTTTCTTGTATGTGAGAGTTGAGTCTGGCTATGCCCATATATAAAAGTAAGATTAGCGCTAATCCTATTACTTTTAGGGGATGGGATATAAATGATGCTGGTGTGGCGAGGGCCTGGCACCAGATCAGGTTGTTCTAATTTCAGGACTGAATATATATTTTGATTGTAAATATTGAGTTCTCAAGTTGGGATTTACCCCCCTCGGACAGGTGGATATGGGACACGACCCCGTTGACCCGTCTGCGTGTAGACTCCCTGAGGCTTGTACCTCTATGTCAGAAAAGCGGACGTTAAACCCTATTCACTCACTCACTCACTCTAATATATTCAGAAAAAAAAAAGAGAAGTAATTATATAATTTTGTTTTACATTAAACTCTTATGTGGTAGGTTCATGACTTTGTACAACTATAACTTACAACTAAATTTCATTTTAGATAACTGGATTAATGCAACGCAGAAGGCAAGGATGGCGGGAAACCCATCAAAATTTGGGAGTCTGATGGAAATTCATATAGGACACCTGCTAGACTCATAATGGAAGATTCGGCCAGTGAAGGTATGTGTTATGCACCTATCAATAGTGACATTGGCAATAGTACAACCGTGATAGCAAACTGGCAATACAGTGGAACCTCTCTAAACCGGACACCCTGTGAGGTCCTCATGGTTTCCGGTTTAGAGAGATACCTTTGTAAATTAAACACATCGATGGTCACGTTTTGTCATTTTCTGTTATGAACAGACATGACAATGACATACATTACATTGAAACCCATCTAAATAAGACACATTCGGAGGGTGTTCGTTTAGAGGGGTTCCACTGTACTATATGGTGGCTTGTTAGGGACATTTCATCTCTTCGTGACGCCGGAACATAGATTAGCGTGGCGAAGAAACGAAGTTTAATAATTGTATCCCCCAGACTACCGTCGGGGGATACTATGGATTTGACAGCGCGCCGCGTCCGCCGCAGACACTTCTTGTCCGGAGCATAACTCGAACACCCTTTGGAATATTTTCATGAAACTTCACACATGCATAGACACGACCCGAAGGTGTGTCGCGCACAAGAATGACAATCTTGCATAGCTAATTTTTGAGTTATCTCCCTTTTTTGTTTCTCGCACTGATTTCGTGTCCGGAGCATAACTCTACCACCCTTTCGAATATTTTCATGAAACTTCACACATGCATAGACCACGACCCGAAGGTGTGTCGCGCACAAGAATGACAACTCTTGCATAGCTAATTTTTTAGTTATCTCCCTTTTTTGTTTCGCGCACTGATTGACCATAACTCGACCACCCTTTGCAATATTTTTATGAAACTTAACACATTCAATTAGACCACGAACCGAAGGTGTGTCGTGCACAAGAATGACAACTCTTGCATAGCTAATTTTTGAGTTATCTCCCCTTTTTTGTTTTCGCTCACTGATTTCCTGTCCGGAGCATAACTCGACCACCCTTTGGAATATTTTCATGAAACTTCGCACATGCATAGACCACGACCCGGAGGTGTGTCGCGCACAAGAATGACAACTCTTGCGTAGCTAATTTTTGAGTTATCTCCCTTTTTTGTTTTGCGCACTCTACAAACTGGACAATAATGCATGAAGACCTGTTTTCTCGTCTACTCTGTATACCTTTTCTCGTGTGCTCTGTACACCTTACCTGTAGAGAGAACAATAGAAAACTGGGAGAGAACCATGTGCTAAGCATGGGCTAGCATGTGCAGATGTTCCACTGCTTGACCACTGCTTGACCACTGCTGACCAGGTAATTTTATTTTACAGGTAAATCACTACATTGGGTACTGTGTTGAAAATATTGTGGCATTATGTGGACCTCTGCAGATATATGTAGATAAATATAGGACTATTAAAAAAAAATCTGGTCTCCAATAGCAAGCATTATTATTTTTAAACTTTTTTTTTTTTTTTTTCATTATTTTTTTTCATTTTTTTTTTCAAATTATTTTTCAATTTGACTGGAAAAAAAATCTGGGCTCCAGTAGCAAGCATTATTATTTTTATTTTTAAACTTTTTTTTTTTCCATTTTTTTTTTTTTTTCTTTTTTTTTTTTTTTTCAAATTATTTTTCAATTTTTGTCCAGTAGCAGAAGGTCGTAAGTGCTATATACAGACTATTCACCTGTACATGTGCTAGCATGTGCAACTGACCACTGACCACTTACAGGTAATTTATACAGGTAAATGATTATATTACATTTCCGTAAACTGTGTTGAAAATATTGTGGCATTATGTGGACCTGTGCAGATATATGTAGATAAATATAGGACTATTAAAAAAAATTCTGGGCTCCAGTAGCAAGCATTATTATTTTTAATTTTTTAAACTTTTTTTACCATTTTTTTTTTAAATTCATTTTTTTTTTTTCAAATTAATTCTTTTTTCAAATTCTTTTTCAATTTTTGTCTAGTAGCATAAGGTCGTAAGTGCTATATACAGACTATTTTATCATATAATAAAACAATTATTGACTAGTGAGCCATAGAATATAATCTGATATTCTATGGTTCACTAGTCAATAATTGTATAATATGTTCGGGCCAGTGAAAATTGCTTTCGGGCCCAGGCTCGAGGTCAAGGCAGGACAAGGCGAGGCATCTGATTCCGCGGAATTCTTGTTTACTTATCTCCCTTTGTTGTTTCGTGCTGAAACACGGTCACCTGTCAGGATGTCAGCCAATAAATACACCCCGCCCAATTTCAATGTTGTTGTTTCAAGCGGGTCTCAAACTCACACCGTGTTTACAATAGATCTGGTTCCCGGTAGTATTGTTCAGCTCTGGTTCCCAAAATGCGGAGCCACGAGAATGAGACGATTTTAACGGACTCCCAACTTGACATTTGTGTTGGAAGAAATAACAAAATTGATCAAATTACACACATTAAACTTGAGCTCTGTACAAGCGCTATCCATGCGTGTAATGCGCTAAACAGGTGTGTTTTTTTATAAACGTCATAAGCGGAATTACAAAGTTAGGAATCTATTCAATACATGCGACCTAAATACGAGACATGTTTGTTGTTACGGAAATAAAATAATCGGCACATTATTTGTGAACCAACCGACCGATTAATTGAGATAATCTAATAAACTTAACGAGGCTGTAAACTCGTGACTGTAGCCTGTGGGCTATTGCAGCAGGTCGCGGTAACTACACAGCACACGCGAAATGTGTCATATGCTCTTTGCGACCAGTGTAGACCGTAAACATTGCGAATCAGCACTATTTGCTATACCCCTTGCGAATCTGCACTAATTGCAATGTCAATAAAAAAACAACACATTCTGGTCTTAAAAGAGCGTTCCAGCTGATCGAGAAAGTTCCACAGTGGCACAAAATACTTAGGGGCCTTTTATCCCATGTCATCTGCACTCTGTTTATTGGGAATTACACATGTCGACATGATAAAACACAACAACTGGGTAGCCGAGCCCCCTTTAAGGTGCGTAATTTGGGGGTACATTTCTTATTTGTCCATACAAATGGCAAGTTGGGAGTGCTTTAGAATCGTCTCATTGGGACTTAACTTTTTCGGGTGGAGAAATATGAAAATACTCCATAAATTTACTATACTGGTGGCTGGTCCACAACTAAATTGTCACCTTGTCGTGTAGTTTTATAAAAAAAAAACACTGGTTTTTTATTTTTTGTTTGTTTGTTTCCAATGAAAAAGTCATCATATCAATTCTCAGAATAAAAAGAAACTTGACATATTTATTGAAAAAATGTGTACATATGCTTTAATATATGGTAATAATGGTATATACTATACAAATCCAAGAGTTAATGATGGAAAACATACATTTCCTTAACTGGAAATAGAAAACCCCTCTAAACCGAAAACCCCTCTAAACAGAACTTTTCAGTCTGTCCCCAGGGTGTTCGGTTTAGAGGGGTTCCACTGTATATGTAGATAAAAGTGTACATACATTACATTGAAGTCAATTATTCCTGGGTGTCCAGTTTAGAGAGGCTCCACTGAAATACTATTTATTACATTAAATATATCAGTGACATTCTAATACATTCATGCCCCGTGCAGGCACCGGGGCGGGATCAACTGATCCTGAGAATAGTGCTGCAGTAGCCATTGCTTGTCGTAAAAGGCGACTAAACTGGCTTAACAATTGGGTTCATACTTTCCGGAACCCACTATACCGGATTTGGCCCTCATGTACATTTTTGGTTTGGCTTTCTTGTATGTGAGAGTTGAGTCTGGCTATGTCCCATATATAAAAGTAAGATTAGCGCTAATCCTATTACTTTTAGGGGATGGGATAAATGATGCTGGTGTGGCGAGGGCCTGGCACCAGATCAGGTTGTTCTAATTTCAGGACTGAATATATATTTTGATTGTAAATATTGAGTTCTCAAGTTGGGATTTACCCCCTCGGACAGGTGGATATGGGACACGACCCCGTTGACCCGTCTGCGTGTAGACTCCCTGAGGCTTGTACCTCTATGTCAGAAAAGCGGACGTTAAACCCTATTCACTCACTCACTCACTCTAATATATTCAGAAAAAAAAAGAGAAGTAATTATATAATTTTGTTTTACATTAAACTCTTATGTGGTAGGTTCATGACTTTGTACAACTATAACTTACAACTAAATTTCATTTTAGATAACTGGATTAATGCAACGCAGAAGGCAAGGATGGCGGGAAACCCATCAAATTTGGAGTCTGATGGAAATTCATATAGGACACCTGCTAGACTCATAATGGAAGATTCGGCCAGTGAAGGTATGTGTTATGCACCTATCAATAGTGACATTGGCAATAGTACAACCGTGATAGCAAACTGGCAATACAGTGGAACCTCTCTAAACCGGACACCCTGTGAGGTCCTCATGGTTTCCGGTTTAGAGAGATACCTTTGTAATTAAACACTCGATGGTCACGTTTTGTCATTTTCTGTTATGAACAGACATGACAATGACATACATTACATTGAAACCCATCTAAATAAGACACATTCGGAGGGTGTTCGTTTAGAGGGGTTCCACTGTACTATATGGTGGCTTGTTAGGGACATTTCATCTCTTCGTGACGCCGGAACATAGATTAGCGTGGCGAAGAAACGAAGTTTAATAATTGTATCCCCCAGACTACCGTCGGGGGATACTATGGATTTGACAGCGCGCCGCGTCCGCGTCCGCCGCAGACACTTCTTGTCCGGAGCATAACTCGAACACCCTTTGGAATATTTTCATGAAACTTCACACATGCATAGACCACGACCCGAAGGTGTGTCGCGCACAAGAATGACAACTCTTGCATAGCTAATTTTTGAGTTATCTCCCTTTTTTGTTTCTCGCACTGATTTCGTGTCCGGAGCATAACTCTACCACCCTTTCGAATATTTTCATGAAACTTCACACATGCATAGACCACGACCCGAAGGTGTGCGCGCACAAGAATGACAACTCTTGCATAGCTAATTTTTAGTTATCTCCCTTTTTTGTTTCGCGCACTGATTGACCATAACTCGACCACCCTTTGCAATATTTTTATGAAACTTAACACATTCAATTAGACCACGAACCGAAGGTGTGTCGTGCACAAGAATGACAACTCTTGCATAGCTAATTTTTGAGTTATCTCCCTTTTTTGTTTTCGCTCACTGATTTCCTGTCCGGAGCATAACTCGACCACCCTTTGGAATATTTTCATGAAACTTCGCACATGCATAGACCACGACCCGGAGGTGTGTCGCGCACAAGAATGACAACTCTTGCGTAGCTAATTTTTCAGTTATCTCCCTTTTTTGTTTTGCGCACTCTACAAACTGGACAATAATGCATGAAGACCTGTTTTTCTCGTCTACTCTGTATACCTTTTCTCGTGTGCTCTGTACACCTTACCTGTAGAGAGAACAATAGAAACTGGGAGAACCATGTGCTAAGCATGGGCTAGCATGTGCAGAATGTCCACTGCTTGACCACTGCTTGACCACTGCTGACCAGGTAATTTTATACAGGTAAATCACTACATTGGGTACTGTGTTGAAAATATTGTGGCATTATGTGGACCTCTGCAGATATATGTAGATAAATATAGGACTATTAAAAAAAAATCTGGTCTCCAATAGCAAGCATTATTATTTTTAAACTTTTTTTTTTTTTTTTTTTTTTTTTTTTTTTTTTTCATTATTTTTTTTCATTTTTTTTTTCAAATTATTTTTCAATTTGACTGGAAAAAAAATCTGGGCTCCAGTAGCAAGCATTATTATTTTTAACTTTTTTTTTCCATTTTTTTTTTTTCATTTTTTTTTTCAAATTATTTTTCAATTTTTGTCCAGTAGCAGAAGGTCGTAAGTGCTATATACAGACTATTCACCTGTACATGTGCTAGCATGTGCAACTGACCACTGACCACTTACAGGTAATTTATACAGGTAAATGATTATATTACATTTCCGTAAACTGTGTTGAAAATATTGTGGCATTATGTGGACCTGTGCAGATATATGTAGATAAATATAGGACTATTAAAAAAAATCTGGGCTCCAGTAGCAAGCATTATTATTTTTAATTTTTAAACTTTTTTTCCATTTTTTTTTTTCATTTTTTTTTTCAAATTCTTTTTTCAAATTCTTTTTCAATTTTTGTCTAGTAGCATAAGGTCGTAAGTGCTATATACAGACTATTATCATATAATAAAACAATTATTGACTAGTGAGCCATAGAATATAATCTGATATTCTATGGTTCACTAGTCAATAATTGTATAATATGTTCGGGCCAGTGAAAATTGCTTTCGGGCCCAGGCTCGAGGTCAAGGCAGGACAAGGCGAGGCATCTGATTCCGCGGAATTCTTGTTTACTTATCTCCCTTTGTTGTTTCGTGCTGAAACACGGTCACCTGTCAGGATGTCAGCCAATAAATACACCCCGCCCAATTTCAATGTTGTTGTTTCAAGCGGGTCTCAAAATCACACCGTGTTTACAATAGACTGGTTCCCGGTAGTATTGTTCAGCTCTGGTTCCCAAAATGCGGAGCCACGAGAATGAGACGTTTTAACGGACTCCCAACTTGACATTTGTGGTTGGAAGAAATAACAAAATTGATCAAATTACACACATTAACTTGAGCTCTGTACAAGCGCTATCCATGCGTGTAATGCGCTAAACGGTGTGTTTTTTTAACGTCATAAGCGGAATTACAAAGTTAGGAATCTATTCAATACATGCGACCTAAATACGAGACATGTTTGTTGTTACGGAAATAAAATAATCGGCACATTATTTGTGAACCAACCGACCGATTAATTGAGATAATCTAATAAACTTAACGAGGCTGTAAACTCGTGACTGTAGCCTGTGGGCTATTGCAGCAGGTCGCGGTAACTACACAGCACACGCGAAATGTGTCATATGCTCTTTGCGACCAGTGTAGACCGTAGACATTGCGAATCAGCACTATTTGCTATACCCCTTGCGAATCTGCACTAATTGCAATGTCAATAAAAAAACAACACATTCTGGTCTTAAAAGAGCGTTCCAGCTGATCGAGAAAGTTCCACAGTGGCACAAAATACTTAGGGGCCTTTATCCCATGTCATCTGCACTCTGTTTATTGGGAATTACACATGTCGACATGATAAAACACAACTGGGTAGCCGAGCCCCCCCCCCTTTAAGGTGCGTAATTTGGGGGTACATTTCTTATTTGTCCATACAAATGGCAAGTTGGGAGTGCTTTAGAATCGTCTCATTGGGACTTAACTTTTTCGGGTGGAGAAATATGAAAATACTCCATAAATTTACTATACTGGTGGCTGGTCCACAACTAAATTGTCACCTTGTCGTGTAGTTTTATAAAAAAAAAACACTGGTTTTTATTTGTTTGTTTGTTTCCAATGAAAAAGTCATCATATCAATTCTCAGAATAAAAAGAAACTTGACATATTTATTGAAAAAATGTGTACATATGCTTTCAATATGGTAATAATGGTATATACTATACAAATCCAAGAGTTAATGATGGAAAACATACATTTCCTTAACTGGAAATAGAAAACCCCTCTAAACCGAAAACCCCTCTAAACAGAACTTTTCAGTCTGTCCCCAGGGTGTTCGGTTTAGAGGGGTTCCACTGTATATGTAGATAAAAGTGTACATACATTACATTGAAGTCAATTATTCCTGGGTGTCCAGTTTAGAGAGGCTCCACTGAAATACTATTTATTACATTAAATATATCAGTGACATTCTAATACATTCATGCCCCGTGCAGGCACCGGGGCGGGATCAACTGATCCTGAGAATAGTGCTGCAGTAGCCATTGCTTGTCGTAAAAGGCGACTAAACTGGCTCAACAATTGGGTTCATACTTTCCGGAACCCACTATACCGGATTTGGCCCTCATGTACATTTTTGGCTTTCTTGTATGTGAGAGTTGAGTCTGGCTATGCCCCATATATAAAAGTAAGATTAGCGCTAATCCTATTACTTTTAGGGGATGGGATAAATGATGCTGGTGTGGCGAGGGCCTGGCACCAGATCAGGTTGTTCTAATTTCAGGACTGAATATATATTTTGATTGTAAATATTGAGTTCTCAAGTTGGGATTTACCCCCCTCGGACAGGTGGATATGGGACACGACCCCGTTGACCCGTCTGCGTGTAGACTCCCTGAGGCTTGTACCTCTATGTCAGAAAAGCGGACGTTAAACCCTATTCACTCACTCACTCACTCTAATATATTCAGAAAAAAAAAAGAGAAGTAATTATATAATTTTGTTTTACATTAAACTCTTATGTGGTAGGTTCATGACTTTGTACAACTATAACTTACAACTAAATTTCATTTTAGATAACTGGATTAATGCAACGCAGAAGGCAAGGATGGCGGGAAACCCATCAAATTTGGAGTCTGATGGAAATTCATATAGGACACCTGCTAGACTCATAATGGAAGATTCGGCCAGTGAAGGTATGTGTTATGCACCTATCAATAGTGACATTGGCAATAGTACAACCGTGATAGCAAACTGGCAATACAGTGGAACCTCTCTAAACCGGACACCCTGTGAGGTCCTCATGGTTTCCGGTTTAGAGAGATACCTTTGTAATTAAACACTCGATGGTCACGTTTTGTCATTTTCTGTTATGAACAGACATGACAATGACATACATTACATTGAAACCCATCTAAATAAGACACATTCGGAGGGTGTTCGTTTAGAGGGGTTCCACTGTACTATATGGTGGCTTGTTAGGGACATTTCATCTCTTCGTGACGCCGGAACATAGATTAGCGTGGCGAAGAAACGAAGTTTAATAATTGTATCCCCCAGACTACCGTCGGGGGATACTATGGATTTGACAGCGCGCCGCGTCCGCGTCCGCCGCAGACACTTCTTGTCCGGAGCATAACTCGAACACCCTTTGGAATATTTTCATGAAACTTCACACATGCATAGACCACGACCCGAAGGTGTGTCGCGCACAAGAATGACAACTCTTGCATAGCTAATTTTTGAGTTATCTCCCTTTTTTGTTTCTCGCACTGATTTCGTGTCCGGAGCATAACTCTACCACCCTTTCGAATATTTTCATGAAACTTCACACATGCATAGACCACGACCCGAAGGTGTGTCGCGCACAAGAATGACAACTCTTGCATAGCTAATTTTTTAGTTATCTCCCTTTTTTGTTTCGCGCACTGATTGACCATAACTCGACCACCCTTTGCAATATTTTTATGAAACTTAACACATTCAATTAGAACCACGAACCGAAGGTGTGTCGTGCACAAGAATGACAACTCTTGCATAGCTAATTTTTTGAGTTATCTCCCTTTTTTGTTTTCGCTCACTGATTTCCTGTCCGGAGCATAACTCGACCACCCTTTGGAATATTTTCATGAAACTTCGCACATGCATAGACCACGACCCGGAGGTGTGTCGCGCACAAGAATGACAACTCTTGCGTAGCTAATTTTTCAGTTATCTCCCTTTTTTGTTTTGCGCACTCTACAAACTGGACAATAATGCATGAAGACCTGTTTTCTCGTCTACTCTGTATACCTTTTCTCGTGTGCTCTGTACACCTTACCTGTAGAGAGAACAATAGAAACTGGGAGAACCATGTGCTAAGCATGGGCTAGCATGTGCAGATGTCCACTGCTTGACCACTGCTTGACCACTGCTGACCAGGTAATTTATACAGGTAAATCACTACATTGGGTACTGTGTTGAAAATATTGTGGCATTATGTGGACCTCTGCAGATATATGTAGATAAATATAGGACTATTAAAAAAAAATCTGGTCTCCAATAGCAAGCATTATTATTTTTAAACTTTTTTTTTTTTTTTTTCATTATTTTTTTTCATTTTTTTTTAAAATTATTTTTCAATTTGACTGGAAAAAAAATCTGGGCTCCAGTAGCAAGCATTATTATTTTTAAACTTTTTTTTTCCATTTTTTTTTTTTTTTTTTTTTTTTTCATTTTTTTTTTTCAAATTATTTTTCAATTTTTGTCCAGTAGCAGAAGGTCGTAAGTGCTATATACAGACTATTCACCTGTACATGTGCTAGCATGTGCAACTGACCACTGACCACTTACAGGTAATTTATACAGGTAAATGATTATATTACATTTCCGTAAACTGTGTTGAAAATATTGTGGCATTATGTGGACCTGTGCAGATATATGTAGATAAATATAGGACTATTAAAAAAATTCTGGGCTCCAGTAGCAAGCATTATTATTTTTAATTTTTAAACTTTTTTTCCATTTTTATGCCCCCGCCACCGAATGGTGAGGGGGGCATATAGTGTTACCGGCGTCCGTACGTACGTACGTACGTACGTCCCGAAACCTTAACGCTGGGTAAATGGCTTATAATTTCTGTTTCCTTGCTCGGATCTGCTTCACATTTCACACACACATTGCTCCAATGGTCCTCTACCGCCCTGTGACAAATCCACGTTCATTCTGCCCCCGCTAAGCCCAGGGTCAAGGTCACAGACTTGGTGCTTTCGAAACCTTAACGCTGGGTAAATGGCTTGTAATTTCTGTTTCCTTGCTCGGATATGCTTCATATTTCACACATGCATTGCTCCAATGGTCCTCTACCGCCCTGTGACAAATCCACATTCGTCCCGCCCCCGCTAAGCCCAGGGTCAAGGTCACATACTTGGTGCGTTCGAAACCTTAATGCTGGGTAAATGGCTTATAATTTCTGTTTCCTTGCTCGGATCTGCTTCACATTTCACACACGCATTGCTCCAATGGTCCTCTACCGCCCTGTGACAAATCCACATTCGTCCCGCCCCCGTTAAGCCCAGGGTCAAGGTCACAGACTTGGTGCGTTCAAAACATTAACGCTGGGTAAATGGCTTATAATTTCTGTTTACTTGCTCGGATCTGCTTCACATTTCACACACGCATTGCTCCAATGGTCCTCTACCGCCCTGTGACAAATCCACATTCGTCCTGCCCCCGTTAAGCACAGTGTCAAGGTCACAGACTTGGTGCGTTCGAAACCTTAACGCTGGGTAAATGGCTTATAATTTCTGTTTCCTTGCTCGGATCTGCTTCACATTTCACACACGCATTGCTCCAATGGTCCTCTACCGCCCTGTGACAAATCCACATTCGTCCCGCCCCCGCTAAGCCCAGGGTCAAGGTCACAGACTTGGTGCTTTCGAAACCTTAACGCTGGGTAAATGGCTTATAATTTCTGTTTCCTTGCTCGGATCTGCTTCACATTTCACACACGCATTGCTCCAATGGTCCTCTACCGCCCTGTGACAAATCCACATTCGTCCCGCCCCGCTAAGCAGCCCAGGGTCAAGGTCACAGACTCCTGGTGCTTTCGAAACCTTAACGCTGGGTAAATGGCTTATAATTTCTGTTTCCTTGCTCGGATCTGCTTCACATTTCACACACGCATTGCTCCAATGGTCCTCTGCCGCCCTGTGACAAATCCACATTCGTCCCACTCCCACTAAGCTCAGGGTCAAGGTCACAGACTTGGTGCGTTCGAAACCTTAACGCTCGGGTAAATGGCTTATAATCAAATATGCCTCGTTTTCTTTGGCTGCCAGCGGGGGCATTCGTGTGCCGACAGGCCACATTTCTAGTTTCATTTTTTTTTTTCAAATTCTATTTCAATTTTTGTCTAGTAGCATAAGGTCGTAAGTGCTATATACAGACTATTATCATATAATAAAACAATTATTGACTAGTGAGCCATAGAATATAATCTGATATTCTATGGTTCACTAGTCAATAATTGTATAATATGTTCGGGCCAGTGAAAATTGCTTTCGGGCCCAGGCTCGAGGTCAAGGCGGGACAAGGCGAGGCATCTGATTCCGCGGAATTCTTGTTTACTTATCTCCCTTTGTTGTTTCGTGCTCTGATTTTGTATCCAAAGCATAACTCGAACACGCATATACGCATTGCTCTAATGGTCCTCTACCGCCCTGTGCCAAATCCACGTTCGTTCTGCCCCCGTCAAGCCCAGGGTCAAGGTCACATACTTAGTGCTTCAAAAACATTAACGCTTGGGTAAATATCTTATACTTTCTGTTTCATTTCATGGATCATGGATCATCTTCATATTTCCATATACGCATTGCTCTAATGGTCCTCTACCGCCCTGTGCCAAATCCACGTTCGTCCTGCCCCACCAATCCCAGGGTCAAGGTCACATACTTGGTGCTTCAAAAACTTTAACGCTCAGGTAAATATCTTATAATTTTTATTTCCATTCACGGATCAACTTCATATTTCATATACGCGTTGCTCTAATGGTCGTCTACCGCCCTGTGCCAAATCCACGTTCGTCGTGCCCCCGCCAAGCCCAGGGTCAAGGTCACATACTTGGTGCTTAAAAACAAAAAATTAACGCTCGGGTAAATATCTTATAATTTCTGTTTTATTTCATGGATCATCTTCATATTTCATATACGCATTGCTCTAATGGTCCTCTACCGCCCTGTGCCCAAATCCACGTTCATCCTGCCCCCGCCAATCCAGGGTCAGGTCACATACTTGGAGCTTCAAAAACTTTAATGCTCAGGTAAATATCTTATAATTTTTCTTTCCATTCACGGATCAACTTCATATTTCATATATGGCGTTGCTCTAATGGTCCTCTACCGCCCTGTGCCAAATCCACGTTCGTCCCGCCCCCGCCAAGCCCAGGGTTAACATCATATACTTAGTGCTTCAAAAACTTTAACGCTCAGGTAAATATCTTATAATTTCTGTTTTCTTTCACGGATCAGCTTCATATTTCATATATGCATTGCTCTAATGGTCCTCTACCGCCCTGTGCAAATCCACGTTTGTCCTGCCCCCGCCGGAAGCCCAGGGTGAAGGTCACATACTTGGTGCTTCAAAAACTTTTAACGCTCAGGTAAAAGAAAATTTTGACTTGCAATTTGGCCTCATTTATTATCAAAGCGATATGTGGGACATCCGTGTTCTATGAACACATTTCTAGTTTATTAAACTTCACACATGCATAGAAGACGACCCAAAGGTGTGTCGCACGTAAGAATGACAACTCTTGCGTCGTTAATTTCTTAGTTATCTCCCTTTGTTGTTTCGTGCACTGATTTCGTGTCTGGAGCATAACTCGAACACCCTTTGGAATATTTTCATGAAACTTCACACATGCATAGACCACGACCCTAAAGGTGTGTCCCGCAAGAATGACAACTCTTGCATCACTAATTCTTTAGTTATCTCCCTTTGTTTTTCCGTCACTGATTTTGTCTCCGGAGCATAACTCGAACACCCTTTTTTCAAACTACTTGTGTATCTGGGGAGGGGGATACACATGCGCTTGTCGACAAGCGTCCATTTCTAGTTAAACTTCGTCTTTTCGCCACGCTATTTATTGTCTTTTCGTCAGATCGATAATTTGCAAATTTACGCCTCACAAATAGCGCCTTAACCTTTGTTTCGTCGCCAAGCTGTTTTACGCCTACAGGACGCTATTTATCGTTTCTTTGCGGTTTCGTTCCTTCGTGTCGAAGGAACGAAACCGCGAAGAAATCATAATTATAGTCTCTTAATCCTCTTCTTTTCGCGCGAAGAAACGATAATTATCGTGTTATCGTTTCTTCGTCCGTTCTCTCCGGAAGGCTAGAAGAGACAAGATTAGCGCGTTCCGGTCACACATGCGCGGATGCGTACTAATAACAATTAAGACTGCCATTGTATGAATAATTAATAATATATCAATTTTTTGTCGCGCCCGCTTGCGGAAAGCGCGATATAGTCGGCACTTTGGTACATACGTACGTGTGTCCGGTTAAAGTTTTTGGTTAAAGTGTTTGGTAAATTTTTGTTGGTTAAAGTTTTTGGTTAAGTTTTTTGGTTAAAGTTTTTGGTTAAGTTTTTTGGTTAAAGCTTTTCGTTATACTATATCTCTGCAACTGTTTTGCCCATTACCTTGCAACTTCACATGGGTGTTTATCATCATCTATATTTTCATTCTACCCCCCTCCTGTGCAGCCCCTGTGCCCAATGTTAAGGTCAAATTACTTTGAAGTTTTTGGTTAGGTTTTTGTCGCGCCCGCTTGCGGAAAGCGCAATATAGTCGGCATTTTGGCGTACGTACGTACGTGTGTCTGGTTAAAGTTTTTGCTTAAAGTTTTTCGTTATACTATATCTATCTTTTTAGTGTCCATGCCTCGCCACAAGGCGCGACATGCAGGCCGCACAGCCATCTACATGTAGTTTATGTCTACCCTTTTATATATGTACTGTATAAGTAAGAATACTAGAATCAGATTGGATATCAAATTACATGTGCATTAAATTAATTATATTAACTGCTACTTTAGATTTTCAGATTTAATTCCTGTAAACATGGTAAACCGAAAGTAGAAACTAATATAATTAATTTAATCCACATGTATGCACTTTGATAGCCAAATTTCAATTCATATAATCTTACATATACAGTACATATTTAAAACGGCATACATAAAAAAAACTAGAGAAACAACACGGATATATTATTAATTAATTATAAAATGGCAGTCTGCTTGTTAGTATGGATCTGCGCATGTGCGACCGGAACGCGCTAATCTTCGTCTCTTCTCCTTTCGGGGGTGAAGGGACGAAGAGACGATAATTATCGTTTGGGACGAAAATTATCGTTTGCTCGTGGCGAAGAAGGCTAGCAACCACTAATTAGTTTTACTATACAACTTAACCGATTCCTCCAAATATGGCCATTCTCTCACACTTTCACTATTCGTATGGATGCTGTGGAACCTACCTGTTCATAACCTGCAACCTGTCTGCACCGGATTTTCACTAATTAAACAATATGTTCACTTACTCCTAAGAAAGAAAATTTCAACATTGTCCTGTCCGCCATATTGTTTATCATCAAAGTGTCATGTGACGTAGTGTTCACATCACGTGACAAGCAGGCTCAGTAATTTCTTTTAAATGCTAGAAATATGCTGGAAACTGGTGTTAAAAACACCCCAACATGTTTCTCAAGTAAAATGGGGCTGTAATGGATCGGGATTTACAAGCAAACTGGGTCTGTGGCCTCAAAACGTCTGCACTATTTTTTTATACCGGACTACTAAAGCATACCCCCTGGCCGATGTGTACTATATTTAGCACAGTGATACCAGAAACGAGGAATTTCATACATGCATTCCTCAGATGACCTTCTATCATGCTGTAGCAAATCCACCATCCAACCCTTACTCCAAGGTCAAGGTCACAAACTTAGCATGTTCATAAACTTAACGTTGGGGTAAATGTTGTGTAGCTTCTGTTTCTTTAAGGGAACACTTTGATATTTCATAAATGCATTAATCTGATGATCCTCTATTGTGCTACAGCAAATCCATGAGCCCCCCCCCCCCCCCCCCCACCCCCCACCCCACCCCTTTCCCCAAGATCAACATCATAAACTTAACGTTGGAGTAAATGTCTTTTTAGCGCGCCTTCCGAAGGAAGAAGTGCTTATGGCATACCCTCGGCGTCGTAGGCGTCCGTCTGTCTGTCTTCAAAAATTATAATGGCCTATGTGGCCTATATAGTTTCCTTGCTTGGATTTGCTTCATATTTCACACACGCATTGCTCCAAGGGTCCTCTACTGCGCTGTGGCAAATCCACGTCCGTGCCTCCTATTCTAAGCCCAGGGTCAAGGTCGCCTACTTTGTGTTACTCGAAACCTTAACGCTCGGACGCTCGGGTAAATGGCCTATATTTTCTGTTTCCTTGCTTGGATTTGCTTCATATTTCACACACACATTGCTCCAAGGGACCTCTACTGCGCTGTGGCAAATCCACTGTGAGTTCTGCCCACCTTCTAAGCCCAGGGTTCACGGTCACATACTTTGTGCAAATCTCGGAAACCTCTTAATGTCCAGCCACGCTCCGGTAAATGGCCTATTTTTTTTCTGTTTCCTTGCTTGGATTTGCTTCATGTTTCACACACGCATTGCTCCAAGGGTCCTCTACTGCGCTGTCGCAAATCCACGTCTGTGCCGCCCCTTCTAAGCCCAGGGTCAAGGTCACATATTTTGTGCATCTCGAAACCTTAACGCTCGGACGCTCGGGTAAATGGCCTATATTTTCTGTTTCCTTGCTTGGATTTGCTTCATATTTCGCACAGGCATTGCTCCAAGGGTCCTCTACTGCAATGTGGCAAATCCACGTCCGTGCCGCCCTTCTAAGCCCAGGGTCAAGGTCACATACTTTGTGCATCTCAAAACCTTAACGCTCGGGTAAATGGCCTATATTTTCTGTTTCCTTGCTTGGATTTGTTTCATATTTGACACACGCATTGCTCCAAGTGATCTCTACTGCGTTGTGGCTAATCCACGTCGTGCGTTCCCTTCTGTGGCCTAATCCACGTCCGTGCCGTCCCTTCTAAGCCCAGGGTCAAGGTCACATACTTTGTGCATCCTGAAACCTTAACGCTCGGGTAAATGGCCTATATTTTATGTTTCCTTGCTTTGATTTGCTTCATATTTCACACACGCATTGCTCCAACGGTCCTCTACTGCGCTGTGGCAAATCCACGTCCGTGCCGCCCTTTCTAAGCCCAGGGTCAAGGTCACATAAACCTTAACGTTCGGACGCTCGGTTAATTGGCCTATATTTTCTGTTTCCTTGCTTGGATTTGCTTTATATTTCACACACGCATTGCTCCAATGGTCCTCTACTGCGCTGTGGCAAATCCACATCTGTGCCTCCCCTTCTAATCCCAGGGTCAAGGTCACATATTTTGTGCATCCCGAAACCTTAAAGCTCAGGTAAATGGCCTATATTTTATGTTTCCTTGCTTGGATTTGCTTCATATTTCACACGATCATTGCTCCAACGGTCCTCTACTGCGCTGTGGCAAATCCACGTCTGTCCTGCCCCTTCCCCAGGGTCAAGGTCACATACTGTGTGCATCCCGAAACCTTAACACTCGGGTAAATGGCCTATATTTTTGCTGCCACCGGGCGCGCTTCGTTGTTCTCTGACAACTCTTGTTATAACTTCTGTTTCTTTACAGGGAACGCCTTGATATTTCATACTTGCATTCATCTGATGATACTCTATCGTGCTATAGCAAATCCATCTATAGCACACCCCTTACTCCAGGGTAAAGGTCACAAACTGACATTCATAAACTTAACGTTGGGGTAAATGTCGTATAACATCTGTTTCCTTTCATGGAACGCCTTGATATTTCATACATGCATTCCTCAGATGACCCTCTATCATGCTGTAGCAAATCCACAACCCACGACCCAACCCTTACCCCAAGGTCAAGGTCACAAACTTAGCATGTTCATTAACTTAACGTTGGGGTAAATGTTGTGTAACTTCTCTTTCTTTACAGGGAACCCTTTGATATTTCATACATGCATTCATGTGATGATCCTCTATTGTGCTACAGCAAATCAATGACCCCCCCCACCTCTTTCCCCAAGGTGAAGGACACAAACTTAGCACATTCATACATGCATTCCTCATGTGAATAGCTATCATGTTGTAGAAAATCACCAACTTAGTGCTTTCATAAACTTAAAGTTGGGTTAAATTTTGTTTTTGTGTCACACCTTACCTCAGTTATGTCTGCTTTATGCTCTCTGGTAAAAATTGACTCATCCAGAATTAAAAATTTGAGAATTACAAAGTATCGTCTACCATATAGTACATGTATATACTGTTAAGTATACCTTTGCGCATGTGCACTCTACCACTTCCTTGTTTTTCTGGATAATTTTGGAGGAAGGTATTCCTTTTATCTCTCTCGAATTTTGCTTTTGCATCGGTTTGTACGGCGTTTCACGCGGTTAGTCGCGAGTATTTTACTTGCGAGGTACATTCAGACTCATTTTGCTTTTCGACCACGTTCGGCGTTCGCCGACATAGTGGTATCCATTTTTTTTTTTTTTTTTTTTGTGTATTGTTTACCATAACAGAGTTCTGTTACATTTCCCTCCCTGCTACTCGCTAGTATCGTTATAGCGGTATCGATTTTCTGTGGTTGGGAAATACACGCGATTGTGTACGCGTGGATTTGTGTATTAATTTGGGTTTTTTATTCTTGTTAACATGCCAGGTAGAGGTGCCAGTGTAGCTAAGGGCAAGGGACAGAAAACCATGTCTTGCGGCCACAAGACGGGGGTTTGGGACTCTCAGGAGATCATCTGTTTCAGATATTGTGTTAGGCAAAATAATTGTTCACGTGAGAGTCCCTGTTACGCCTCTAAGTCCTGGGGACCCATTGCAAGACGTGGAATCTGGCCAAGTCGGTATGTACGTACCAGTCAAAGAAGGCTGTTGCATTGGCAAAACAGGGCTCGTCGGGGACGAGTGCCACGCAAGCAGTTGGGGGATCTGATCCCTTGGGTTCGATTCTGGCCACCCAGAAATCGACAACCGTGGGCTCGGGGAGTGCCGGTTCTCAGACCCCTCCCTTGGCCATTCATACGGTAATACCGGACACCGGACATGTCCACCGGACACCGGACATCGGAAAGCCTCAACAGACACAGGACATCGAGACAGTGGGTCACGGCGGGCCAGTTCAGACCTCCGTGATTGGTTAGAGTCTGAGGATAGTGGGGTGGATAAGTTTGGTCGCAACCGTGGACATAGGCGATGCAGACGTTCCACTTCTTCTTCTTCCCCCAGTTCTAGTGAACGATCACGTGTTCACAGTTGCCGTCAATCGGTTTCTAGACACAAGAAGAGGAGGCATCAGTCATCCTCTTCTTCCGATTCTTGCAGTCCCCGTCCTAGGAAGTCGGGGCGATATAGACATCGGTCCTCACGTCGTTCGTCGTCTCCTAGGCAATTTAGCAGTTTACCTACTGAGGCCATGAATATACTGACGTCCATGTCACAGATGATGGCTGAACTGACTAGGAATAGGGATCGTGCCAGCACCACTACCACAGTTAGGCCAGCACTGGTAGATCCTACAATTGTTGGCCCTTGGGTGGACGACAACTTTGATGTGCCCCACCCCATATCGGAAGTGGTTCTTACCAGTAAAGATCCAGGGCAGGATATGGATTACTTGCAGGAGGAGCTTCCCTTGGGGGTTGAGGATGGCGCAACAGTCTACTCTATTGAGGAGGAAGTACTGCCATCCTTTTCGGAGGCTCTGGAGGCCGTTTATCGGTTCCTTCTGGCTGATAAATGCCTGGCACAGCCGTTACCGACTCCAAGAACTAAATCTCTCTGGGAGTCCGACGCAGTCTCCATCAAGAAAGAGATGCCCAGATTGCTTCATTCACCGACCCTCACGTCGTTGATGAACGAGATGCAGGCTATCGAAGGTTTTGACTTCGGTAAGCGCGGGACTTTTATTCCTAAGGCTTTTGTCTCGCAGCAGGGACTTAAGTTTTACAACCCACACACGTCTAGTTGGCCGTTGAAGCCCCCTCCCTTGGACCCAGACGCGCAGAAAATAGGTGCCTCCAAGGTCTGTTACCCTAGGGAGGCGGACAATCTGATAGAGACTTTGGACGCTAGGTCCAGATCTATCGTGTCCATGTCGTCTCACATCGATTTATTTTTGGGCGCGGTTAAACCAGCCATTGAAGAGGGTGACTCTAGGGCGATTATGGCGTTACTTCAGTCTGCGGCGAGGGCAACAAAACATGTTATGGGCACAGCTGTGGCTATGTCGTCAGACATTCTTCTCCATAAGAGAGACGCCACCCTCGCTTCTACTTCAGTGTTACCTGGTCTAGGTCGCGAGACATTTAGGGCCGCCCCTCTACAGTCGGAGTCTCTGTTCGGTGGCCGGTGTGCACAAGTGGCCGCGGCGGACTCGGCGGAGAGGCAGAGTCGTCAATTGGCTAGGTGGCAATTACCCCCTCCTAGAGCTGTTAACGCCCCATTTAGAGGTTGCAGGCATAGACCCAGTGCGGATAGAGATTTTTCTGGGAAACCTTCCGCATCTCAGGGAGCACCACCTCCAACACCTACTCCTGTTTTTAAGAAGCCGGTTCAGTTTCAGTTTCCTCGGGGTGGTAGAGGATGTAGGGGCAGGGGACGTGGTGTCTCCAACCGGAAGCCTCGAGGGGCTTCATTGTAGGGGTACGCGGCGCTCTTCTCGTTCGGGGGAGTGGAACATTCCTGACTCCTGCAGACCTGTAGGAGGCAGGTTGTCATGATATCTCCACGAGTGGGAGAAAATCACAGATTGCGGTTGGACCCTTCGTATCATAGAGAAGGGTTACCGCATTCCGTTTCATTCCACTCCCCCCTTCATGGCACACCTCTTCCATGTGTGCCCCCAAAGGGACCAAATCAAGAGGAATGCACTCCGGCTGGAAGTGCAATCCCTGTTTGAGAAGCAGGCTGTAGAAGAGGTCTTGGATGTGGCAACTCCAGGCTTCTACAACAGGCTCTTTTTGGCCCCGAAGAAGAACGGGAAGATGCGCCCCGTGTTGGACCTGTCCAGACTGAATCAGTTTGTACAGGTATACCATTTCAAGATGGAAACCACGAGGTCCATTCGGCACACCATCCAGGTGAACGACTGGGCGGTGTCCATCGATCTGAGGGATGCTTACCTCCATGTACCCATCGCTCGGCATTCACGCAAGTACCTGAGGTTCTCCCACGAGGGCAGGACCTTCCAGTTTCGGGTTCTTCCTTTCGGAATTTCAACAGCACCGCGCGTGTTTACCAAGCTGATGGAGGTGGTGGCAGCAGCCGCCAAGAGAGAGGGTGTCTCCCTCCTGCAGTATTTAGACGACTGGCTTCTCCACCAGCAGTCAAGAAGTTTACTATTGGAGAATCTTCACACGGTCTGGTCAGTGATCACGAGGCTGGGGCTTATCCCCAACCTACAGAAGTCAGAGCTTACTCCCGCGAAGGACTTCACCTACGTGGACTTCACCACGGGCATGAATTTTCTGACAGACCTGGGGGTGGTCAGGGTACCCACCGACAGGGTGCAAAGGATCTTGGTACGGGTGTTCTCAGTCCTGGATGCAGTAACCATGTCAGCCAGGGATATTCTGTCGTTGTTAGGGATGCTCGGGTCGGCAGCGGAGCTCGTTTCACTAGGTCGACTACTCATGAGGCCTCTACAAATCTACCTACTTTTTCCATTGGTGGCCACATGTATGTCCCCTGGATATGATGGTGCCCCTGACGAGGCATTTCAAGCGTCACCTCCGTTGGTGGGCCCGAGAGTCGCGTTACAGCGAGGGGTTTCCTATCGTACTACGCCCTCTGGAGCTATATCTGACGACGGATGCGTCAGAAGGGGGATGGGGAGCGCATCTGGAACCTCTGGGTTTGGCGCTTGCAGGTTCGTGGCCCCAGGAATCCGCAAACGACCACATCAACATGTTAGAGTTGAAGGCGGTGGCTCATGCCCTGGAACAGGTTCAGCATTTGGTATTAGGCAAATGCATCCTGGTATCATCAGACAACACCACGTAGTGGCTTATCTGAACAAGCAGGGCGGAACTCATTCGGTTCCGCTGTGCCTAGAGACAGGAAGTCTTACTTTGTGGCCTAGAGGTACCAGAAGTAATTTCTTCATTTGGTGTCAGGAATGTTCAATTTCGCTGACGGCCAGACACATCGCGGGCAAGGCGAACATCGTGGCGGACTATCTGTCCAGGGGACACATGCCCGTTCTCACAGAGTGGAGGTTGTCTCCAGAGGTAGCCAATGCTGTGATTCGCAGATGGGGAGGTCCGTGTCTGGATCTGTTCGCAACTTGTTTGAACAGTCAACTTCCGTGGTACGTCTCCCCAGTGCCAGACACAAGGGCATGGGCGATCGATGCAATGTCCTTCGGGTGGAACCAGGTGGACGGGTATGCATTTCCACCGTTTGTTCTGATTCCATTGGTTCTGCGGAAGATTCGGCAATCGGTCTGCCGAATCACTCTCGTAGCACCATACTGGCCAACGAGGAGTTGGTTCAACATCCTGTTGGATCTCCTGATGGAGTCCCCGGTGACATTACCGCTGACACCGAACCTTCTGTCACAACACGGGGGGCGAACTGTTCACCCAAACGTGCAGTACCTACACCTTCACGCATGGAGATTATCCGGTATCTCATCAGAAAGGATGGATTTTCTGCAGAGGCTGCCAAGACAATTGCACAGGCACGACGGCCATCAACATCAGCATGCTATGAGGCCAAGTGGAAGTTCTAGTGTGATTGGTGTATGCAGAGGGAGATTGATTTCAAACCCTCTATGGGACAGGTAGGCGATTTCCTTTTATATTTGTTTTATGACAGAGGAGTATCTGTATCCACCATTAAGGGCTACTTATCTGCTTTGGCCAGTTCCCTACGGTTCAGCCTACATACGGCCAAGGACATTGGATCAGATCCTGCATCTCGGATATGGTCAGTTTTTTCACGAAGAATAGACATATCAATCGTTCCGTGATACCTAGGTGGGATCTCTCCTGCGTGTTACTGTCTCCAACCAGAGCTCCCTTCGAACCAATGATTCAGGCCTCTCTGATCGACTGGTCTATTAAGACCTCCTTCCTTTTGGCATTCGCTTCTGCCAAGAGGAGAGGGGAATTGCACGCTTTGTCTATCGAGCATCAGAATTTAAAAGTATCTGACGAGGCTATTACTTTTTGCATGGAGTCGGGGTTCCTTCCCAAAACAGCCGTCCCAGGTCTAGCTCCCAGACCATTTGTGGTGCCCTCCATCTCTAAAGCGAACAATGCTTCATCGACGGACGCATTGCTTTGTCCAGTGTGTGCCGTCAAACACTACCTTTCCCTTACCCAGTCCATCAGGGGAGATCGTAAAAGGTTGTTTATCCCCTGTATGGGACAACAAGATGTCTCCAAGGCGACCATTTATAGATGGATCACATTGGCTATCAGCAGAGCTTACAGGGCGTTGCCGGCAAGGGAATTAACGGAACTTGGTATTAAGGCGCATGAGGTTAGAGCCCTGACGACTTCTTGGGCTTTTCAAAACAGAGTCCCTTTAACTCGAGTCATGCAGGCAGCGTCTTGGAAGTCTCATTCGACTTTTTAAAGTTTGTATATGCGTACGTTGTCCGCACATAGCTCCGATATCTATTCTTTGGACCCCCTTGTCGCTGCGGGAACCTTGATTCCGGCAAGGGGACCCGCGGAGTAGAGTGCCGAACAGTTTCCGGCTCCCTTTAAACCGGGCACAACATTAATTGTTTTTGTTGTGTATTTATACGGGTGTGTGTGTGTGTGAACGGGTGTATGGAGGTTTTTTCCCACTCAGGGTCAAGATAGGATTGTCGGGTTAGCCATTATGATTCGGAAGTACAACAGTCTCGGGCTAAGACGGTTTTCCTTCCGAAACCCCGAGTTGGGAGATAACCTTTGATCTATTAGAGATTCCCAGGGTAAACTCTGTGTAAAGTTGTATATTTTGGGATGATTACATGACGGTGTGGATTGTACGTTTCATGTATCCATAAGTGGTTAGGAAGTGTATTAGTGTTAGGACACAGACATCTACGGGTGGCATAACTTTAGTGTTGGATTAAACTGGCATAACTGTGACATGGACCAGTCAGTGACAGTGTATAGACACAGGTGGAAGACTCGGACCTATGACACCAAAAAAATGCCTATTAAAAAAATTCCCATTACCCCACCCACTTGGTCTCGTACATTACCATCTTATATAAATAAAGGTGGATAACATTGTGGCCATTATAGAAAGAGCCCTCTCGTTTCCGACTTGCACAAACACAATACACATCGATTAAATGTGTGATTTCTGTCGCTGGCAATCGATAAAGGTATTAGGTGTGTGAATATATTCACTTCAAATCGCTCTTTCCAGCATTTATTCAGTTATTCGCATTTTGTATACCCCATCCAAAGCGAAATTTGCGTGTACGAAAGAATCTCGCACAGAATCGGAGGCCGTCCGGCGTGGATTATCGGTCATATTTGACCAATAACTGATCGCCAGCTCAAACTAAAGTGGTGCACCATGACCATATACATTAGAAACTCCAACCATACAAAGTTCGTCCAATTGTGATCGTTCACCGATCTAAAAAACACCTTTTTTAGCTCACCTGAGCAAAGCTCATGTGAGCTATTCTTATGGCAAAGTGTCCGTCGTCCGTCGTCCGTGAACATTTTCAATCATCTTCTTCTCCCGAACTGCTGAGCCGATGTTGGTCAAACTTTACAGGGATGATATATGGGTGATGCCATTTCAGATTTGTTAAAATGAAGGTCATCGACAATCCAAGATGGCCGCCGTGGAAAAGTAGGTCAAATTATTAAAAAATCTTCTTCTCACGAACCGCCAGGCCGATTTTGACGAAACTGTATGAATGATCGATAGTTAATGCTGATTCAGATTTGTTCATATGGTGGCCCCTGGGTCAAAAATGGGCGTGGCACGAGGGGTCCAATATGGGTCAAATTTTATTTTTGACCGAATATGGTCATATAATATATCAAATCGAAGGTATCGACTAGTCGATCACTCTGGAGCATTTTTGTCTAAATCAGATGATTTTGTCATCCAAGATGGCCACCGAAAGGTAAAAAAGTTGTTATTTTACTAAAGATTTCAAACGTATTCTTCTTGTGAACTGCTTGGCCGATATTGGCCAAACTTAACTGTAATGGTCTGTGGGTGAAGCCTGTCCATTTTTGTTTTAAAATGGAGGTCATCACCAAATCCAAGATGGCCGCCGTTGAAAAGTAAAGGTCAAATTGTCAAAAAAATCTTCTTCTCACAAACCTCCAGGCCGATTTCGACGAAACTTGGTGTGAATGATTGATAGTTAACGCTGTGTCAGATTTGTTCATATGGTGGCCCCTGTGTCAAAAATGGGCGTGGCCTGAGGGGTCAACTAGGGGTCAAATTATACATTTTTTGTTTGCTCGAATATGGTCATATAATATATCAAATCGAAGGTATCGACTAGTCGATCACTCTGGAGCATTTTTTTGTCTGAATCAGATGATTTTGTCATCCAAGATGGCCACCGAAAGGTAAAAAAGTTGTTATTTTACTAAAGATTACAAATGTATTCTTCTTGTGAACTGCTTGGCCGATATTGGCCAAACTTAACTGTAATGGTCTGTGGGTGAAGCCTGTCAATTTTTGTTAAAATGGAGGTCATCACCAAATCCAAGATGTCCGCCGTTGAAAAGTAGGTCAAATTGTCAAAAAAATCTTCTTCTCACAAACCTCCAGGCCGATTTCGACGAAACTTGGTGTGAATGATTGATAGTTAACGCTGTTTCAGATTTGTTCATTTGGTGGCCCCTGTGTCAAAAATGGGCGTGGCCCGAGGGGTCAACTAGGGGTCAAATTAAATTTTTGCCCGAATATGGTCATATAATATATCAAATCAAAGGTAACGACTAGTCGATCACTCGGGAGCATTTTTTATCTAAATCAGATGATTTTGTCATCCAAGATAGCCACCGAAAGGTAAAAAAGTTGTTCTTTTACTAAAGATTTCAAACGTATTCTTCTTGTGAACTGCTGGCCGATATTGTCCCAACTTAACTGTTATGGTCTGTGGGTGAAGCCTGTCCATTTTTGTTAAAATGGAGGTCATCACCAAATCCAAGATGTCCGCCGTTGAAAAGTAGGTCAAATTGTCAAAAAAATCTTCTCACAAACCTCCAGGCTGATTTCGACGAAAGTTGGTGTGAATGATTGATATTTAACGCTGTTTCAGATTTGTTCATATGGTGGCATCTGGGTCAAAAATGGGCGCGGCCCGAGGGGTCAACTAGGGGTCAAATTATATTTTTGACCGAATAGGTTAGACACCACCAAATAGTTTTACTATATAATTTAACCGAATGCCATCCAATAAGGCCAGTCTCTCCTACTTTCACTATTCGTATGGATGCTGTGGGACCCACTTGTACATGACCTGCAGCCAGTCTGTACTGGTTCTGCATGAACTAAACAATAGGTTCACTTACTCCTAAGAAAGAAAAATCCAACCTTGTCATATCCTCCAATATTGTGTACATTTTTTGGCCACGGAAACTCCGTTTACATCAAGTGACCAACAGGGTCAGTGTTTTCTTTTAAATGCTACAAATATGCTGAAAACTGGTGTTGAAGGCACCCCAAAATGTTCCTCAAGTGAAACTGGGTAGTAATGGATCAAGATTTGCAAGCAAACGGTGTCTGTGACCTCAAAACACCCGCACTATTTTTTTATACCGGACTACTTTTGCATACACCCTGGGCGGTTTCGCACCATTTGGTGTCTTCTAACCTATAAGTGTACCAGTCCCACTACAAATCATTCTACAATATTCACTATTCAAAAAGTAGCTTCTATTCCTGGATACAGTACCAAGTTTGGAGCAAATATCTCAAATGGTTGTCACACAGCAGCTGTGTAACTCCACCATGTGACTGTCCACATTCTGCCTTAATTTGAGCTACTACAGAACTATGGAGAATTTAAATAGATCATGAATTAAAAGCACAAATCTCCATAAAATCACATAACATTACCCTAAATAGTGTTATAGCTAACCATTCTACATATACAGACTCATCACTGAAACTATACCAACATGTATGCCACTCTGGAATGGTCGACAGACAAAAGGGTACTGGCTTGGAACGGTCAGTCAAGAAATTTGCTTTATAGCACAGGAGGAAAGGAAAAACAATGTTTTCTGAGTACTAGTGTCTTGGTACTATACCGATATGCGAAAACAATACACTTACGCCTAATTTTGGCAAATTTTGGAACAGCGTCGCGATGTCGCGCCACTTTCCATAACTTCTTAATTGTCCATCAGCAAGCCAATATCAATGAAAAAAAATGAAAAACACACTATAATCACTGTTTCGGTGTATATTTCTGTCACATTCCAAGCCCAATCACCTACAGGTAATTTGCATACACTGGTTTATTATATTTCACTAAATAAAGCTGAGAAATCAAGATTTTAGAAGATTTTGAAGCCGATAACTGTCCGTCTGAGATACAAAAAGAACAAATATGTTGCATCGCGGAGTCCGCTCGATTATTCTTGTCGCAGTAACTTTAAATTATGTTCCCAGAGACATAGCTACAAGAAACATAAACTTCCAACTTCAAATTCTACAAACAAACATATCTCACATAGGGCCTAGGCACACCTTATAAGTGTACCAGTCCCACTACAAATCATTCTACAATATTCACTATTCAAAAAGTAGCTTCTATTCCTGGATACAGTACCAAGTTTGGAGCAAATATCTCAAATGGTTGTCACACAGCAGCTGTGTAACTCCACCATGTGACTGTCCACATTCTGCCTTAATTTGAGCTACTACAGAACTATGGAGAATTTAAATAGATGATGAATTAAAAGCACAAATCTCCATAAAATCACATAACATTACCCTAAATAGTGTTATAGCTAACCATTCTACATATACAGACTCATCACTGAAACTATACCAACATGTATGCCACTCTGGAATGGTCGACAGACAAAAGGTACTGGCTTGGAACGGTCAGTCAAGAAATTTGCTTTATAGCACAGGAGGAAAGGAAAAACAATGTTTTCTGAGTACTAGTGTCTTGGTACTATACCGATATGCGAAAACAATACACTTACGCCTAATTTTGGCAAATTTTGGAACAGCGTCGCGATGTCGCGCCACTTTCCATAACTTCTTAATTGTCCATCAGCAAGCCAATATCAATGAAAAAAAATGAAAAACACACTATAATCACTGTTTCGGTGTATATTTCTGTCACATTCCAAGCCCAATCACCTACAGGTAATTTGCATACACTGGTTTATTATATTTCACTAAATAAAGCTGAGAAATCAAGATTTTAGAAGATTTTGAAGCCGATAACTGTCCGTCTGAGATACAAAAAGAACAAATATGTTGCATCGCGGAGTCCGCTCGATTATTCTTGTCGCAGTAACTTTAAATTATGTTCCCAGAGACATAGCTACAAGAAACATAAACTTCCAACTTCAAATTCTACAAACAAACATATCTCACATAGGGCCTAGGCACACCTTATAGGTTAGACACCACCAAATAGTTTTACTATATAATTTAACCGAATGCCATCCAATAAGGCCAGTCTCTCCTACTTTCACTATTCGTATGGATGCTGTGGACCCACTTGTACATGACCTGCAGCCAGTCTGTACTGGTTCTGCATGAACTAAACAATAGGTTCACTTACTCCTAAGAAAGAAAAATCCAACCTTGTCATATCCTCCAATATTGTGTACATTTTTTGGCCACGGAAACTCCGTTTACATCAAGTGACCAACAGGGTCAGTGTTTTCTTTTAAATGCTACAAATATGCTGAAAACTGGTGTTGAAGGCACCCCAAAATGTTCCTCAAGTGAAACTGGGTAGTAATGGATCAAGATTTGCAAGCAAACGGTGTCTGTGACCTCAAAACACCCGCACTATTTTTTTATACCGGACTACTTTTGCATACACCCTGGGCGGTTTCGCACCATTTGGTGTCTTCTAACCAATATGGTCATATAATATATCCAATCCAAGGTATCGACGAGACGATCACTGGAGCATGTTTTGCCAAAATCAGATGATTACGTCATCCAAGATGGCCACCGACAGGTCAAAAGGTTGTTCTTTTACTAAAGATTTCAAAGGACTTCTTCTTGTGAACTGCTTGGCAGATATTGACCAAACTTAACTGAAATGGTTTGTTGGTGAAGCCTGTTCATTTTTGTCAAAATGGAGGTCATCACCAAATCCAAGATGTCCGCCGTTCAAAAGTAGGTCAAATTGTCAACAAATCTTCTTCTCACAAACCTCCAGGCCGATTTCGACGAAACTTTGTATGAATGATCGATAGTTAACGCTGATTCAGATTTGTTCATATGGTGGCCTCTGGGTCAAAAATGGTCATGGCCCGAGGGGTCAAATAGGGGTCAAATTTTATATTTGACCGAATATGGTCATTTTATATATCAAATCGAAGGTATAGCAGTCAATCACATGCACTTTCGCAATATATGTTAGATCAGAAGGTACCAACAAATTCTGTGGAACAATTGAAGTTGTAAGTGAAGAGTCTTTGTGAAATCAAGATGACCACTATGGAGGCTTTTAGGTGAGCGATACAGGCGCATTTGGGCCTCTTGTTCTACTTTCATTCATGATTCGCGTACTATCAGATTATGTCTTCCGGAATCCCGAAATAGGTTGAATGACGTCATTACAGTTTAGATTTAGCCAATCAGAGATGTTCTTTACATATACGCTTCCGGTTGTATTATGGAAGATGGTGCATTGACCCGGTTCCAGATAATGAACGAAATTAGACAAAAAAGTGTTTTTTGGATTGGTGAACGATCACAATTAGACGAACTTTGTATGGTTGGAGTTTCTAATGTATATGGTCATGGTGCACGTCATTTGTTTGAGCTGGCGATCAGCTATCGGCCAAATATGACCGATAATCCACGCCGGACGGCCTCCGATTCTGTGTGAGATTCTTTCGTACACGCAACTTTCGCTTTGGATGGGGTAATCAAAACGCGAATAACTCAATAAATACTTGAAACAGCGATTTGAAGTGAGTATATTCACACACCTAATACCTTTATCGATTGCCAGAGACATAGTTCAAACATTTAATCGATGTTTATTGTGTTTGTGCAAATCGGAAAAGAGAGGGCTCTTTCTATAATAGCCATATTTATAACCACCTTTCTATAAATAGAAGATGGTAATGTACGAGACCAAGTGGGTGGGGTAATGGGATTTTTTTAATAGGCATTTTTTTGGTGCCATAGGTCCGAGTCTTCCACCTGTGTGTATAGAGACTCCTACAATGACAGTTGCTTCGATGTGGAGTTCTGCCAAACAGTGTCGTTGTTGGACCAGATTCGGGGAAGGTCCAGGATGTACCGGCGGTATGACGCAATCCACTCATTCCACTGGTCGACTGTACAGATTGGGGACTCGTTCTTCTGCCATAAGAAGTAGGGGACCCAGCTCACGACTTTAGATAAGTTGACTATGGTTCGTGTGGCACCTCTAGGTCTCCAGACGTAGAGATGTTACATGTAGTTTTATTCTGTTCTAGTTCTCATTGCCAAGTATCTTTTCTTATTAAGATGTTTGTGTCACACCTTACCTCCCTCCTAGGAGACAAATTCTAGCAGACATAACTGAGGTAAGGTGTGACACAAAAATCACAATTTTTTGGTAAAATTTGTTTTTGTTATATACTTACATGTACCTCAGTTATGTATCTTGAGTCCCACGGTCCCACGGTCCCACCTCCCTTCCCCGCTTTCAGGTGCTTTTCTATCCATGACAGCAAGGAGGTGGTTACAGGTAGAGTGCGCATGCGCAAAGGTATACTTAACAGTATATACTATATGGTAGACAATACTTGGTAATTCTCGATTTTTTAATTCCGGATGAGGTAAGTATATAACAAAAACAAATTTTACTAAAAAATTGTGATTTTGCTTCTGTTTTCATGGAGCGCATTGATATTTCATACATGCATTCATCTTAATATGCTATATTATGCTACAGCAAACCCACGACCCACCTTGCAACATTGACCCCAATGTCAAGGTCCACCTCACGCCCCTTAACCCAAGGGCAAGTTATATAATATTCATGTTTGTTATGCAACTGTTCCAAGTTTGAGTGAAGGCTGCCAACAGGCGAGCTTCGTTGTCTTCTGACAACTCTTGTTTTCATTTGTATTTATGTCTTTTGTTTTGCAAATACAATTTAACCCTTTGTCCGATTGGATCAGCTGTCATCTTCAGCACTCAATCTCATTGTCAATTTTGTTTTAATGTGTTGCGTCTGTTCTGCAAATACATATTTTCTCTCGGCCAAATGTAGTATTTTCGGGACAAAATAATCCCGTACATGTAACAGTATCGAAATGCACAACGAACCAAAAATACAATATTCCCACATGTACATTTGTATTTCATGTTTTGCTATAAACATAAAATTAACTCTAAAGTTGAGTTGCAAATACATTGTATAATAAATAATGGAATTATATTATTAATGCAATACATGTACTATCTGTTTATACGCCCGTTCGAAAAAAATAATAGAGGACGTATTTGTATTCACCGTATACGGGCGGGCCGGCGGGCCATGGACACAGCTTGTCCACGGAATAACGGAGTGCTACTTGACGGACCGTGACCAACTTAGGCATGCATGTTTATCACGGCAAGACTAAGACCTCTATTGATTTTCAAAAGTTGCTGATGACTTATCTCCCCCTGGTGGACAGTTTTTTAATTTTCGCATTATGTAACCTTTTCCACGCAATAATTCAAGTTCCATTTGACACATCTGAACCACCAAATTCAGCATACATGTTTATCACGGCAATACGAAGAATCACATTTCAAAACTATCGAATTATCTATGTCCCCTTGTTGGCTATTTTTTACGTTCGCCTTCTATGTCATTTTCCATGCAATAACGCAAGTTATGCTTCGGTATACATATGCAAGAGGGAATTTTCCAAAACAAAATAATGAGCTATTTCCGCGCTTAATGTGAGCTATTGTTACCGCAATGTGTCCGTCGTCCGTCGTCGTCGTCGTCGTCGTCGTCGTCCGTGAACATTTTCAAACGTCTTCTCCTCGGTAACCATTGAGCCTATAGTCACCAAACTTCATGGTCATGGTCCTTAGGTAGGGGGATTACACAATTGTTAAAATGATGTCATTACGTAATCCAAGATGGCCGCCGTCTAAAAATAGCACAAATTCTTCAAAAATCTTCTTCTCAAGAACCGCCAACCGGATTTCGACAAAACTTGGTAGGAATGATCAATGTACAATGCTCTTTCAAATGTTAAAATGGTGACCCCGGGGTCAATCAAAGTACTGAAAGTACTGAACATAGGGTACTACAAGATTAAACTAGATTGATTGCTTGATTGATTGCTGGTGTTACAGTTTCATTAACCCTTAAAGGTACATGCCCACTCAGTAGGTACAAAATGTTCTTTACATCAGAGACATCATCTGAGACATTTCCTGGCAAAATAAACATTCATGCGCCATTATCCCACGTACTGATTGGCATTATTATACATGTTATATCAGACGTAAATTTACACACTGATATGAGGGGCGATAACCGTGTTTGCTTAAAATGTTAACGGACATTACTCTTTAATCTCTGTATTTATTTTATGATGTGCAATGATCATACTTTAAAATCTGTCGAAAATATTATTTTTTCAGGTGACGCATTTCTTTAGTATAAATAATTAAAACATATCATGCCTCATTTGCATATGAACATAGCCTGATACCACCGCGCGTGTCACTATCAGTAAAATAAATATTACTAAATGATTATATCTGTTATAGCGGGCACTTGTAACGTTTAGAAACTTGTTAGATTTTTTTGTCGTATTTCAGTACTTGCAGTGTTATTACTGTCATTAATGTGTTCCCTGACTAAGTTATCACCTTAAATACTGACTTATTGACCCCCTTCCATGAACGTAGAATTGACACTCATGTTGGCGTGTATTGGCCACCATAGGACAAATGTCAATCAGGCCGAATTCAGGAATGTCACTAAAATCCACTGTAGATCCATCTGATAGAGAGAGAGAATGAGGATTAAACATCAGTTAGACCTACACGTGCGAGTTTTGTTTCGCACAGGTGTCGGGTGAGTTTAAAAATAGGCTGTCGGAAGGTCAAACTTGATGTAGTTTGTGTGTTAAACGCGTCGCTTGTTTTCGGAGAGTATTCGGTAGGGGAGTTAACTCTGTTACTAAATTTAGCGATGACCGCACGATTTGTGCTGCAAATGGGGGCAAATCACGCGCAACAAAATAATCGATGTATTTTTGTACGTAGAACAACCGTTGTTGATATTGTGCAGTGCAAGTTTTTCATAATATTATTTTCAATTAGTGGTTGCGTATGCCAGTTAAACGTTTAGTAACACAATGCATTTTGTTGTTATGGTTATTCCAAGATATCACTACGGACGTGCCCATCGAGGGGATCTGGGGCGTGGCTAACTGTCCGACGCGATTCTAAGTTGTCAATCACAGGCGTCCGCACCACGGGGGGTCGTGGGCGGGCCAAACGATCCCGCTCGATCGCAATACATACGGATACACATGTACCCTATGTAAAAATGGGCATGTCCTGTGGGGTCAAATTGGGGTCAAATTTTATTTTTGACCGAATATGGTCATGTCAAATTGAAGGTACATGTATCAATGAGGCAATCACTCTGGTACATTTTTTGTCGAAATCGGATGGTTATGTCATCCAAGATGGCCGCCGAAAGGTCAAAAGGGTGTTCTTTTATTAGAGATTTCAAAATTCTTCTTTACATGAACCGCTTGGCCCATGGTAGCCAAACTTAAAAGTTATGGTCCATGGGTGCAACCTTTTCAGATTTGTTAAAATGGAGGTCATCGCTAATCCAAGATGGCCGCCGTCTAAAAATAGCATAAATTCTTAAAAAATCTTCTTCTCATGAACTGCTAGCCGGATTTCAACAAAACTTGGTAGGAATGATCGATGTACAATGCTCTTTCAATGTTGTTAAAATGGTGACCCCGGGGTCAAAAATGGGCGTGGCCCGTGGGGTCAAATTGGGGTCAAATGTTAGTTTTGACCGAATATGGTCATGTTATATATCAAATCGAAGGTATCAACGAGGTGATCACTCTGGTACATTTTTTGTTGAAATCGGATTGTTATGTCATCCAAGATGGCCGCCGAAATGTCAAAATGTTCTTTTATTAGAGATTTCAAAATTCTTCTTCACATGAACCTCTTGGCCCATGGTTGCCAAACTTAAAAGTTATGGTCCATGGGTGAAGGCTTTTCAGATTTGTTAAAATGGAGGTCATCGCTAATCCGAGATGGCCGCCGTCTAAAAATAGCATAAATTCTTAAAAAATCTTCTCATGAACCGCTTGCCGGATTTTGACGAAAATTGGTAGGAATGATTGTTGTACAATGCTCTTTCAAAGTTGTTAAAATGGTGACCCCGGGGTAAAAAATGGGCGTGGCCCGTGGGGACAAATTTTATTTTTGACCGAATATGGTCATGTTATATATCAAATCGAAGGTATCAATGAGGCGATCACTCTGGTACATTATTTGTCAAAATCGGATTGTTATGTCATCCATGATGGCCGCCGAAATGTCAAAAGGTCGTTCTTCTTTTATTGAGATTTCAAAATTCTTCTTCACATGAACCGCTTGGCCCATGGTAGCCAAACTTAAAAGTTATGGTCCATGGGTGATGCCTTTTCAGATTTGTTAAAATGGAGGTCATCGCTAATCCAAGATGGCCGCCATCTAAAAATAGCATATATTCTTAAAAAATCTTCTCATGAACTGCTGGCCGGATTTCGACGAAACTTGGTAGGAATGATCGATTTACAATGCTCTTTCAAAGTTGTGAAAATGGTGACCCTGGGGTCAAAAATGGGCGTGGCCCGTGGTGTGAAATTGGGGTGAAATTTTATTTTTGACCGAATATGCTCATGTCATATATCAAATTGAAGGTATCGATGAGGCGATTGCTCTGGTGCAATCGGATGATTATGTCATCCATGATGGCCACCAAAATGTCCATTTATTCAAGATTTTTAACGTCTTTTTCTCAGGAACCACATGCTGGACAAACTTCATAGGAAGTTAAGATCCTTGGGTGAAGCATTTTCAAATTTGGTAAAATGAGAGTCATCACTTAATCCAAGATGACCGCCATCTAAAAATAGCACAATTTTTTTAAAACACATGAACTCAATTTCACATTCTCCTCTGGTGTTCATGGAGTCAGGTGAGCGAATTAGGGCCATCATGGCCCTCTTGTTAATTTTCGCGTTCTGTATCTTTGTCCTCGTGATCACAATTTCTACTTGTTTATTATGGCAAGAAAAAGAACCCTATTGAGTTTCTTATTTTTTTCCATTGTGTTATCTCCCCTCGTTTACTGGCTATGCCTCGACGAGCGTATATTATGGCCTACGGTACTCTTATTTTATGTTATGCATTAGCCGTAACATATTGGCATGTATTGGTAGATCAGAACATAGATGGTGTTTCATTTGGCTGTACATGTCTGTATTTTACAGGAGACGATGAAATGTGCGAGATTGACCAAGAACCAAAGAAGGACAAGACTACGGCACTACGTAGACAACTTCTGCCAGCTCTGCCTAAAGTTCCATCACTTCATGGAATCGACCCCGTTAACCCAACCTAAACTGACAATAGCTGTTGACAAGATTGTCACAATCAATATTTTGTTGTAACTGTATTTCTGTTCAACCGAGATAGTAATGTTCTATTCTATTGCTGATGAAAGCAATACCGTTTTACTCCAAATGCTGCTGTTGTGTATGGAAGCATCCTGATGCCAATGCTAAAATATATTTATATCCTAATTAGGAGATACTATCTCCTAATGGAGATACTAACTCCTAATTAGTAGATATTAACTCCTGATTAGGAGATACTGAGTCATAATTGGGAGTTTTTATCTCCTAATTAGGACTTAGTGTCACCTAATTAAGGAGATTTTTTAGCATTGACACATATATTAATTCCTAATTAGGAGATTGTAAGTCATAATTAGGAGATACTAACTCATAATTAGGAGATACTAAGTCCTAATTAGGAGATAATAGGTCCTAATTAGCAGTTGCTATCCAATTAGGAGATAAAAATACTTCATTGGCACCAGGATGCTTCCATAGTTGTGTCATGCCGATTTAAATAAAACAAATCACCAAATGTGGCTAAGTTAATGTTTTTACATTTCAGCAACGTTCTCTCGTTTTAGAGTTCATGTAGCACTATTTTACATTGTATGAACATGTGGTCGTAATGACGTTATTTAGGAACATGTTCTTGACATGCAGTGTGTGATTTTACGTTGTGATCTGTACTTCAAGGAAACTTTGAACATATGTAAAATTAAAAATCACTATGTGAAATTTTATGTCAATGAATGTTTTCATACAATGTAACATCACTACTTCAAATCTACGCCAATAACACGTTTCTGGATAACGCTGCACCAACGTTAAAATTATGACAATGTTACAACGTAAACTCACTACATGAAATCTACGACAGGAAAACTTTCTTAAAATATGTTGTACCAACGTTATTATGCTAACTCTTCAGGAATGTTGTTGCACAACGTAAATTCCCTACGTTTTGTCAATGTCATTATGCCAACGTTTTCTGAATGTTGTCATAAAACGTAAAATCCCTAAGTGAAATCTACGTGAGGAAAACTTTACCAATTTATGTTGTACCAACATCAGTATGCCAACGTCTTGTGAATGTTGTATTAAAACGTACAATCACTACGTGAAATGAACGACAGGAACTCTTTCCTAATTACGTTGTTCCAACGTCGGTATGCCAATGTTTTGGGTATGTTGTCTTAAAACGTAAAATAACTACGTGAACTCTACGACAGGAAAACTTTCCTGAAGTACGTTGTACCAACATCATTATGAAAACGTAATGTGAATGTCGTCATAAAACGTATAATTACTACGTGAAATATACGACAGGAAAACTTTCCTGCAGTACGTTGTTACAACGTCATGATGAAAACGTCTTGTGAATGTCGTCCTAAAACGTATAATTACTACGTGAAATATACGACAGGAAAACTTTCCTGCTTGTTACAACGTCATGATGAAAACGTCTTGTGAATGTCGTCATAAAACGTAAAATCACTACGTGAAATCTATGACAGGAACACTTTCCTGGAGTACGTTGTACAAAACGTACAATCACTACGTGAAATGAACGACATGAACTCTTTCCTAATTACGTTGTTCCAACGTCGGTATGGCAATGTTTTGGGTATGTTGTCTTAAAACGTAAAATAACTACGTGAACTCTACGACAGGAAAACTTTCCTGAAGTACGTTGTACCAACATCATTATGAAAACGTAATGTGAATGTCGTCATAAAACGTATAATTACTACGTGAAATATACGACAAGAAAACTTTCCTGCAGTACGTTGTTACAACGTCATGATGAAAACGTTTTGTGAATGTCGTCCTAAAACGTATAATTACTACGTGAAATATACGACAGGAAAACTTTCCTGCAATACGTTGTTACAACGTCATGCAGAAAACGTCTTGTGAATGTCGTCATAAAACGTAAAATCACTACGTGAAATCTACGACAGGAACACTTTCCTGGAGTACGTTGTACCAACGTAATTATGAAAACGTCTTGTGAATGTCGTCATAAAACGTAAATTCACTACGTGAAATCTACGACCGGAAGACTTTCACGAAGTACGTTGTACCAACGTCATTATGAAAACGTCTTGTGAATGTCGTCATAAAACGTAAAATCACTACGTGAAATCTACGACAGGAAAACTTTCCTGAAGTACGTTGCTACAGTCATTATGAAAACGTCTTGTGAATGTCGTCATAAAACATAAATTCACTACGTGAAATCTACGACAGGAAAACTTTCCTGAAGTACGTTGTACCAACGTCATTATGACAACGTCATGAGAATGTCATCATAAAACGTAAAATCACTACGTGTAATCTACGACAGAAAAACTTTGCTGAAGTACGTTGTTACAGCGTCATTATGACAACATCTTGTGAATGTCGTAATACAAACGTAAAATCACTACGTGAAATCTACCACAAGAAAACTTTCCTGAAGTACGTTGTACCAACGTCATAATGAAAACGTCTTGTGAATGTCGTCATAAAACGTAAAATCACTACGTGTAACCAATCGAGTTCAGCTACTGTAGTGACACTGTTAATATAACTTGATTTATGACGAATGACGAGAAACTATATCCGTACTTACCTTCAGGGGCATCCTTTAGGATGACCAGGATCGTCGAGATACAACAGATTATACAGCGTGGGGGAGAGACGCGGACGGGCCATGCCAAAAAATATAGGCGAGCAGTCAATATAGTCGAGGGGGTGAGCATGGTACCATGTTAGCCTCAGCTTCCGTTGTAAGCTTCCGTTGTAAGCGGCGTGGGGAGTGTGTCTTTATTATCAACAATCGTCGCTGCGCCGGTCGCGGTGGCCTTGAGTGCGATAGCGGCGAGGGCGGGACTGCTTTGCATAACGGCCAGACTCGTGGGTCGTCGAAAACACGACCGAATAGCGGTTCTCTCGAGGTCATGCCCCGTGCAGGCACCGGGGCGGGATCAACTGATCCTGAGAATAGTGCTGCAGTAGCCATTGCTTGTCATAAAAGGCGACTAAACTGGCTTAACGATTGGGTTCATACTTTCCGGAACCCACTATACCGGATTTGGCCCTCATGTACATTTTTGGCTTTCTTGTATGTGAGAGTTGAGTCGGGCTATGCCCCATATATAAAAGTAAGATTAGCGCTAATCCTATTACTTTTAGGGGATGGGATATATGATGCTGGTGTGGCGAGGGCCTGGCACCAGATCAGGTTGTTCTAATTTCAGGACTGAATATATATTTTGATTGTAAATATTGAGTTCTGAAGTTGGGATTTACCCCCCTTGGACAGGTGGATATGGGACTCGACCCCGTTGACCCGTCTGCGTGTAGACTCCCTGAGGCTTGTACCTCTATGTCAGAAAAGCGGACGTTAAACCCTATTCACTCAATCACTCTCTCGAGGTCTAAGAAAAACAGTATCGACGTTATCGTGTCGAAAGCGATAGCCGACAACGATATATCAGATAGCGAGTTCAAACTGGTAGTGGAAGAGATTACCAGGTACCAGCGAGTTCAAACTGGTAGTGGAAGAGATGGCCAGGTACCAGGAGTTAAAGGGCACGATCCTGTCCAAGGCCCGACCACAAATTCTCGCGGACGAAGACATAAAAAAATCGTCATGGAGGGGAGGGCCGACGAGAGAAAAAATCTCATCGCCCGTCTCGGGACGTGATATGCTTATTCGTGTGTCTGCAGCGGCAGGAGATCCTTCCACCATACAGTCTAGCCGTTCCGACGGCCCCGCCATACGGAACATAAAACTGTTTCGGGTCCCGTTACACCACCGTGATTATGTCACCCACCGAACACCATACTTATCAATAACCGCAAACTGTCCGTACCGGGAAGTAATCGTGTTACCGTGTGCCGCAGTCACGTCTCTCATATATAGTGTATCTGGATACTTTGTCGCATGTGGTTAGCGCCGAGTTTAATAAAATCGTGTATACGTTATAGTTTACACGTAACCTCGATAAGGCGAACTACACTCGGCTATAAATACACACATGTTCATAACCCGTGTAATTGGAACATTGTCGTCTGCTGATATTAAAAAGGGTGGTCCAGTTAGATATGACCAGCCTATTATTATTTTATTTTTCTGGGTGTCCCCCGATATAGACAAGCGGCGGTCGGATAGGAACGCCATTGCCGTTTCTTTTATGACCATGAATTACCGTGTTTTACCCGTGAAATCGAAATCCATCTTACACCCGTGAAATACCAGATGCGACCGTGAAATATCGATTTCGAAAAGTTACAGTTTTGCCGAACTACTTTCTTAGGCTCCGCCCAACTGCATGATTATGTCCCTTGCACACCTGCGATTAGCTCCGTTGCTGGATGCACCGAGCAGCATTTGTTATCTGCTACCGTAGGAGGAAGGAGGAAATCGCGGAAATGGACAATTTGCTTTCGCAAATGGATACGAATTAAACATGAGGACCCTCAAATAACACCATTGCCCTACATTTAGCATGTTTAGTAAAACAAAAAGAGTAATGGTAATCAAAATAACAAATAAAACGTCTTAAAATATCCAGCAATCTTCATTATTAGCCGATCTATGGCTATATATTGGTTATCCATTGGTTTGTGAAAAAGTTTGTAACCACCCTTTTCTCCTATATTCGGTAATCTACAAACGCGAACTTTTTTGTATCACTTCCAAATTACATCAACCGGATAATTTTTTCATTTTTGGCCATTATCTCTGTGAAAACTTTAAATATAGCGAAATAACACAATTTGGCTATAAATAAACGTTTTCACTACAAGAGTTCGGTAAACTAAAGTTAGGCGGTTTGCAATTTGGCTATAAATAAACACTAAAGTTGGGCGGTTTGCCTTCTAGTCCAGGGGCAAGTGTAGGTATATATATATATATAAGATTCCTGCACCTCGTGTTAATTTATGGCACCCGGTGTTTTTTATAAACTTGAATGTATAAGGTTTCCAAAAAATCCGGGTGCCATTTTTTAAACCAAGTTGAAGGTCATTTCAGGGTCATTGAACTTTATGCTTGACGGAAGTCGAAAATTGCCAATATATGAGCAAATAGGTCATGGTCCTTAACTTGGAAATTGGTGTAAGTTGTTAAAAAACATTTCTGATGAATATATTAAAGAATTTACGTAAACTACACTAATATTCAGTATATAATTATCATATTTTCAAGATGGCCGCCAAAAATCGGGTATTTATGAGATTCCGGTTGACTTGCTACATCTTTGTGTAATTCTAAGCGCCTTCACCGATATTCAAAGGTTAATTCTTTCAACTGGAATAATATTGTTTACATTTGACTACCATAAGTATTGCTATGATCAGATATTAATGATAGCTAACTATAACTGGGAGAATTTGGTTGGGGAGGAAATCAACACTTCTCTCACTTTTCCCTGAGATTCCGTAACTACTAAAATGTGGACATATATTGAACCTTGATTTGATCGGCTAATAACATCATGCTCTGCATGACTTTTCATTCTTGATCTTGAAATTCTCTGTGATGAATCCGGTGCTTGTATCTATGTTTGTAACATAACTGTTCTACTTTATATTCAAAAGAACAGTCGCCCCAAGAACAGACATTTGCAACCTGTACGACAATGTTGACATTTTCTGTGTAATCCATGGAATTCCATTAGAATTGTTGATCTTCTTTCTTGATCTTAAAATTCTCCGTGATGAATCAGGTGCTTGTATCTATGCTTATGACACAACTATTCTACTTTATATTCAAAAGAACTTTCGCCCCAAGAACGGACATTTGCAACCTGTACGACAACGTTGACATTTTCTGTGTAATCCATGGAATTCCATTAGAATTGTTAATCTTCATTCTTGATCTTGAAATTCTCCGTGATGAATCCGGTGCTTGTATCTATGCTTGCGACACAACTGTTCTACTTTATATGCAAAAGAACAGTCGCCCCAAGAACGGACATTTGCAACCTGTACGACA
Organism: Conchocele bisecta; assembly: GCA_029237695.1. Lineage (NCBI taxonomy): Eukaryota > Metazoa > Mollusca > Bivalvia > Lucinida > Thyasiridae > Conchocele > Conchocele bisecta. Next base: position 58,711,814 of record CM055278.1, on the reverse strand, counting down.
ACGTTGACATTTTCTGTGTAATCCACCAGAGCGACACTGAAATATTTTTCTGAATTCTGTCATTTATCCTAAATCTCTATATTACAGTAGTCAGAGAAAAGCATGTCAAATTTAACTCTGAATGCTAGTGGTGAAAATAACCTCCAAATATATCGTGAACTTTCATTATTTTCAGAGAGCAATAAGTAAACAAACATCATCTTGACTAGTTGCGAACCGTAACTTGCAATCTACTCCCGTACCGTCCGTAGCCACAGTTATGATTCCACTCGTAGGCCTTCTCTGCAGAATAGCGAATCAGGTCTGATTCGCACTTTATCAGTTAATTGTGAAATATTTTTATTAGCCGATATTTATAGATCGGCTAATATATTGGTCATCCATCGAATTCTGAAAAATTTGTAGCAAATTTGTACATGGAATACTAGTGTGCATACAGACACCATACTTGGACAACCTTTTCTCATAGGGATGTACATCAATAACCCCTGATCTATTTTTGACATTGACCTACATTTCTTCTTCAATTACTTAGTTATTTCCCCTTGTTTAAGGTTTTTAGTCTAGCTTGTATATGGAATATTCCTGGCCCTACACCCACCATACTTGGACAACTTCATCTCCTAGTGATGTACATCAACAGCCACTGACCTATAATTGACCTTGACCTACATTTAACTTTGAATTACTTAGTTAATTCCCCTTGGTTAAGGTTTTTAGTCAAGCTTGTACATGGAAATACTAATTGTGCATACTAACACCATACTTGGACAACCTTTTCTCATAGCGATGTACATCAATAACCCCTGATCTATATTTGACCTTGACCTACATTTCCTCTTGAATTACTTACTTAATTCTCCTTGGTTAAGGTTGTTGGTCAAGCTTGTAGATGCAATACTCCTGGCCCTACACCAACCATACTTGGACAACTTCATCTCCTAGTGATGTACATCAATAATCCCTGACCTATATTTGACCTTGACCTACTTTTATCCTTGGATTACTTTCTTATTTCCCCTTGGTTAAGGTTTTTAGTCAAGCTTGTATATGGAATATTCCTGGGCCTACTTGCAAAACTTCATCTCCTAGTGATCTACATCAATAATCCCTGACCTATATCTGACATTGACCTACATTTAACCTTGAATTACTTACTTAATTTCCCTTCGTTAAGGTTTTTGTCGCGCCCGCTTGCGGAAAGCGCGATATAGTCGGCACTTTGGCGTACGTACCTACGTACGTACGTACGTACGTATGTGTGTCCGGTTAAAGTTTTTGGTTCTGTTGTTTGGTTAAGTTTTTTGGTTAAAGTTTTTGGTTAAGTTCTTTGGTTAAAGTTTTTGGTTAAGGTTTTTGGTTAAAATTTTTGGTTAAGTTTTTTGGTTAAGTTTTTTGGTTAAAGTTTTTCGTTATACTATATCTCTGCAACTGCTTTGCCCATTGCCTTGAAACTTCACATGGGTGTTTATCATCATCTATATTTTCATTCTACCCCCCTCCCGTGCGGCCCCTGTGCCCAATGTCAAGGTCAAATTACTTTGAAGTTTTTGGTTAAGTTCTTTGGTTAAAGTTTTTGGTTAGATTTTTTGGTTAAAGTTTTTCGTTATACTATATCTCTGCAACTGCTTTGCCCATTACCTTGAAACTTCACATGGGTGTTTAGCGTCAGCTATATTTTCATTCTACCCCCCTCCCGTGCGGCCCCTGTGCCCAATGTCAAGGTCAAATTACTTCGAAGTTTTTGGTTAAGTTTTTTTCCCGCCCACTTGCGGAAAGCGCGATATAGTCGGCACTTTGGCGTACGTACGTACGTACGTACGTGTGTCCGGTTAAAGTTTTTGGTTAAGTTTTTTGGTTAAAGTTTTTCGTTATTCTATTTTTTTTTTAGTGTCCATGACTCGCCACAAGGCGCGACATGCAGGCCGCGGCCATCTAGTTAGTCAACCTTGGTTAAGGTTTTTATGTAGGCCGCGGCCTACATTTAACCTTGAATTACTTTCCCTTGGTTAAGATTTTTAGTCAACCTTGGTTAAGGTTTTTATGCAGGCCGCGGCCACCTTGTTTGTCAAGCTATGTGTACATCGACAACCCTCGTAGTCGAGCTATGCTGTTCTCCTACAGCTCTTGTTAAATGACCAGTGCGCACATTAAAAAAACGTAATTGACTATTTAAACGCGTTGCGTATTTAAATCATTGGAAGGCGTGCAGTTCAATCGAGTTTGTGCGGCCGTTGAACGTAAGCTTCGAGTCGATTTAAACCATTTAAATCGATAAACAAGGGATAAACAAGTGACAACGTTATCAAGGCCAATCTGGGCATGTGCCTGAATACGCATGACGTCAATTCGACTGGTACATTTTGTTGAGTACGTTAATTAATGGTCGCTTTGTTAAGTAAGATTTGTATTCGACTGGACTGGTGAATGGGATATCCCTTTGCTAAAAATATGTTTCTGCATGCCTAACTAATATCATGACCGTAGCTCCGTGTTATTATTATATTACATTTCCGTAAACTGTGTTGACAATATTGTGGCAATATGTGGACCTGTGCAGATATATTTAGATGAATATAGGACTATTAAAAAAAAATCCGGGCTCCGGTAGCGAGCATTATTTTTCTTTCTTTTTTTCAATTTTTTTTTCCAAATGTTTATTTTTTTTTCTTCAATTTTTTTTCTACATCAAATTTTATTTCCTATTAATATTGTTTTCGGGGCCCCAATTTTTCTAATAGAATTCAATTTTTTTTCTTGAGAATTTGGTTGGGGAGGAAATCAACACTTCTCTCACTTTTCCCTGAGATTCCGTAACTACTAAAATGTGGACATATATTCAACCCTGATTTGATCGGCTAATAACATGCTCTGCATGACTTTTCATATTTAGTTTTGAACTGAAATGAGTGTTAATATTATGAAAATAACATATTCAAGTACTTATGACATAAATTTACATATGTAGTTGACCTGATAAAGTAAATTTAAGCTATTATCAACAAGTGATCCAGTCAGCGGCAGCCAAATTCCAATATGTAAAAGTTAAGATGGGGTCCATTTTTTGTAAAGGCCAAACATAATTTTCTAAACCTTCTACAATAGTAAAATTTGTTTCAGAATTATTAGTATGTATTATTTTAATACTAATATTTTTTTCAGATGGAAATTCCGAAAATATCTCCAATATGTCACAATTAACTGCTAAAGTGCGAATCAGATCCGATTCGCTATTCTGCAGAGAAGGCATATGAGTGGAATCGTAACTCAGCCTACAGATGGTACAGGAGTAGAATGCAAGTTACCGTTCGCAACTACATTTTGACAGGATGTCTCAAAAAGAAAGATAAAACACCGAGAGTTGTCCACATACCAGTAATTTCAGTTTGACAAATCGAAACAGACTGCTACACAAAGAGCAAAAATAATGAAAAGCAACTTGAGAATTAACAATTAATTAATTTTATTATTGTTCCTTTCAGTGCCAGAAACAAACTGATCCAAAAGTTGACCGATGATGGCGTGCCACAAAATCAAATAATACATATATCAAGCCACAACAAAAAATGCTAACAGTTTATTTAAACAACTGCAGCCATTTGAACACTTATGCAAACAAGAAACATCTCCGACATACTTTGTAACCAACAAAAAAAAACAGAATCTAAAACACAACATCCGAGAAAACATACCCCACCCACCTACTTTACACATGTCGCACGAATCAATATTATTATTAATCAAGGCGCCAACCAGTCTCTCATCTCTCCAGGATTGTTTGTTCATCCAACGGAAATGTTAGCTTCACGTTTTCGAACCAGTCGCTATCCAAACAAAATACCACGAATCCTGACCCGTTGTTTCTAAAATGGCGATATCAGTTTCCGTAACACGATATATGGTTATCCACTTCATTCCTCGCCTGTGATCCTTGTCAAAGACTAATGCACTACAGCGACAGTGAATAGGGAATGTGTGCTGTGCAGGCATCAAATGCTGTTCAAAACACTGTTAAACAACTTGTTGTGACACTATTCTCGTTAGTTGGAATGAACATAAAATAAAAGATGGCGGCACTTTCGTTTTCTCGCCTCATTCTATATTCATGATTATATATTTATGTAACATATTATTCCGCACTTTGCTGTTGCCATGGCGGTATTGTTGCGTAGAAAATCCATAAAGTATACACATCGAATTGTTAATTTATGTTAAAGCGTATTTAGTTTTTCATATTAATATGATTTTAGTATCTTCTATAGACACGGGATAGTTCTGTTAGTCATAAATCTCCTCCACAAAAAATGTAACTACTTTGTAATGCGGCGTGTGATAGAGGAACTTGGAATTTGAGGCACCCCACGGGTTACGATAGAAACTGGAGGTATCTAGCAGGAACATAAAATAATTAAATAATGCAAAAATCGGTAAAAGGGGCGTTATATAGTCATACACGAAATATGGGAGTCAACAATGAAATGAGTTCCCTATGGAAGCCACCGCGCGTAGCTGGGGGCTTCCATAGGGAACTCGTATCATTTTGACTCCCATGTACTACTCATTGTGATCACTGTTTAGCAGGCCGGTACAATATAGATGAAATTAAACATCTGTACATTTGTGGAGCTGTACTTAATATTCATGCCCGTTATTGTGCCTGACTATGTACGTTTATCAACTCAGCTAACGGCACGTTTTCCGCTTTATAGACAATACGCCGCTCTACACCTGTACACCAGTTAACGGCACACATTTGCGGAACAAGGGATTCACTTCCGCGCACTAAAATGTAGCGATAATCCGCCGGACGTTCACCCTCATACTTCGCTATGTTGTTATTGACAGTAAAGATAACACACCACCTAGTATCATAAACACACCTCATAGTGTGTGTGTCAGCAAATTTCACAGGTCACTGTTCACGAAGAAGTAGGTCAACAAAGAAAACTTCAAACTTAAATTTGAAAATACTAATCTATCGTAACTATTATGTAATGCAATGTAATGGAATGGAGAGTTACGTGCTTAAAACAACGAGTCAGCAAGCACTTATTCGCCATTTATTACAGCAATTGACATGGTATTGTGTATTATTTAACGAAGTGGGGGGGGGGTGGGGGGGGGGGGGCGTGTTACGACAAATTATTAAAACTTGTGTTCTCATACCATGTGGCGTAATTAACAGTTATAGCAGATATCCACATAACATTCCTATGAAAATGCTCTCAGGCAATGGATAACTGTACTTATAGCTCCGCGGTAGTTACTCCATATTAACTATTGTGGACGGTGAATTATAATTTCGCTCATAACCGGTATATATATTTTCATAATATAGCTTATATTTGCCCGATTACTGATTAATTTGTTCGATATAGGAATTTAAAGTTGATTAGCAAATGGTGGATACCATATTTGAGTCGGGAAGCATGTCCGAAACAACCTATGATAGGCTAAGAGTTGTGGGTGAGGGGTGGGGGTGGGCGAGGACGTTTTGAATACACTGCAATCAGCTGTTATTGTTGACAAAATGAAAATAATGTTGGTGGCCAGTTTTTGTTACGGGCGGGTGGTGCGCCGACGGCGGGTGGTGGGCTAACGAACGTCCGATGAAAACAATTTGCCCCAGGCTCAAATTGACGGAGCCCCGCAGGGACGTAGAATTCTTTTTTTATTAACGCCAGGATCGAACGCATGCAGTGCAAAATTAAAATCAAGTGCCATCGTTGGCCGCCAGTTTACCCACTGCTCCAGTTTGAGAAACTGTTTTGTCAATCGCAATATATCGATCATGACTATATCGACGCGCCATAATAAACAGGGATATACCTACAGGAATTCCATGTTTATGTATACACCAATGTTTATATAAACAAAGCATGTAAACAACGCCATCTCAGGCTGGTATACTTATAGATAAACATATCAAAAGTCAGTTCAATTTTGATTAATTTGCATATACAGTAAAGTTCCGCTACTAAGACCACTTGTGGGACTGAAGAAAAATGGTCTTATTAGCGAGTCGGTCTTATTAGCGGACCTCAGTAAAAGACCACATCTTAATATGACCACGGGCTACTGGTCCTTAATATGGTCATGAAATAAAATATGGACACGATACAGTGTATAATTTAATATATGTATTAAGAAAATTCATAATTGGTATATTTTTTTCATATATTTATCATGTTATACTGTACACTATATGGGCCGCCAGATGAGAAATTTGCAACCAGTGTAGACCAATATCAGGTTGGACATAATTATGTGCCATATAATCAGGGACTGTGCTGGTCGCTGATCAGTAATGTGGTTGTTATGTTTCTCACAAACAAAATGACGGTAGATCCTCAATGGTATGCAGTATGCAAATCGGTTTGCATTAGCAGAACCCCTGAAGACCGCTCACATATGTCAGTAACCCTGTTTTCCCCATGACAGTCGCAAATTAATTGACTATTTTATTATTGTCCGAGTACGAAAAATGTAGAAAAAATGGCTAAGTTAAAAAGGTGATGTTTTTGTTAAAACATATGTTTTCGCCATAAAACACGAAGTTGCACATCTTCAATATGTGTAGAAGACGTGTGTACTATATAGTTTTAGATCGATCGACTGAACGGTTTCAGAGGAGTTGTGTACACAACACAAACTCTGTACCTATATAGAATTGTATAGAAAAATGTAGAAAAAATGGCTAAGTTAAAAAGGTGATATTTTTTTTAAAACATATTTTTTCGGCATAAAGACACCAATGTGCACATGTTCAGTATGTGTAGAAGACGTGTGTATAGATAGTTTCAGATCAATCGACTGAACGATTTCAGAGGAGTTGTGTACACAAACTATGCAGTTATTCCGCCCGTCCGCCCCGCGGTAAAACATAATACAATGTACGTACCGTTTTTTTTAAAACGGTCGTATAAAAACCATGCTGGACATTTATAAAGTAACATATTTTGCATGCTCTGCTACTGGAAAAGTTTCAATTGTTATGGCATTTTAAAAGTTTATAATAGTGACCGCCATTTTATATTTGGAGAAAAATGCTGTCGGTTTTCTATATTGCAATTCTGCATTATTCCATAACCTGATAACGTTTCCGATTTTTAATACAGCATTTTTTAAATACATTATTGTCGCGCCCGCTTGCGGACATCGTGATATAATAGGCACATTGGTCTACTATCAAAGCTCGTTTATCAAGTATGTTCATTGATAGAAATGACAGACAACACAGATATGCTGCTAAAATTTCTACGTTTAAGTTACGAGTTTGTGACAGGCGTGGTGCGCGTGCTGTAAAATTACCCTAGTGATAGTAAGAAAACAAAGCGCGCAAAAACATAGCATAACCAGTGCACATATTACATACGAAGTATGCACGTTTGAACTACCAACATAACCGCATTGATACACGTGTATAATATGTACAAATGATTCATCTTGTTCTTTCACACATGTATTTCTTGCATGTTTTCATGAATATGTATGTATATGTATTCCTTGTATAGTTTCGTGTATATGTTCAACTCTCCCCAAGGAGGAATTAAATAGTATATATACATACTATCAACTAATACAGTTTTAGAGTTTTGAAATGTTAACACAGATTTATCGAACTAGTCTAGTACAATATGTATAGTTATTACCTTATGCGTTAATGGTCTATTACGATATGAGTCAACACAAAAGTAATACGTCATGCGTCAACCTGTATTACGATATGAGTCAAACTTTGTATTACGTTATGCGTCGATTGTATTTAAGGAACAAAACCATCGGCTGTTGCGTTTACTGGAGGGGAGTGGGTGGGGTGGTCCTCGCAAACTTTAAACAGATCAAATGTATTTTGAACCACAGTAAACGTAACATCCCATGGTTTTATTACCTATATTTACACTACAATTTCTGATAGATTAAACAATGTAAATAAGCATATGTGGCGTTACAATTAAGAATAATCTTGTTTACGTCATTTTGTCGCAATTGCTGAAACAGCAACGTTGCCGTTCAATAGAGTGACGTGCCAAAGTGTAACGAATCAACAACGTCGCGCGACGTCACGTGGGGCTAATGTAATGTACTGGGATATAAAGTCCTCGGGAACTTCTTAACTGTCTTCTTTTGGCATAACGTTGACGCACAATCCGAATACGTAATTACAGTGATGCGGCAAGCCAATCAAATTCTCTGCAGATGTTATTACACGTGTGTGATATATAACATTTATGAAATGCGTTACAATACGGCATATCAATATTTTCATGTGATAAATAGAGGATCTTAAACGAGTTTCCACTTAATATGATATTTATGAAACGAGTATTGTTGGTTCATGTTCTTTGAAAACACTTCATATTATCAAACTGGAGAACACTATAACAGTCGTAGTAATTTTACTGAGTCAATGATGATTCGTATTACTTATGACGTTGCAAGCATGATAACGTCAACGTCAAAACATCTTTGCTTTGTCGCGCCGTTAGGAACATCATTTGTAACATCTTCATTTTGTTCAACAACAAATACGTCGCGCCATGTGAGTTTGTACCTTCGGACATCTGCGTAATTTCATCAAATACGTTTACAAAATTTAAAATAGTTTATTTAGTTCCACTGAATAATTACACTGTTTTCTACGTCATGGACAGAGCCGTATCCCGTAACTGCAGATACTTTAGTAACGTCGCTTTCCCTTTCTGAACCTCACTATTCAGAAGCCGCATCTGATCGTAGTTGGGGCTATAGCGAGTACCGTATTTACTGATGTGGTGCTTAACTACACAGTCTAGCAGTTTGGTCGACCTTCCCGGCTCGTATACATACATGTACGTAATCCAGTCATCCAGAAACCAGTTGTCGAATACCGGCGAGTAATAGTCCCCGAATATGTCACAGTGGGCATGCCATTCTCAGCCATATGTGTGTGCTATGCGAACAAACATTATCACCTGAGATAAATGACCAAGAAACTCATCAAAATATGATTACAGGTGCTTTCTTAGTGTCCGGTTTAGAGGGGTTCCACTGTATAATTGCATTGTTTCCCGTAACTGCAGATACTTAAGTATTGTCACTTTCCCTTTCTCAATCTCACTATTTAATAGCTGCCTCTGGTCGTAGTTGGGACTATAGCGTCTACCGTGTTTACTGGTGTGGTGTTTAGCTACCCAGTCCCGCAGTTTGGTCGACCTTCCCGGCTCGTATACATACGTCATCCAATCATCCAGAAACCAGTTGTCGAATACCGGCGGGTAATAGTCGCCGAATATGTCACAGTGGGTCCGGTGTACCATATCATGCGTCATAATGGCGGTTTTGCCATCGTTACAGGTCGGGCCCACCACCCCCACGTTGGGCGGGTCATATCCGGACAACGTCTTTACGCCCGCTGTAATCCACGCCGCCGTTATGAATTCCGTGTCGTCGTTAATTCGCACAATGTACTCCGCACCGTCGTCATACGCAGCTTTCGTCACCTCGTTGAAAGGCACTCGGTGTTCGGTCATTTTGTAAAACCCCGCGTGTACCACCAACCAATCACTCTTGCTTAATTTCGCGGTGTTTTCGATCCAGAATTCGTCGTCATGGTTGATTCCCAAGTACATGTGTACCCGGTAGGTGTCCAACTCGGCCGGCGTCACGGTCCGTGCTATGGACGGGATCAGGACAGTTTGTAGTCCCGTCTCCGCCAGGTCCCACCAGTCTGCCCGAGATCGAGTCGGAACACAGATCACCACCATCGGCTTTAACCGATCGCCCATGGACGAATCTGGAAGAGGTGTAGCTACCACTGGCGTCTTCGCCTTCTCTATGGATGCCTTTGCCATCCTGTCATAGGCTGCCGCCTGAGGCAACATATATGGCAATTTATTACGTGTGTTGGTTTCCAGATAAATAACCGGACAAGCCATTAACAAAACGCAGACACCAAACACCGCTAGTGCTAGTCGCCGGCCGTTCATGCATTTAATCACCCCGCACATGTGCTTCAAACATCTCCTTAACTCCATCTACACAAATGAACACATGTATATTACAGAAACGTGATACTAGTCCGTGATACGAGTAGCGTGAAACCAAGTGGGTCTAGTTAATAAAACGAGCGGATTATAAATATTCCTTCACTAATATTGTATTCCGTACCATCGCACTAACCGACTGAGCTAGCCGGGCACGAATACACATATTCTCCCCATAGTGGGTTACGTACCGTGACATTCTAATGCACCTTAATGAAATTGTCACAAGCCAAGGTGTAAATCGATCAATATAGTGAGGGTTGTAATGGGAATGCCCATATGGATTGGTATTTGGTTCAGAAATCAGGAAAATGAGTCAGAAATGATGGTCGTACATTAGAATAGAGATAACCGTCGCCGTAAATCGAAGTTTCCAACCGTAAATCCACCGAGTATCTCCCCAAATTACAAATCTCAATACAGTTAGAAGTCAGTCTACGAGATAGTGTGAGTATACCAACCACTAATTGCAACATTATGTTTGTCCTCATTAAGTTGTTAAATTATGAGAAATTAACATATGAAAGGTCTAGAAATGTCTAATTTGCATATTTCAAAATGACCGCCCCAAACGTAATAGTTACTGCCCTAATTTAGGTGTTCATGTGTTTGAACAACCTACATGTGCCCATGGAACACCGAGCCTCGAAGCTTACACAACGACTTACCGACTACATCTGGTTAGTATTCAGTGGAAATTGTGAACTTCAATGTGTTATCAAAGGAACTGATTCTATAATTATGACAGCCGATAAATAACAATAAACATCCATGTTTGCTTTATTCGCGTCATGCTGCCATCGGGAGTGTTCGTGTCCCACTGGCACAACTATCATAATTATTTGTGTTTGATAGTCATGCATGTATACGATATATGCCGCAAAGAGTGAAACTGATTGATAGCCTATACCAATTCAATGAAGTATATATCACAGTGGATCCTCTCTAATCGGAGGTCCCCAAGTTGTCCAGCTTACAGTTTCCACTGTGACTAAGCAATAAATTACACACAATGGCGTCACCTGGGTGTCCGGTTTTGAGACGTTCTACTGTATATACATAGCCCAACACGTTTACGCTCAACAGTTCCCTTTCAAAACATTGACGAATTGATACTCACCCAGCCGTACATGTATATAATATGTTTGTAAGCGAAGGGCCTCGTAGCCTGCAGTGTAGTGTAGTGTATACAAATTCACATGCACGTTTAAGCATATGCATTAATGTACCTATTATTGGTTAGTCAGTTATACAAATCATTTACGAGGGGTGTTCAACAATTACATTCCCGTAACATCTCGGATCACGTAAACATGAATTGACATTAGTACGATTATTATGGAATCAACACTATAAAGTATCACCAATTCTTGTGTTGCCAAATTGACATGGGGGGAAGGGGGGGGGGGGGGGGAGGGTGGGGACGTTGAGTGAAAAACATATTTTTGGAAAACCAATTCTTGTTCTGTGCCAATTGACATGGTGTGGGGGGTGGGGGGGGGGGGGACGTTGAGTGAAAAACAGATTTTGGAAAACCAAAAATGATAAATAGAGATTTCTGAGAATGGAAGCCGAAACTGAAAATTGTATTCGTACACCGAACCATGGAGTTACGAATCGCAAATAATCGTGTATGGTGGTTTATCGTCGCACCTTTAGACTACGAAAACATTTATCACACTTGAAAAGGCGATCAAGCTAAGTTGTTAGAACCATTTTTTTATAGCGTAAGACCCGTGATCGGGGTTGATAAAAAATAATTTATAATTATTATACTGAAAAGAAAACTGGCGCTGCGAAAGCTAGTTTTGTGTGCAACTGATGACTAATTTAGTTTATGCTATTGTCTGAATACAGACTATAACTTATTTGTAAGCCAATCGCTATCCACACCACAGTTATGAAACTATACCAATATGTGTATTACATGTATATATAAATCGTTGCTGAGTGATGTGAACACATACCACTTCACGAGAGAGCATCGATATATAGCATTTTCCTACGATTTACTGAACACCCCTCGGGTATATTCCGTGTACTAATGTAAACAGAAACATGGCGATTCTCCAGGTATGTAATAGTTACTGCCCTAATCGAGGTGTTCATGTGTTTGAACAACCTACATGTGCCCATGGAACACCGAGCCACGAAGCGGCGAGGTGTTTCATGGGCACATATAGGTTGTTTAAACACATGAACACCTCGATTAGGGCAGTAACTGACTTACACATCGATTTACCGACTAACTTTGGCTAGTATTCAGTGGAAATGTTGAATATCCATTTGACATTAAAGGAACTGTCTCTACAGTTATGACAGACGATCAATAACATCCATGCACGCATGTTGCCAGTGGGAGTATACGTGTCCCATTGGCACATTTCTCATTATTATTTGTATTTGGTCTCTAACGTATATGTATACGAAGCAAGCACTCAGTATGCTGTATACAATGCATTGGAAAATGCTTGCATAAATCATAAATCATACTAATTCACAGAGAATACCAGGCTAGTGTAGTTTGATTCCAGTTTATCAGGCAAGGCTAGGCCGTTTCCGAGCCGAGCCACATTATCTTGATATCGAAACACACTAGACTAGTATTTTATTTATCAGGTAACGTTTTATGCTAGCTAATGATCAAATTTAAAACAGTTTTTCGTTGAAAAGAACGCGGACTTGTTTACGTTACGTGATTAGTCTGACGTCGTTCGGTAGTGTCAGGTGACGTCGTTCGTCCAATAGAACGCCACTTTTCAATTCGTTGTAACCCGGATATTCGTATCAGGTCGATTCCTTATACGGTAGTATGTTATCAGTCAGTACGTGTGGGGTCAATACAAAGCTCGTTTCCCGATAACACATAAGTAAACAGTACATTGGAACCTCTCTAAAACGGCAACACTGGGAGGTCCGCAGAGTGTCCGACTGAGATAGGTACCACTATAACAAGAAATGGCAGCGTTAAGCGAAGCTTATGCCCTCGCTGTCTGCCTTGATAATAATAAAAAACACAAATCCTCGGTGACCTTCACCTTGTGCGGTCGTATTGGCAGCCTTGATAATGAAATAAGGACATCAACAGTATTGCCTTACATATTTGCCTTATTACAAACAAGGTGAACATAAGTCCACAGTGATCTTGACCTTGGGCGGTCGGATGTGGGTAGCATGCACAACAAAGCACCATCACATTGTGTCCAAATATTATCAAAATCGGCGAAGCGATCATGAGCTTTTGAAAAATGAAAGGTGTTACTAACGTACGTACGCATGTACGTACGTACGCACGTACATGGACTAACGCTATGCCCCCTCTTGTCTATCGGCAAGGGGATAATTAAACAGTCCATGCAGATGTGTTCTCATTTGCAACCATGAACAAACTACAATCAATGCCATATAAATGAAACGCAATGGGGTCCACAGGGTGTCCGGTTTAGACGTGTATATATCGCCCACCACGTTAACACATCGACGAAGTGATCAGCACCCGGCCATATAGAATGTATTTGTAATTGAAGGGCCTCTCATCGCCTGGTGCAGTCCGTACAACTGTACATGCACGTGCAGCATATGGTTTGGTTTAAACATAGTTTATTGCCAAATAATTACAATGGGCTTGGGCCACAAGTTATACCAACATTAGTTACTGCCCTTACCATAATCAGCATAACAAGTTATATAAACAACAATGGCGATACATTTCAATGCATTTACATACAAATAAGCATTTGGCACACACACACACACACACACACACGCACACACGCACACACATATATATATACATACACATACACACACATACACGCATACATATATATACACACATATACACACACATACTATATTTGTATGTCTACGCTGCTTGTATAGTCTTCTCTCTATATATATATATTTATGTCTCTGCTTGTATAGTCTCTCTCTCTCTATATATATATATATATATATATATATAGAGAGAGAGAGACTATACAAGCAGCGTAGACATACAAATATAGCTTACGAGCAGGTGAGCGTAATGTAGAGTAGCCATGCCCAATGAGCAGTTGAGCCTAATCTAATAAGAATGTATCCCCAATGTACCGACAAAGCTTGCGTCGAGTGCATCAGTCAACCGTTAATCAAATCGTTTCGTAGTTTTAATGTACTCATGTACTGATTTAAAAATAACCGTATTAATTTCTTGATTTCCATCAGGTGTACCTTTTAATAGCATCTTCTACTACTTCACTACAATCGCAATAGGGAGTGTCTTTAATATGGTTATTACAAAGATCATCATTTAGACTACTACATTTATTACGAATTATCGCATGTATTACGGATACGCTGTCAGCATTTCTCAGCATAGGATCGGTATCATTCCAAAGGCGTATAGAAGATGGTATGAAAGAACGTTTGTATACCTCTAGTCGTGTGTTGGGAATATTAATATCATTTTGGTTTCTAAGATTATAACTAGTTATGTTATTAACGGGAGGAGGTATAAGATTCGAAACATAACTAGGTAATTGATTGTTGTTGGCCTTGTACATAATGGACAATTGTTGTGCACTTCGTCGAACTGATAATAATTGCCAGCCTACTTCTTGTTTTAGGTTTTCTAGCGATACTGATCGTGTTAAGCCAGTTACTATTCTAGCGGCTTCGTTTTGAATTTTTTTCCAATGAATCCTTTTCATATTCTTCACAACCATCCCAAGCTTATGCAGCATTTTCTAGAATAGGTCGCATGTAAGAAACATATATTTGGTTAAGTGCTTTCCTACTTATTTTAAATTTTAGATTGCGCATAATGCCTAGTACTCCCGAGGTCGACTTAATAATGTTATGTATATGTGTATGCCATTTCCCATTGTTGCTCAGTGTTAGACCAAGATGTTTATGATTTTCCACGAATGCAATTGAAGTGTTTTCAAAAATCAAATTTAGGGGTCGCTCAAGATGTCTTACAGTAAAAAGCATCGCTTCAGTTTTATTTGGATTAAAATTTACCAGCCACTGTTTAGCCCAGTCAGAAGGAATTTGCAGATCATGATTTATTATACTTTCTAGATCATCGGTATTGCTTGAACAAAATGATAGAGAGCTGTCGTCGGCAAACAGTCGAACAATACTTAATAGATGGTCAGTTATATCGTTGAAGTATATTAAGAAAAGCAATGGGCCAAGCACCGAACCTTGCGGCAC